>WBMZ01002726.1:0-34070 GCA_013400975.1 Atrichornis clamosus | reverse complement strand
TGTCCGGCTGCAAGAAGCAGGGGAAAGCCCGAGAGCCTGGGGAGTTCCTCGCCTCTGGCAGGGCTCAAACCAAAACATATAGCCTCAAAGTCTCCCCTATTAATCAAATTTTAGACAGGTATGCATAGCCTCTTATCATTTCTCATTTATTTTAACTTACTTTAAAACAGTTTACAGAGTACTGACTATTACTGTATATCAGGTTTCAGTAAAAGCGTACTTTGTATATTTAGACACTTCTAGATCTGAACTACACAAGCTAGTCCCAGGGCCAGAAACAAAGAGCAAGGGTTCATATTCTACCCACATAGAAGCCAGATTTGAAGGTAGGGTAGAAGCTGTCTTTGCTCAAGTATGACACCATATAAGTTCAGTTACTGACCTTCTGATCTCATTCTGTAAATCTAGAATATCAGCTGTGCACACCCAGAAAAGAGCATGTTTTCAGAGATGTAGAAATAAAACTGCTAATAAGATATCGTTACTGCAATGTCAGAGGTCTCTAAACTAGCCCCATCCTGGTCTCAGTGTGACCATTTCAGTGAATCAGCTATCAGTTCTGCTGAGACTGTACATATTAGCAGTGCATAAATACAGTCATGCAGCTTGCAGAATTAGAGTTCTTTTCAGTGCTTTCTATGGTCCATGTCAATAAAACAGCTTTGCAGCTTTTAGCTCAAGGATCTCTGTATACTGTCCCATCAAGCCTTGCACAATGTCGTTTTCCCTAAGATACAAAGATAGTCAGTACTGTTCAGCCAAGTTTGTTCTAGTGCTTGCTGAGAGTATAATGGTTCTCTGGACTGTTTCAGTCAATACATTTGACTGTCTGAATACTCTCAAATCATAGCATCAATCTGTTTATTTGCTCTGTTTACTGTGAAGTCCTTCACTTTTAATGAATTTACCTATTAAAATAATTCAATACTTTAATGTCCTTCATGAAAGTTACAAAGTTTTTTCTTTCCTCCTGACGCTTGAAAACACTCTTTTTCTTTTCTTTCATAACTGCCAACAACCATCAGTTAATCACAAACAGACCAGCAATGATGAATTAAGCATGAAGCTTCCTTCTTTGCCTCTGGCCATCCCTCAAGTATCACCCTTTTGAGGACTAGTAACTTCACATCCTCATGTTTCTTGATTTGAATCTTGGAACTGTATGCTTTCAGTCAGTTTGCATATGTCATGTATTTCAATTTGGGGCCCTCAACATGGCAACAAAACTTATTTTTAAACTATCATAGCTTAATAAAATTATTTGTTGAAAATATTATTTTAGGTGTATGAAGACCTTTTCATCAGAGAGCTCACCAATATTTCACGTTGAGCTAATAAACTTTTACTTTTTCAAGACATTCGCTGATGCATTAAAGTTCGTCTACAAGAAAGGGAGTTAATTTTATTAGTAACAACCTCATTTAGATATTGACTAGCTTAATGACAAAGTCGCTGTTTTGCAAAATACTAGAATTTCACTTATAAACTGCAGACTTTTTTCCTGTTGTTCTTTTGTTGAGGCAAGTGTACATATGACTGTTTAGTTCTAATTAAAATGTTGTTGCTTCTTGAATACTTATTTCAAAAGTACTTATGTTGTGTACACTAGGTGTACTCCACGCCTAGACAATTTTTTTTTCTGAATAACTGCTGTAAATAGGTTTAGGGACTTTATAATTACTTTGATCTTTGGCTAATATGGATATAAACTAACATAAATTAATATTCACCAAACATTTTGCACCATGTCTTTTTCTTTTTAACAACAGACTGTATTTTAGTTTCAACACTTCTTTTTCCTCACATTTAAATTGGAGTGAACAACAATGTACAGAAAAAAGCTATGAAATGCCGTTTATTTTTTCTCATGTTTCTAGAGTTTTCACTGTATTGAATACAATAAGGATACTGGAGGCAAATATTTGATACATGGCATTCACCTGAGGGTTTTTTTAGGTGAATTTGCTAAATTCACCTGAATTGAAACACAATACCTTGGAATGTTTCCTACTTAGGTAAAAAAAAAGGAGTAAAGTGAGCATGCAGTTTTCAAATATTGAATAATTTTGCAAAATATGTGAAGAGTTGATTTTATATTATTGTGCATAGAGTATAACTGTCCAAAAGGAGACAGAAATGCACAAATCTACCTTTTCAAACTGTATAGTAGTGAATAGAGTTGACTTTCATCTCAACTTTACATGCTTGTTTTATTCTTAACCTGTCATTAAGCAATTAAAGGAAAAAGTTAGTAAATTTGTTTAAAGGAAAGGTAAAAAAAAAGAAAACCTCACATCAAAGAACAAATTTTTCAATAGTCTTTACACTGTACTACGTGGTGACAAAATAATAATAAGATGTCTCTTTTTTGCCAAGATTTGTTAATCATGCTTCACTGTGATCACACTAATGAGGCACTCCTCTCAGCTGGAAGGAAATTGTCCTTTTACATTAAAAAAGAGTTACTCTGATGTACATTAAGAAATCATTTATATGGCTATTTGAAGTACCGAATACACATTAAGTTGCCTCAGAAACATGCTATGTTATAGTGAGGGTATAAACATTACATAGACTACTTTCTACAAGTTTTATGCAAAAAAAACCTTATTAGGGTTTATTATTGTTATTTCTGTCATGGGCAAAAGAAAAGACAAAGGAAGTATTGAAGATTCTGTGGCAGTGTTTGGAAACACATAAAGTATAAACCTCTTCATGACCCTTCAAGCTCTGGACAAAGTGGAGAAAAAAATCTGAAATTTTGACCTTATATATTTCAGTCAACTAATTGTTATAGATGTCGGTACATATGCATATATTAAAACAATAAGTGTGTATATAGTATGAATCAATGGGAGTTACTTATTTACTTATGAACCATTTGGATAGATTTCCTTCAGTTATTTCTATTATATTTTTTATTTTTGATCCTCCAAACAAATGAGTAACATCTAAAGAATTAAATGCAGCCTGATTTATCATGCAAGGATCTAGATATTTGTGTACAGAGAAACAGCATTCTGTTATGTATTTTTACTTTTGATTCTATCCTTAGATAATGTCCTTTTAAGAAGTGTGATTTAAGTTTTCTGAAGGCTAGTATGATTTAAGAAAATTTTTTAAAAGCTTCCTAAGATCAGAAGCCTGCGAGCCAAAGCTGAGCCATTCCATGAGTTGTTGATTTAAGCTGTAATTATATTTCATGTTTTGAAAATAAAAAATCTCTGTAAGTAGGAAAGTTGACGGTAGATATTTTGAGTTACTGTTGATACTCGCCATTATACTTGTTCACTGAAATAATTTTGATACATTCCCTTTGGAAAATGTTGAAGTGTTATAAATGTATGTCTTTTTGATATTAGAATATTTTATATGAGATGTAGGCATTATTTTTTTCTTATGATACTTTTAACATCTCTGAGACTTGATTTCCAGCTTTACCCTTTGTTATGATAATATACTTTTAATTCTTTGTTCCTCGTTGCCTGTGAGTAGCAAAACCACATATAAATGCAGTATTTATTTGGAGAAGAAAAATTAATTCAAACTGCAATTAGGTGATGAATCCTTCATTCTTTTACAAGATTTAAAAACATGTCAAGTAACATAAAATTAGTACAATCTCAAAAAAACCCCAGTCTAAGTATGACTTTAATACTGCACTACTGTAACAGTGTTATCTCATTTAACATCATCAAAATGTTGAAAGATAACCCATTAAGATCAGATTCTGATATGCACCATCTTTTCTTCTACTTTTATCAACTGATTGGAAAATAGAGAAAAATGTAGAAATAAAAAATAATATCTGTACAATTTTGAAATAGAGCTCAGCAGACCAAAAAAACCCAGTAAAAATCTTTTTCTCTGACGGTTGTCAAGAATCTTGTATGAAATGTATTTATTATCATTATGGGATCTTTTATTTAGGAGCTCTAAGTGGCTTGCCCAGTCCTGTTGATAGGAGTCTTGCCACTGATTTCAGTGAAAAGTGGATTCAATTCTAGATCAGTTTTGGACCTAGGTCTTAGTAGTGTTTTTCAAGACTATTGGCAAAAAACAGATAAGACTTATCAAATCATATTCTTTTGGTACTCCAGAGAAAAAATATACTGTTTCTAGTATATTTTGACATGCGCATTGTTACAATGTGCATGAAATTCTTTCCTTAGGTATTCAATTGAAGAACATTGTACCAACTCCAAGAGTATTTAGAACTATGTGATAACAGCTTTTTTGTGAGGACAGGTAATGCGTGTCTTAGGAGAGCTAGTAAATACACAGTTATTTTAACAGTGCTGCTCCCCTGAAGAGGAAGAGAAAGGTATAACTTGCTGAGGTCATTTTGCTTAACATATTCTTAATATACCAAAGAAGATGCTTTGGCTAAGAGGCAGGAAGCACATATAATGTAGATCTGTATTTCACTAACGCTCTCCATTGCCAAACACAAAACCATCATTCCCTTACCTTCCCTCCTCTCCTTCCCTGCCACCAAAACCCCCACTTTTCATTTTCTCCTAGTGTTCTTATGGAAGCTTCAATTTTACTCTTTTTTCTATTTGGAAAGTTTTGCTTGAAAAATGTGTTTTACTGAACACTGAAAACCATGGATCCATGTAGGTTTTGATATCAGAGGGTGAAGTTGGTTTGAGTTTTGTCCATTTTCTTCTCTCTGCATTTGCTCTTCAATATTATTGCACTCTCCACCTGCTTTCCAGATTTTTACACTGAAACATATAGGCTTTCAATAATAATAGGTCATACTCAAGAATATGTTTACTATTAGTTCAATTTGAAATCGTAAATGCTGTTCATGTGTAACTGTTCAGCTGACTTAGAGTGAAATGTTCCTCATTTGCAATATTTTTTAAAAGTAGAAAATCATGAAGCAGTAAATTGGATATTAACTACCAGCTCATTATAATTCTGTTTAATAAATATCTTTTTAAATAACTCATCCACTGAAGAACTACTAACTCCGTTGCATTAGAAGATATAAGCATACTTTTCCCATAGTTTTTTATCATTCCATATTGTATTTTTCTGATGTGATGGACCAAAGTTTGAACTTACCATATCTGAGTTGATTTTTTTCCCTCTGAATTTTTTCAAAATTATCTTCATATGCACTTACATATAAGAAGCTTCAAAACTTAAAACCAGATAAAAGATTTCAATGCAATGCTAGGTGTAAAAAGTTAACAAGTTCATTTTCTTGCAGTGGGAAAATTGAAAATATTTGTATTTGTAATATCATCCCCTGTCCTGCCTTACTTTTTTCTCCCCAAAAATATTTTTTTTTCTCTGTCAGACAGGACTAAACACACACACACAAATTGAAATAATAAGAAATGTTATATTAATATGACTACTCAGTATAACTTTTTCCCCAAATACTACATTTGGTATTAGTATATTCTTTGTATTGTAATGTAAAAAAAAAGTTACTAAAACAGAGACAGCTAGGCAAAGATGAAACACTAGCCTTATGAAAATCAGGAGGAAATTTCTAATAATATCCATGGAATTAGGAATTTTATCTGATCCGCACAATTTTTATGTCGGTTTTTGTCTCCTTCATGTTTTGATAATTGCAACTTAGTTGCATATATTGATTATATTTGGGATATCTCTATAAAAATTTTATACCTAGATAACATTTTTAACGTTAAATGTAGTGGAAATAGTGTATGACTTTTTTTTCCTGATTCATTTTCTCTGTTTTACAAATTGTGAGTGCAGCAATGATTTGTAATAAACAACGTGAAGTGGCATGGGCAGATATCAGTTGTATGCACTGTCAGTCAAGTGGCAAAGAACTCTAAATTTCTACAGTAAGCAGCTTCTTTATATACTTCCTCCTCTTTGAATTTATTTTCACAGTTTCTCTTGAGAGTAATCATTTCATAAAGTAACTTTCCCACCCTTGCATCCTTGTAGGGGGCAAAATCACTGTTAATTATTATAATTGCATGTTTCAATCCATTCTGGAGCACCAGGAATTAATCTTATATGAAATGTGATCTGCAGACAGGTCCCCTAGCTTGTTAATTTGCTGTTAAACTAAATCAGTATTTTGTTTTACTCTTGATGCTTGAATAGATTCATTCCATTCTTGGCTTCAATTAGAGTCTGTTTGAACTGTGTCCTACTAATCTGTCAGATTGAAAAATCAATTGTACAATCCTGTTTTGCAGTGATAGTAGTTGAAAAGGTATTTACATACTATGATTTATATAAGAATTGCCATTAATTAAATGCAGATACAGTTTTAACAGAACATGATTAATTGCAAAACAAATTGTGAGTGTCTTCTCTAGGGACTGAATTCATCAATACAAACATGAAAATTCTGAAGACTTTCAGAGAGCATACGAATTCAAATGTCAGAGGAAGTTTTTTTAAATGGAGAAGTCAGTGTAAAAATAATACTACCTTAAAAAGTCTATAATAAAATAACAATTCTTGTGCTTTGGGCACTTAAATCAAAACTTAGGTATTGTTAGATGTACGTAGAATTAAAAAGATTTCAAGAATAACTTTATTAAAGGCTGTTAAAAGAGTGAACATATTATCTGAAAATGTTCCTTCCAAGGATATGAGTTTGCCAGCTGCTTTTATGGATGGATGATTTTATTATATGTCTCTGATTTTAAATGTTGGAATTAACATAATAAACTTCAGTACAAAAAGAGTTCAAATTTTCACCTTAAATTTGTAAACTAGTGATCCAGTTTTGGAGCGCATTGTCAAATGTAATTTTATGTCCTAAAACACCATGCTAGACAAATCCACTCGTAATCATCTAACCTTATTTTTTTCATTGCTTCTGGCTCAGTAGACCAGATATTTTTAAATACTGGTTCCTCAGTTTGGAATAAGCTTCCTTAGTCAGTAAAATTATTTTCTTAATCCTAACACTTCTAAATGTAAATTGTAGCTGGTATATATTCAGGAGGCTGCACTTAGGCCAGGGCAGCTCTGAAAATAAGTACAGGTTTGGGCATGAAAGGATGGAGAGCACTCCTTCTGAAAGGATATAAAATTGCACATGACCTGACAATCCGTACACAGCCCGGAAAGCCAAAGGTATGCTGGGCTGCATCCAAGGCAGCACGATCAGGTCGAGGAGGGGATTCTGCCCCTCTACACTGTCCTTGCAAGAACCCATCCCCACCAGCTCTGGGATCTCCAGTACAGGAAAGACATGGACCTGGTGGAGCAGGTCTGAAAGAGGGCCACAAGGATCATCAGAGGGATGGAGCATCTCTCCCACGAGGAAAGGCTGAGACAGTTGGGGTTGTTCATCTTGGAGAAGGGAAGGCTCTGGGAGAAACTTATTTCAGCCTTTCAGTACTTAAAGGGGGCTTATAGGAAAGAGGGCCTGTAATGATAGGACAAGGGATAATGGTTTTTAATTAATAGAGGGTAGATTAAGACTAGTTATAAGGAAGAAATTTTCTACAGAGAGGGTGGCAAAACACTGGAACAGATTGCCCAGAGTGGTGGTAAATGCACCATCCCTTTAAACATTCAAGGTAAGGTTGAACAGGGTGCTGGGCAACCTGACCTAGCTGGAGATGTCCCTGTGCATTCCAGAGGGATTGAACTAGATGATCTTTAAAGTCTCCTTCAAACCCAGACCATTCTATGATCCTATGGCACATAAACTGTGGAGACCTTGACTGCCTTCACAGCATTTATTCAAACACACACATTCTTCTGTCCACAGGAACTGAGTCTGTCATTTGGCCATATTTTTTTAGTTCACATATTAATACCATTCGAAGGAGAGTGAAGAGAGTAAATCACTGTTATTTTAGTTAGAATTTGTAAATAAAATATTATATGCTCATTTATACTACTAATAAAAAAAATTTAAACATCTTTAAAAACTGAAACTAACATTTGGTGTAATGATTAATATAATAGTTTCAGATGTAGACCTTTGTGGATTAACATTCTAATAAACTAGATAAATATTGCATTAGATTTTGTAAATTCTTACCATATATTACTGAAGCTATAAGTAGAAAAAATAAATAATTTCACTATTAAAAAAACCCAAAGAAACACATAAATATTTCAACCTGGAAAGTTTTAAAATCTTTGAATAGGCATAAAGATCCAAAAGATATAAGAGCCATATCTGTTTTCTAAGATAAATAAATAGCTATGTGGAAAATAAGAGACAGGAGAAACTCCATGGGATATTGCTGAAGCTGGAGTGCGTAGGAATAGTGTATGGGTATATGGTGTATGAGTATATAGGGTTATCTGCAACAAAGGTCTTGGTCAGGAATGATGCCATATGTATGTATCTGTTTTTCATAGGGCTACAGTATGGCTTTTTCAAAAGTTCATTATCTCCTGTGACAAGAATACCATGCACTTAAGCAAAATCACAGAGGAATATAGTAAGAAATAATGTATTGTGATGGTATGGCTTGGGGAAGAAGAGAACTATACCTCTGATGACAAAATTTTTCATTAGAGTTTGCAAATCTTTACTGTATATTACCAAAGTTAAAAGTATAAATAAGACGTGGTTTAGATGGATGGATAAGGTGGATAAAGAACTGTCTGGATGGCCACACTCAAAGATTTGTGGTCAATGGCTCATTGTCCCTGTGGAGACCAGTGACAAGCAGAGGCCATCAGGTCTCAATACTGAGGCCAATATTATTCAACATGTTTGTGGGCAACATGGACTGTGGGACCAAGTCAGCCTCAGCAAGTCCACTGAAGACACCAAGCTGTGTGGTGCAGTTGACACGCTGGAGGGAAGGGAAGCCATCCAGAGGGACCTTGTCTGGCGTAAGAAATGGGTCTGTGTGAACCTCATGAAGTTCAACAAGGCCTAGTGCCCTGTCCTACACCTGGGTTGTGGCAATCCAGGCACACCCACAAGTTGGGCAGAGAAGAGATTGAGAGCAGCCCTGCGAAGAAGGACCTGGAGGTGATGGTTGATGAAAAGCTCAACATGAGCCATCAGTGTGTGCTCTCAGCCCAGAAAGCCAATGGAATCCTGGGCTTTATCAAAAGAAGCATGGCCAGCAGGTTGAAGGAGTTGATTCTACTCTAGTCTGCTCTTGTGAGACCCCACCTCCAGTACTGCGTACAATTCTGGTGTCCCCAGTGTAAGAAGGACATGGGAATGTTGGAGCAAGTCCAGAGCAGGGGCACAAAGTTGATGAGAGGGTTGCAGCACATCCCCTATGAGGACAGGCTGAGAAATTTGGAAGAGAAGGTTGAGTGGAGACCTCATTTCCTCACTAAAAGAATTCTTGTGCACTGGAACAGGCTGCCCAGGAGAGGGTGGTTTCATCCCTAGAAGTGTTAAAAAATCATCTAGATTTGTCACCTGGGGACATGGTTTCATGGTGAACAGGGCAGTGTTATGAAAATTGTTGACTCAATGATCTTAGATGCCTTTTCAATTCTATCATTCTGAATGGTTCTGATTCTATACTTCTCTAATTCATTTTAGTCAAGGCATTTGGCATCTTAAGATGAGCTCCAAATAAAATATTGGTTTTGTCTACAGATCCTGTAGCTTCTGTTTCTGTCCCTTATAGTTATTTTCATTTACCAATGAATAAGTTTCCAGAGAGAATGCATGAGTCAGTCATGACTCAATTCATTACACATGCTTTCAAATGAAAAAAAGAAAATAAAAGGGAAAAGAACAATTTATTTTCTGATTACAGATATCAATGCACTGCAGGTTCCCTGTTTTCAAGTGATGATCACTTCTCACTGAGAGAGCTGCAGATGTGCCCTACTGGTAATTTTATCACAATTAATATTTTATCAACACGGAAGTAGGACTTGTTGCGTATGCTCGCAAGTGTGGCTTTGAGGGTGCAGAGGACTACTCATGTGAAGAGAGTTAGCCCTATGATTTGATTTAACAATAAATAGGTGGAGAATATATAAGGTAAATTATTAGCATGACTAGTAACTAAAATCATAACTAGATTCTTATAAAAATGTGCATGTCAAGGTATTCTACAAAATGATGGATGAAAGACTAAATAGAGGAAATACATTCTTTTTCGGAGTGTTAAAGATCATTCTTGGAAGCATATACATTATTAACGAGTTCTTATTATTCAAGATTTATATTTTATGTCATCATTGAAACAATGCAACCTTTGAGGTAAGTACCTCAAACTGATAGATTTTATTTCTTTTGACTTAACTAGCTGCTCCACTTCACTGGTCTTTGCTGATAAGCATATTTTTGCCACAGCAGTTTTGTTTGGTGGTTATTATAATAACATGTTTTAAAAATCAGTTATTTCTACTATTTCACATTATTTTCCAATAGTAATAAGTATGAAAAATAAATAAGAACACAAAAAACAATCCAAGACATGTTAAACAGAACTTTTCAAAGTGGAGATAATAGGAATCCTAAATACAGTCTATTTTGTCAGCAGTGTTTTGCCTACTTTGCCTGTTCCTGATTTAATTTCAAATAAATTAACCTACCTGAATAATTGCACAGAATTCCTTTGTTGTTTTTGGTTTTGTTTTGATATATGTAAATATATGTTTAAGCAAATAGCAGTTAGCTTTTTATTTATGAAAAAAGAATAATTTTTCATAACAACTGAAAGGTTGTTGTTTTTGGGGATATTAAACATTATTTCCATAGAGTATGTAAGAAGAGTAATGAATATTTTTATGGTAACCTGATATTAATAAATTCTTATTCTGTATTTCCTGTACTAGATATTATATTATGTTTGCAACTTTTTGATGAGAATCTTGTCAAGCAGTGTTTTTGTGATAATAGAAATTTAGATATAGTTCTCACTGCCTTCATGTTATTTCACATATGATTTATGTACGAGATATTTTTGAGAACTATTAAATAAAATGGAAAAATATCAGGTTAATGAAGTTTTATCCTTTCATTATAATAGAGTTCTTTTAGTAAACAAAATAAATGTGGAACCTTTCCTGTGTCCAAGACTGAATGTCTTGTCATATCTGTATGCAAGCAATGACAAGGGACCATTTCTGGTCTGCAGGAGCTCTAGACAAAAAGATCCATTTCTCTCTCCCCTCTCCATCTCTGATTTTCAGAGTGAGTTCACTTTGGTTTCTCTTGGTGATATTCCTATTCAATAGAAAAAAATCTGTGATCTCTTAGCTTTTCTATCTCCTCTGGAACGTTTGATAACATAAGAAAAATAACATCAAAAAGAGGAAGTAGATACCTTTACAGCCTGAACATTGCTTCCTTACCTGATGGGTGAGCAGCAATTGAGTCTCTCTCTCAAGGTCGTGAAATTTCTTTCATCCAGAAGAAATTAGCCTGTTCAGTACATCATTAGAGGAACTGTTGGTTTTATTTTCATTTCCCACAAAAAATAATCAAGTTTCTTTATTTGCACTGTAATGGTGGATAGAAATTTATGTCAAATCTTGGGACAATTTTCGTTTCTCAGCCAGCCCTAAGAAAGAGAAATATCAAAATGTCACAACAGAACATGACATAATATATGAAGTAAGCTGTGAGTTTCCATGAACAGTCTAAAGGCACAGGATGGGAACAGTATAGGTTGATTTAGTGTGCATAGAAATTTACTACTGAAGTGCAACAAGATCTTATGGGTATAATGCGTCTGAGAAAAGATATATTGCCAGCAGAGCTGGGAGCAGATTGGAAATACTGGCATTCTCTGGGAGGTGGTTCCAAGTCTAAGGATGGGTCTGTAAAAGACCATAAAGTTATATGTAATTGAAAAGATGGAGAGAAAGTGGATTAAAAGTAGTGAAGGAAGACAGCAAATATAGAAAATATAACCCAGTGAAAGCCTTAGAAAAAGAAGTAAGTGTAATCAGTCAACCTAGAATCTATTAATATATCCTGAGATATATTTAAAAAAACCCCTTGTTTTCTCACACAGTCATTGCAGTTGAAGTAGATTCTTCTCTTTAAAATGTTACAATGAAGGTTAAGAGTTTAAGTAATTTTATGATAAGATTTTAAATTGAGCTAAGATTGCTGCATTTGATGATTTTATTTCAGACCTTTGCCATAGGTATGAGATGCCTCAGGACTTACTTACATTAACTCTCTATCAGGAGAGAGTAGTTTTGATTACATGTAAGGGAAGCACATGTTTCCAAACACCAATATCCTTTTAACATCCTGGGTCTATTTCTTTTACAAACATCAATACTAGACAAACTCCACATGGTGTGGACCCCCTCATATGAAATGAATTTCTTTTGGTTTCTTTTTCCTTATATTTTTTTTCCTTTCATCAGTTACCTACTTACAACTACCTACCTGTCGTTATTAATTCATCATGTATAACCTAACCTATAAAGGTTCCTTAATGAACTTTCCTATACAAACATTATTTTTTTCTTATTAGTATTCCTTCTAACCAGGCTTCTGTTTTACTGCTCCTTATATTTTGCTTCAAGACTGAAATTACAAAATGTCCTGTTCAATTTCCTTCCACTTTAATTTTCAATATTATTTTATCATAAATCTTTGGTTTATTAGTAATTTTAATTTGTGCCTCTTAATTCCAATATTTCTCTATTTAGTTAATGTTGTTTCCCTTCAATCCTTATGTTTGTTAGCTCTAACATTTAAGATTAATTTTAAATGTATACCCACGGCCATTACTGACAGAGTAGTTATTTAAACAGAGAAATTGTGGGATTGTATGTTTATTTTTAATCCAAATTCTTGTCAGTTTTGGCAAAGGAGAAGAAGAGGTTGTCTAATCAAATGCCTTCTTCAAAATATGAAAATGTAGGCTAAAGAATTTAAGAAATCATCCTTAAGATTTAGAGATACAGTAGCAGATCCTAAAAATGTTCAAGTGGATAACAACCATGGATGACAAGGTGCCAAATGAGACTATGTTTGACAATATTTATCATGAAGGAGAACTGTAACTTCTCAAAATCTTCAGTACCAAAATATTTTAGATGTGAAGAATGTGGAAATTTCATCCTGGAAATGTGGAAGATTTACAGAAGACTATGTATTTTCTTTATGTATTGTTAGTTTTCCACCTTCTTTGTAATCAGCAATAGGCTTCTATATAACAAGATAAATTCTTGGATTGTTCTTATGTTTTCTTTTATTTTATTTTTTTCTGAGTCTGATGCATTTTTGTGTTTCAGGGTGTTAGAGACAGAAGTATATTTTAAGATTCAAACATCCTGTTGTGTATTATTCAAATTTTCTCAGGACCAGTATCAATACTATTTATTTCAGTTGAAGAGCTGAAATGTCTTCAAGGTCATCTAATTTTTAAACTTGCAATTTAAGGGTTATCTTGAATTTATCTAAATTTATCTGAATTATTTATCTTAATTTATCTCAAATTTATTTGATTTTTTGCAGTTTAGTACAGGCTTAAGGTGTTCAAACAAGTTTAAAGTCAAAGTGAGAAACCAAAATGTATTCCTTGAAAGACCAGGAAAATATATTTTCTCTTTGAAATTTGATTCTAATTTATATATCAAGTTATTTTGTTTTCTTTCCATTTAACATCCTTGTTAGAAAACATTTGTTCTGCTGCATTTGTCAGCAAAGTTCTACCCTTTAGTTGCATAACCTAATGTAATTCAACATTTCACATTTTTCCCTAACCTGTCTTATTTTTCTTCATGATGTTCATGATCCTGTTCTTAAACATAATTTTCTTTCTTTTTATGGTGAAATTGATGAGTGTTTGGAATAGATCCTACTCCAATTATCATTAACATTAAAGACTGGAGGAATGTTATGTGAAATTGATTAATAAGCTTGGATAAGGCCTGTGCTCTCCTCAATCCACACTCAAAAAAACCCCAAAATAAAAAAAAAAACCAAAACCCAAAAACAAACAAACAAGCAAACAAAAAAGCGAAGAAGCAATTAAAAGGAGCAACATATATAGAGCATATTTATGTTCTTGGTTAGTATCAGCATGTGAAAGCAAATTTTGAATATCCAGATGGCATTAACAAAGTAAAAAACCCAACCAAACAGACAAAAAACCAAACCAAACAAAAAACCCCCTCCTGCCTGGTATTTTGAGCATGCCATATAATGTGTAGATAGTACATGTTATAACCAAACTGTACTTCCCAACTTCAGAATTATTTTCTCCCCTGGTAATAGAATTGCAAGGGCTCTAAATTCTGTTACTATTCAGCAGACTTAAAATGGTGATGTAAAAATAAAACCAGCTTTTATATGGAAATTTTAAGCAACCTGTTGTACATATTTCCAGATGAGGAGACCGCTGACCGAAAGGAACTCCACCGATGGAAAGACTTGTCTCATTCAGTTGATGGAAGAACTGCACTGTTCTCATTCATGTGATGTTTGAAATGCAAGGCATAAGGACTATGAAAAAGCCAGTGCTCAGTCTGATTAACAGTTGCTCAATGGAACTGTTTATATCAAAGTTGTTCCCTAGGAATTTAACAGATGGTGCAGAAACAGCCATTCTATTATTTGCTGAATAGGAGACAATGATGTACAAGTATATTTCTTAGAAAAGTGGACTGTGATTCAATGAACTGATGTTTTTCGACAGTGACCAATTTAATTTCTACCAATTTGGATTTGCATTTTTCTTGAAGCTTCTTTCTGCTTTAATAGTTGCATATAAAAAAATAGGGTTTTTTTAAATTTACTGAGCTTTATCTACCTGAACTTGGCTTCATTTTTATATTTCTGGCTTTTTATTTCAGAACTATCTGATATCCTTTTGAGAACCTATGTCCAAGTATATAGAAAGAATCAGAAAAAGTAGTTCTAGCCTGGTGGTTTATATATATAAAACCATTTAAATCTACTTTAAAAGTAGATCTGGTCCTAACCTTTATTTCTGTAAAACATGTGATTTACAAAAAATTACATCCTTGTATACCATAGATTTCTCATCAATACTTTTCTGGAATGACTCATGTAATTTGCAAGTGACAAAATATGCAAATTTCTTATGCTTACCTCCTTTATTTAGATCTATAGAAGCTGTTTTTACATGCCTATATAGTCATGTAGCTTTTACTCATCTATAAGAAATTATTTTAATCCTTTTTCACACCCTATTATTGCCATTCTATCTCAATAATGCACTCTTAACTTTGTTTTCTCCCCGTTTTTCCACAAATATGCCACTCTTCTCTTCATCACATTCCTTCCTATGCTTTTTCCACTTCATATCTGACTTACGCATCTTACCCAGTTGTCCCACATTTTTCAAAATTCCTGACTACTTTGCAAAAAGAACTTGCCTTTTTATAAAATCGTTGTTTCAAATTTATTTTCTAAACACTTTTCCTGAAGTTGAGTTGTTCCAGTCTGCTATAAGTAATGTTCACCACAAATATATATTCAAAAGAGAAATAATTCTGTGGCGTGTAGCAGCAAGGTCCAGACAACAACTTTTTCATTTGAACTGGAAGTATATGCTTTCCTTGAAATTTATTCCTATGAACTAGCCACAAGATTATGTGCAATTCTGTCCTCCAGTTAAAAACTAGAAGTATAATTAACCATTTATTTTCAAGAGAGAAGACAAGCTGTTTAATTTCCCCTTTGAGATACTCAGTAACAGGAAGGGTAGATCTTTTTTTTTCAGATATAGCAGTTTGATAATTTCAGGATTGTCTTGCTTTTCTCAGTTTTACATAGAATTTTACCTAATTAGTTGTGCCTGCTATTCTTGTGCTTCTTCAATAGAGGGATTTGCTGGACTCACAAATTTAAATGAGCAAGACATTCTGTGATTTGAGTTTAAAAAAATAAGAAAAATTTAATGGAATCTTTTTCTGGATCCTAAATAAATGTCTGTTAAGAGTTCTTGGAGTTGGAATAAAGTTCTTCCTGAGTATGAACATGACCTTATAGCTATAATTGAGATGGATTAAACCCCTAGCTTTGAATTTGAATGTTAATATGTTGGTTCAAAATCATGACATAGATCCTAATAGTAAAAATTAAATGTAGGCTTATAACTCATAAAGCAACACTTAAGTACAGTACAGTATCTGCGTAGTTGCAAAGTATAGCAGCCTCCCTAAAAAAATAAGAGAAAAATTATGGATTCAAACTGCAGTCTTTCTCTTCTTGCATTGTACTTTTTCTCCTCAGTCTAATTTCTGGAAGTGTTTGAAATGTAATATGCAATTAATAAGTGTGTCAAAGGATACTCTAATTAGAGACAAGATTTAGTATTCCAGTAGGCTTTGAGCTGAATATGTAAATTGTAATTATGATTTTATAAAACTAACTTAACCAACCATGTTTCTAATACAGATTGAAAAATATATATCCATTTTAACACCTTTAAGCAGAATAACACATTACCTGTATCTGTCAGTATGATTATCACTTTTGGAAATTGACAGATTATTTGAGATCTTAAGCATTTAAGAAAATATATTGACATCATTAAAGATATTAACTGAAATGCCAATGAAAATGAAGGCAGAAAAACATAATTTACATATTCCAAAAGTGTCATGGTAAGAGTGCTAAACAAGGCTGCTTCTGGCAGGCAGAATACACTACAGGCAGTTCTGTACACTGGCAGACAGTATTCACTAACAGGTGGATTCAGTAAGTGGCTGCTTTTACCACTAATGATATGTGTGAATTTAGGCTCATTTCTTATATTCCTCCAAAGATACAGTTTGGCACTATCCATAAATATGTTTTTTAAATAACTCAAGAGAGAGAAATACTGTACACAATGTCATGACTTTACATAGTCCTGTACTGCAGTCATTAAGATTTGCATTAATAATCAATTTTAATTTAAATTTATAACCCATCATGTTCATTTGGAATTCTTTGTGCAGGCGGTAACAGCTGTGCTAATGAATTTTGTGCGATACCTTATGAATAAATAATTTTCCTTTCTAGTTGCACTGAAAGAATTAGCCCTATATTACTGACATTTGTTCAAGAGCATACCAAACGAAAATGTAGTTTTTCACAGTATTTAAAAAAGCCGCTGTACTATATATGACTGATATAAATGAAATACAAGGGAAACAGTACATTTGTGCTATATATGACTGATAGAAATGACATACAGGGCCAACAGTACATTGTAGAGCAAAGAGATGAAATTCTAAACAAATCTTCTCCACATCAAATCCATAATTTTCTAAAAAATAATAAAAAGGTGATATAAAACATGATTACATTTTATTTTGATATATATTTTGAACAAGAATAGGAAAATGTAAGAAAGTCTTTCATTGTTTGTTTGGATAGAAGTTAAGCCAATTTTTGCTGCCTAAAATTAAGCTGGAAAACCTTTGAGAATGTGCCTGTAGGATTTCTGCATCCAACACAAATTGAAGATCATCTAGTTCAATCTCCTTTTTCAGTGAAACCTTTCTATTTCTATACTGTAGTACATCCTCTTTTGGAACCTCCTTGAATATGGATGGCCTGAAAAGTACACCCAGTAATTTTTATATTTTGTTGACTGATTACAATATCTATTTTTGTATTTTTATTTTGTTGTGTATTTGTGAAAGAAAGACATCATTTAGAAATGGATACAATTGATGTTAATGTGGAATAATGATATAGGGGATTTTTTCAGTTAAATAGGAATTGTCTTCCTTTCCTTTTACCTGATAATATATTAACACATTATTGTATCAAATGAATCAAATTCTGATGTCATTATTTAAGCAAAAGTGTCATTAGAATACTATTTTCTGAGTTACATCAGTGTGAATCTCAAACCTTACAATGAAAGCAGAAACCTATTCATAGTTCAGTATATACTGAAAGAGAGTAGGAATCATAATAGCTAAGCAGAAAAATAGGATTAGTGCTTTTATATAAATATTTATTAAATTCTTTTATTTAATACATTTAAAGCTCCATACATTTCGTGAAAATTGCTTTTAAATTATTTTTGCCATGGATGTTAGCTGGATTATTATTTTAAGTACCAGTTCTTCTCAAGTTCTATTGGAAATAGTATTACATCTGATATGTTAAATCCTGTTAAAGTGAACAACTGCATTTTTGTTTCTCATGGGTAACAGAGTGAAGGACTTTAATATTTAAGAAAATGATAAAAATCATCAGAAAAAAAATTCTTGATTAGGAATTAAAAATTTAGAGAACTTCTTTGCTATCATTATACGACAGTTTTCTTGGGTTTCAGAAACATGGTTGTGTATCCGTAGGCACTGAAAATAGAGTAAAACAATTCTGAAAAAAATTTTTGTAAATGAAGTTTGCAGTTACATTAATTAAATTCAAAGAGCTGTTGTTTTTTTTACTTGTGTTATTTTTAAATATCAAAAAAATCAAGTGGTAAGTGCATTCACTTTATTAAAATTTTTATTCAGAAAGTTTTAATTTGCTTAGATTTTAGAAAACTACATATATCTAGTTATAAACATATGCAGGCTGTCAATGTTTGAGTAGCTTTTCTAACTGGTGTTTCAAAGGCTATAGGCAATATAATGCAGTTACAACAACTCAAACCACACTCATTTTCAAGAACATAAATTTACGGATTTTACCTTGGACTTATACCTGGGAGAGTGAATGACATTTCTTAAGAGATTTCATAACATGATTAATCCTTCCAAATGGTAGGGAAGGTAAAAATATTCGTTAAGATTTGTTTGGAATGATAATGCAAACGGTTAGTTTTCAATGTTCTCATGATGTGACTTCCAATGTTGTTTTTCTTTTCGTCTTAGTGAACCTAAGTTTTTTATTTGTGACTTAACATAATTTTTATTACTTAGAGCATAATGGTTAGAAACAGGTTGGGTTTGCTTGTTTACTAATTGATTTACTTTATTTAATTCCACTTGTCTAACATGATTGATAGATTTGGAGAAAAAAACCTAAGTACAGTAAACAAATTATACTTCTCCTCTGTGGTGTTCTTTTATCTCTGTGAGGAGTCAATGCTAGAAAAAATTCTGGGAGTAGATGTATTGTGCTTAATCCCTTGAATACTTTCAGCTATTTGCAAATGAAGATGTTATTGATTTCCTTACTGCAGTGCCTATAATTACAGTTTTTTAGATCAGTCTTTTTTGTTATGCTAAAGGGATCAATGCAGTCTCACTCTATACTTTTAGGATATATTAGAGAGTAGTTATGCTGTACTTGACTCGCTAACAGTTTTGACCTGAAAACAGTATCAGATATTTTAGGATACCAAAAATGAAAACTTTTTAAAATGTGACTTGTGTGCTAAAAATTTATTTAGCAGGGAGGGAAGTTGTTAATAACAGTTTCTCTAAGTCATTAAATATTCTGTTTTCTTGGTTTGATTACCTCAATACCCCAGTCTGAATAAAGTATCAAAAGAAATAAAGATTTTCAAAACTAGAAGAGAAAAATGTGGTGTTTCACTTATAATCCAGTAGTTCAGCAACTTAGGTTTCAAAAAAGGGAAATTTTTCCTTTTAATTTCCTTTTACTAACAGGAATCTGCATCTGTGTCTCTAAAATAAAAGCTATAATGTACATTCCTGGAGGGAAGAAAAAAAGTTACAGTCCTTCTTGTTAAAATGTATCCATTCTCATCAGGCCTTTCTTTGCACAACTTTTCCTAAAAGTTTCAAACAATTTTTTAAAAATTTTTAAATTTTTAAATTTAATCTAAAACTGCTATGCAGAATTGGTCTGTCATGGCCAATGGCTTTAGTTACTCTCAACTAACTTTTTTGAGAATTTATTATTCCAGAACCAGCTGATATCAAATATACCTTATTGATAATATTGTCTGTCTTTTTCCAGTGCTGAGTGTCCTCCTTTGAGAAAAACTGAAAAATGTAATGTTGTAAGGAAGACTTCCAAAAATATAATAAGAGTAAAACAATTACACATACCTGAGGTGATGAATACACAGGGAAAAATTTACACAGGATAAAACATTGTGAAGTGAAATTTACAGCAGGTGTTTAAACATCTTTGTCTTGTAGATTATGTAAGTATCCCAGGTCGCTTGATGTGGTTATTCTCAACGTTATCCTCATTAGAAAGACATAGAATATTAGAAGAGGTCTGTAATTGGGTCACTGGATGAGGGAGGAAGGAAAAAAGGAAGGAATTACATAGAATTAGCTGATAAAAGCAAGATATTTTGATTTACTCAATTTGCTCAGAAAAATCCTTATATGGGTAAATATGTAACAAAAGAATGAGTGTGGGGTTTTTTACTTTTTTTTTTTTAAGTAATGCACAGTCTTGGTAAGGGGATGTGTAAGCTTTTGACTTTTAATGGACTTCTGGAGGTTCAGTCCATTTGTTGTTGCTCTACTAGAAAATATGCTTTCTACTGAATTACACGGAAGTATGAAATGGAGTCACTCTTCTGAAGGTGAGTCATGATGTGAGAAGGCCAGGGAGAGAATAATGTATAAAGGTCTTGTATCTGCATTAATCTGTGAAAGTTTCCTCTGAGAATGGAAATTCTTTGATTCCTTCTCTTGTGTGTACACTTCTGTCCTCTAACTTTGGCTTGGAAAACAGTCAGTCCTTGAATGTAAGAAAAAAATCAGGTTTTCCTGAGGTAAAAGGGATCCCCTGCCTATTAGATATTAAGAAAAACAGAGGCCATGATTCAAGCTTGAAAACCTGATAGCTTGAAATTCCTGCTACTTAGATGAGTGTGATAGTTAATTGCCCCATAGAAATCTGAGTCAGAAGATCTAATTACTGCAGGAATATTTAGAAATAAGTATTCTAGGTTTCTTGAAACTAAAGCTGAGGTTCCTCTGAGGAGTACCAGATATCAGTTCCTCAATGTTCCCAAGATTTAGCGATCTAGGGAAAAAAAATCTACTTTATTTCTGAGAGGAGCTTTACCTGTTACTATTTGAAACTTTCTAAGCTAGATGGAACTCTAGCCCATAAATTTACTTCCATTTCTGCTCATGTCTTTCACTTACAACCTCAAAGTCTGAAAGTTCAAGAGTATTTATGCTATATATCTTCTGTTCAACAGTATTTAGGGATTACTAGGCATCTGGTGTAATTGCACTGTTTCCATATTTTAATATGAACACTAATTATCTTTTAAGTAAGTAATTAAAAATCACTATGGCCACAGTATATATACAATTTAGAATTTTGTGTCCAAAGAAAGATCCCATGCAAATCATGAGTCTTGAAATAATTTAGGCCTTTGCAACTCTCCTTCTCTCATTCATGATGGTTAGTGTGTAAATGAGCCTCACTTTGAATATAATCAGATATATGAAAAATGTTCACCTTCATATAACTTTCAATAATGATGTTCTTTGCAATGAAAATGTTCTTTTTACCATGGGTTGAATGTTTAGCAATGTATGCTTTTCAGGGTAGAACAACTAAACCTGTCTTCACTGCCGGGTTGTCAGAGGTACAAAACTTAATAAGACTGAATACAAGTAGGTGTCTTAGCACTGTGTGTTTATCTGCTCACTAATAGCTCATTTTTCATTAAAAGTATATTTTAAATAGAATAAGTCTACCTTTCAGTAGGAAAAAAACCTCTCCAAATATTAATATTTACTTTAAATATGTAATACTATTCTGGTTAAAAATAGAAAATATTACTTAGTTGTCCAGAGCATTTCATACATAATACCACCATAACCAGTATCTACAAGCACACTTTCTCCCATCTCCTCCCTCCCCCTACTTGTTTTTCTAATCAAGGACATACTTTCTCCCTTGAGGCATGTGGGAGTTTAACAATTACTTGCAGCTCTAACACCAAGCAATTTCTTCTGGGACTGCAATCTGTTAGAGTTCAATTTTCTCAGCCATAGATGAAATGATCAGAATGAATTTGTTCCTTCAGACTGAAACAGAATGAATAAACTAAATGTGATTGAAATGAACTTCTGTAGCACTTGTCTGAGTGCAGACTTCCTTTGCACATAAACATATTGTCACATACAAATACGAGTGCTGAAGTTTCAAATAGCTGCTTTCCTTTTTTCTTTCTGCTGCTGTTTATTTCAGGCATGGTTTTTAAATACATAACTTTTACCTACAGAGATCATTAAGAACACAATTAGGAATGGTAGAAACAAAGTTATTACACAAACAAATGGGTGAAGATTTGGATGTTTTTGTGAAGAAGCACAACAATATATTTAAGAAGAAATTGATCTATAGAAAAAAATCCCAAAATGACCAAACAACAATCCACAAAGACATGCACATCCACCCATCAGAATTACATCTTCTCATTTACTTGCAAACTAACTATAGTCCTGAACACACGTTCAATAGAACTTCTTTCTAGCATTTGCAAACCATACAATAATGTCTTTGTCCTAGTAAAATCCAGCCAGCTTTCTGAGCAGACTCGGGAGTAGAGACTGTAGTGATATTTACTTTTTTGAGTGAATTAGATTTAATATAAATTTGGTTTAATGAATCTAACAAACTTCTTTCGGAAATTACAGGAAATAGAGGAAATATTAATCCTTCCAGTAGTACATAATGTAGGTTTCCTTTCATTATTTCCAGAAACATATGAAGAAATAAAACTAATTGCAAAGATTTAAAAACAAACCAAAATACATCTTTAGTTTACTACTTGCTTCTTACTCTTCCTTTGCGCTCAAATATCACCATTTTCTTGTCTCAGATTTCCTTATAATTCACATCTGTGGCTGATGTTGAAGCATTATAAACAAATGGAAAGAGTGTCACTGCAGGTGATTCTCTTTATTCTTTGAAGAAGCTGAAGAGTAATTAATTCAATAGTTTGTATTTAATCACCTCTTGGTTTTTCTCACAAGCCAGGCAAAAACTTAGATAATGAAAGCTTCAGAGACTTCCTTACAGACAGATGTAATACATGGCGTTATAAGCTGTAATAAACACCTGAAATTATTACTCATTTGCAATAGTTGTTGAAATTTCAGTCCTGTGAACTATTGTTTTTTTACACTAGCTACTTGTAGGGTAAAAAATCAATTAGACAAACAATACTCAAAACTTTTCTGGAGTGAGTGCCAATGTTTCATCTGACTGTGTGAATGTGTTTTGTGTAGGGAGCCAAGTGAGGCACGGTCATCTCACCGTAGCAGCCCTTGCAAAGATGCCTCGGTCCTAGTTCAGGTGGTGCAAGTGAGACTGTCAGAGTGGCTCCTGGATGGTCAAACAGGAAAGTCTCCTTAACACAAGGCTGGGTAATAGTGTAGCAGACGGGACCTATGCGCTGCGTAAATAAAGTATAAATATAAATATAAATATATGCAAATACTTCTTGTTAAACACCAAACAAATGTTCAAAAAGTACCTTATTTTTAATCTACTTTATAGTACTGTAAAACATTTGTTGTAGGTGATGAATTACATGATCTTTTTCTATCTAAGGATCTGAGGTGACATGCACTTAATTCAGTCTGCATGAAAATTCTAATAAAATATAGGAGTTTACATACCATAAGAAAAACTAAAAAATGATAAATTAACTACTTTTTGTGTCAGGTGTTATCCAATATGAATTACTTTTAAAGTAATTGGTGTTCAGGGGCTGCCTTTCGTAGCACAGCCGAGTAGAGTATCCTTTAGAACATGTATACTAGTTATACTAGTGCTAATAATTCCTCCTTATGTGTGATAAAAAGACTGACTGACTTAAAGTAGCTGTGGCCATCAACTATACTAGGACTTCATAAATTCTATTCAGCACTCTTTTCTTAGGACAGCATATAAGTAATAAATCCAAACCCCTGAAATCTTTAAAATAAAAGAGTTAAATATATTGGGAATGTAGAAATCTAACATGAGTTTAAATGGCAAAAAAGAGATTTATCATTAACTATATGTTTTTGTCTTTAAATTGGAGCAATGCCAGTGTTAATAGACATGTGAAAATATTCAATGTTTATACCTCATGGTCTTCTAGATGTTGCCAAAATGCTTTCAGGGTAGCCACTGGTACTTCTTTGTGTGTTAATGGAGCTATTTTTTGTGTGATCAGATTTTGGCTTCCGTGTGTGTTTTTAAATAATACTCCATGTGTGATTTTTCTGGTATATAACATGGATTTCCCTTTAGGATACCCACGTGGACAACACACAAAAGAGTTTTTCTACTCTCCCTATCCTCCTCTTTGCCCTTGTAGAACAAGGTCCTCTTCTTACAGATCCTTAAAATGTGTCTCTAACACACAACAAATGACATACTGTGGCAAGGAAAATGAGATTCAGAAGAGCTATGAGAAGAAAAGGGGGAAAGGCTAAGGTACAAGACATCATAGCAGATGCCTATTAAATTACAGGAAGACTACAAGATATATCCTTCTTATTGCTTGCTCATTTGTGCATATACTTGCATTCTTGCTAAATTTCAGCATTTTTTGGAACAGATAACCCACTGTATTAAGCATTAAAACTTCAAGTTACAGGTAAAATATATAAAAATAATGAATAATCTGAAAACAGTGTGTTCTTTAAAAAAAAATTGTGGAGCAAATGCTTTCTTAACGGTATAATCAACCAATTTAGTGGATGTGTCCTCTCAAGTCTTATATATCAGTACGATATTTTGAAAGTTAAGAAACATTTATTTCCATTAAAATGTTATTCAGCTTCTCTAGAGATCTTGCAGGTCTATAATCCAACCTTGTTGAACTCATTTCTGTTAATTGTGACTAAGAATTAATTTCTTATTTTCTTCTAAACAGTGTTCTAATTTGCTTATTAAATGGTTCTGCAACTTGAGACTCACAAGCAAAAATAATAAAAATGTTGTTTGGGTTTATTTTTTAAAATTCAATTTTATATCATGGGTAAAAATTGCAGAGCCAGGATAAAAGTACTGAGATTACCTGAAAGATTTAAAACATCTGCCTATATGAACATTTCTCTACATCTTCAAAATAATGCTACTTCACAATTTCATATTTGCAGTGTTCAAATACTGCTGTCATAGACTTTCATTTAACTGGTAAATAGATCTCAGTTTAAAATAAATATTTTTATTAGAAGATCTGTGGGGTGTTTGCCAACCCTTTCCATTTAAAATGAAAGAAGGTATTTACATTTTCCATTAAGAATACGGTGAAATTTTGATTTGGAAACATTGAGACAAAATTTTCTTTGACATTTGCTGTTGTGACAATATATGGGTTTTACGTAGGACTTTTTTCATGTCCCAGATGGAATACGTGCATTCATATACATATATAAGGAGAAATAAACAAGAAAAATCTCATGTTCACGTATGTATACAGAAAGTTAAAGGTGATGTTGCATACAGAACCCAATGAAGAATTTTCCATCAAGTACTTCTCATACTTGTCTGATCACATGATAAGAATGTTCAAGTCACAACAGAAAAAAGAATCTGGGAAAAAAAAATTGAAAAACATCAGTACTGTTCCCCTTGGCCAGCTGAACTGGATTGCAGTAATGTAAATTCCATACCTAGTGCAAGAAGGGGCAATCACTTGGTTGAGGGCAGGAAGAGAAGAAGAGAGAGGCAAGAGGACAACATGCCAGAGTGGGAACCACTCTCTCTGTATATAGTGAATACACACATTTGAAGAGATTCTAAGGTATGTACAGTAATGTTTAAATATCATACAATATTGCAGTATTCTATCACATCCATTAAATGTGTAGTGTTTCTACTTCACAGTGGCTACAGCAAATCTTGACTTTGACGTTTACTGATTTTGGATTTGACTTTGTTGTTTTTTGACATTATCCATGACATGTTATTAAGTTTTATTAAAAATCTGTTTAGATTCATTCAATTCAACTATTTGTTATTATAAAGCTGCTTTCTAACTTCTATATCTGTTTTTTTGTTTGTGGCAGTAGAATGCTCAATTTTCCTACTTCATGGCACAATCAGATCATACTGATATGTTTGGGCTTTTTTTGTTTTTCCTGTTTACAGAGTTCTTTCCAACTGGAGGTGTCTGTCACATTTTTAAGTAGGAGCTTTTGAGGAAATATTCTGTGTCTACTTCCTTGAAAATATAACTTTGTGAGGGAAAGAAAACTCTGATTTTCCAAACAGCTTGGTGAATGATATGTAGTTCTGTAAACACAGTAATATGATTACATATTCTTTCACTGAATATATTTTAGTCAATATTTTCCTTATTCTACTATACATTTGACAACTGCTTTTGTACCAGACAGGAAGAGAGACAATGAACCTTCCTGTGCTTTCATGAAGATAAAAACGTTTAAACGTTTAAAAACAGGGATTTCCTTCATCGCAGAAAGTTCCCATGAAATTCCATAGTCATCTTCAGTTAATCTGTGCTCAGATTTTTTCTTCTTTGAACAACACACACACACACACACAAACACAGAGGAAGAAAGTATAATTTTCATACTCATTCAAATTCTTGACTAAATTCCTGGAAAGTTTGCATGGTTTGGCTGATTAGCAATGAAATTGAGACCTTTATACCACAAAGTAATACATTTAAAAAAATAAAATTTCTGCTGTAAATCCTTCCAAGTTTCATATGGTGTGCAGTGTTCAACAGTATTAACCCCAGAATTTTGGAGATGGTCACAAATCCATATGCCTTATGTATTTAAAAGAATGACTACTAGCTGCTTGATATTTATGTTTTCTGTTTCTTCATGGAAAAAAAAGTAAGTATTTTGAAAGTATATTGAAAGTATTTTGAAATGTTTGAAACAATTACAGGTCTCAAAAGCATCTTAGTAATACTTTCCTAAATGTTCTTTAATTTCTAGGGGCATGAATGAATCATAAATGCATACGTGTTAAATTTGCAGACATCTATAAACCATCTCCTCCGTTCACAGTGACCTAACATGCTGACTGCTATAACAATTTAATATATTGACATAAAATGTAAGGGTTAAAAAGAAGGAAGACATTAACATAAAACTAAGACAAAAGTTAAAGTACTGAAGTGTTAGCACAAAGCCAAGTTATGAGTAATAACACTTAATAAAGACAACTGGAAAAACAAAGAGGAGGAATTCTTAAATGCATATGTGCATATGTACATATGTACATTCTGGAGAATGTAAGAGTAGTAGCTGTTTATTTATGAATATGGAATTTAAAATTAATTGGTATTCCTAAAATATGCTGGAAAAATTGCATAGCTGTAAAGTTAAGTTATTGGATTTTAATTAAGGTAGTGAGAAAGTGATGTATGCAAATTAGGAGATATTGAAAATTGATAGAAGGGAATCAGGGTTTATTTTATACTTTTTTCAATAGAGTAAGAAAAGACAAGGTGACTCCTATGACTAGGTAAAATTCCACGTGTGTACATATGTTCCTATTTCATATGTATTTTCATTATATACAGCCAAAGCTGGTATATTAACAGTCACACTGGATATAGGCATTTATATAAGACTGTGAATGCAGATAAGCAGTACCCAAGAATTTGAGACTTCCAAGTCTTCCTGGGTTAGTGTCCCTAAATTGTAAAATAGCAGAGAAAATCAACAGAAATGGAGAAAAAGAAACTGACTTTTTAAAGACAGAAAGAAAAAACAGGCCTGATATCGAAGCTGAGTAATATACAGATCTGAACAAGAAATCATTACCAGATTAAAGAAGAGGGAACAAGGAGCAGATGTTTAAAATAATTCATCCTGATTAATACAGATCTGAGAAGTATAATTTTATCAACTTTCATTTTTTATTAATTATAACTTGCTACCGGATTATAGAAATTTACTTAAGCTGTTTTAAGGCACTGGAATTCACATCATAAAGCATTTAAAGAATCAAAACCATATTAAACTCACAATCTGGAGATCATCTGATATATCTTAAAATGTTTTTCTGAGTAGTAGCTGGTGGATGTATTTCTATCTTATTTCTACAGAAATCACTGAGAGCTTTTGTGCTACTCACCTAGTTTTCATCTCTTTTTGATAGGGTACACAACAGTGTTACTGATGAAATTTGAATGTGGGATGAAGATTAGGATATATGTAGTCAATAAAGAAGAGACTAAATGTGCCAGTGATATGACTTGCTAAGCAGAAAAAATTAACACAAGCAGCAAGTATATCATTGCATCCTAGAGTAAACTGGCTAGTAGAGAAATTAAAAATTCTAAGAATATGCACAATGCAGGCATCTTCATCTTAGGAAATAGTGACTGTGAAAAAACTTAGAACGTGGTAGGATAAGCAATAGACTGCAGAAGAACTCCATTACATATACAACATTTGATTCCCAGTGAAGAATAGGGTCAAAAACAGTGTTGCAATTGGTATTTATAGAATTTCAACTGTATTTCTGTGTCCAGCTCTGGCACCCAGAATTCACAAAGAAGATTAAAACATTACATGAAATCAATTAAGAGATTTGTTCCAATCAAATTTGATATAGGTACAGCAAAATAGAAAAAACAAGTTTTTGGTATTATTCTAATATGTCCTCTTTGGTTGAATTATTTGCAGTATTTGCAATTTTCTCAAAGAGATTCATGATTAAGTGATGAGATGGTTCTTTGTGTTTACTGAGTGTATAAAAAGTTAGATTTTTCCTCTTATATAATTTAATCAGAAGTCATATATCTATCTCTTAGGGAAATCCAAATTATACGGGTTTTTTGTTGTTGTTGTTGTTCCTATTTTCCCTAATTTTCTTAGATTCATTGGGATCTTTGAATGTGAACAAGATGTACCTGAGTTTCTTAAATCCCCATTTCAACATTTTAATTAGTTTTTTATTCCAGTGGGTCATAAGATATTTCATGGATATTTCATCTGGTTTCTTAAGAAAAAATTACAGCATCAAAGAATCTGCATATGGTATAGGTGTGAGGGGGTTTTTTTTAGTAAAAAAGACAGATTTTCCCAGTTCTGGACAACAAATATTCAAACATTGTTACAAAAGAAAGAGATATCACAAAATTTTTGAGTGCCCTTAAGAATATATTTTGAGATTCACAAAAACAATTTTCTGATAACTAGCATCCACCTGCAGTTTTCCATGTTTGAGACAGTTCTACATAAGACACCTCAAATGCAGAGGAGGAACAGTACTTTTCTAGATGAGGTCCAGTTTAGTTTAATTTCTCAACCCGTCTTACTTTCAGAAATATATCTATATAGATATACATAAAAATATTTTTTTATATTTTGCTTCAAAATCCTTTTCCTTAAAGATCATCAGTGAAAATAATATAAAGTTATTCAGGTGACTATTTTGTAGCTAAATTTTATTAGGAAAACTT
This sequence comes from Atrichornis clamosus, assembly GCA_013400975.1. NCBI lineage: Eukaryota > Metazoa > Chordata > Aves > Passeriformes > Menuridae > Atrichornis > Atrichornis clamosus. The sequence goes on along the minus strand of WBMZ01002726.1, from coordinate 4,872 downwards.
TCATTATGTATTTGATATCATCAAATATCATCATAAGGTATCATCATTTGATGTCATCATAAGAAGGAATTATCTTGTGAATAAACAAACTTAATAAGTGATTTGTACTGTCAAGATTTCTATTTTTGTTATTTATTTAGTTTATTTAATTCTCAAAAATTCTAGGGACGCTATTGACAGACAAGGTTTATGCTGTTTTTGGCACTCTGAAAACAGTGTTGGGACATAAAGGCTGACCGAAAAGATTGAAAAACAGTGAGATGTAGGACAAGAATTAGAAGAGTAGCACTGCTCAGTATGGCAGGTGGTTGTACTAAAGCACTGATGGCTCAGCCTTCTCAACTTTTTGTAGACAAAATAAAGTGTGAGTGAAAAAAAAAGCGTTAATATTGCAGATGTTGAATGAAAGTCTATGTTAGACTCCCTAACTGATGTTAGAGAAAAGTATGCAATATAGAATGTATACTTTCTATATAATCTTTATATGAAATATATGTCAAAGGTGATAGAAGTTGGCAATCTGCATAAGTTGATACCTTTGATATTGAACACAAAAAAGCTATAATTTTCCTTAAAACTGAAGAGAAATAGTCCTCGATGTAGCAACAGAATAATGCATTAAAAATGTGATCAGCTTAAAAGAACAATCTACATAAATGAGTTAATAGAATTCTGAATATATCACTGGTTGAACAAGACCTCATCTGGTCTTGAAAAATGCAAAGGTATTACTGGAGCTGAAATGTGAGCATGTAGTAGTCTAGATAAAGAAGATGACTTGCAGGAAATTACATAACTCAGGTAATTGGTTTTCTTTGTGTGAAAGGAATTTTCAGGGTTTAGGATTAGTTATATGAGATAGCGTCCTTAAAAAAAGGTGTTTTGTTCATATTAATGCCAATTAAAAAGCAGGATACAATGGTCTAAGTTTTACTGGAGTCAAAGCTGATGGCTAGTCAGACCAAGGAGAAAGCAGCTAAGTCAGCAAGTGATTTGTATAGCAAAAAGATTTGTTATACTGTCATAGTAGTTCATGTATTTGTAAAATTAAGGTGAAAATAAAGGGATCAAGACAAGACCTATGGATTATTTGCATAATTCTGAAGGTAATCAAGGAAGGTGAGGAGAGAGGTTAGAGGGAAAGGGGTTATGAGGAGATGACAAGGTCATTAATTCAAGGAAAGTTTGTTCTGTGAACAGTCAATTGTATTGTTATTGAGGTCATCTCAAGAAGGAGGAAACCGAAGTCTACATTAAGGGAACACATTGCTGCTCTTAGTGATGTATTTACAAATACATAAGTGTTTAATCAAAAAGTGTTTTCGGCCTGTGAATTAATTTATTTTCTGAAAAACGAACAGCTTTCATTTATACTGGTATGTCTTGTACTTTCTTCTCCTTTTAATATATATGTAACACCAATTTGTTGAGGTCAGTTGGTCTCTTCTTTTGGCCTACCTATCTGGAGAGAACAAGATGTCAAAACTACTGAGAAAGTGTTCCAATGATCTGTCTTATATTTCAATTCTTACTTTCAAGCCATTTATTTTTAAAAATGTGCCACAAGTACAATTCAAATACATTTTAGGGTGATTACACAACATAATTATTTTTTTTCTTAAATGTTTGAAGTGAGGCTTTTCTCGCTCCTCTGTCTATTTTTGGTCTATAATATTTCTGTTATTTTTTTCTTGATTTTTTCACTACTTGTTTCTATTTTTTCACTTCTCAGCCTGCCATCACTGTGTGATGTTTTCCTTACTGATACAGAAGAGAAATGTCATTGTGACACATTTGAATAGTTTGTAGAGCTTTTCTTCAAAATCCTTGGATTGCTCAGAGCATTTATCCAGAATTATATTTTATGAAACAAATTAACCATTTTTGGTGAAGCAAAAATTTTTCTACTGATTGGTGTAACTGCATTGGCTTTTCTCAGTTTCACTCTGTACTGCTTAAATTCAATTACAAATGAAATAATGAAACATATTTTTATTTACCTCTATCTAAAAAAATGGTTTAGCTTTTAACACCAATTGTGCTTTACAAATTATGAGGCTTAAACTTTGCCTAAGAAACAATGAAGAAAAGCTTTGGTGGAGATAGAAAAAACTTCAGTGGAACCTCCTGGTTTGCCATGAGTTTATTTTTAATTTGAAGTCTATAACTTTTATTTCAATAGTGGGAAAAGGAAGAATGTAAACAGTGAGATTTAGAATTAATGTCAAGCATTTAGTTAATCAACAAACACATATAGAAATGCTCAGCTGAAAATTCAGAAAGTGTAAAGAGAAAATTGATTAACACCAGATAAGTTTAAGATTAATATCAGATTAAAAACAAATTTAGGATTTAAATCAAAAGCAGATATGTGAGTTATTCAGACAATATCTGTTTATCAAAAACTCAGTCTTACTGCTAATTGCAGAGAGCATTGCAGTGTCGAGCAATGCAATGTTATCTATAATTTGGGGGGTAGGGAACCCAATGGTTTGTAGGACTTTAGGGTGTTCTTTTGACCTTAAAATACAAGAAAGCTTTCTGTAGTTTTGGTTACATGGTGTAAACTGGTAAATTGAAAGAAAACATTTGCAGAGCAGCCAAATTTTCTGTGAGATAGATGTTCTCCCCTAGGGCATTCCCCTGCCCAGGGTGTCTTGAGGAACGCTGTATGCTCAGAGGCATGAGTTCCTGTGGGCCTGAGCCTATATAACACACTTGAGGAGTGTGCAAGGAAAGGCAATATCATTGTGAGTTTTACCTATTTTGAGTCAGGCATTACTTACTAAGTTTTGAAATAGTAAATAGGCATTTTCTAGAGTATAGATCAATAAATAGTTCTTGTTTCTCTTAATAAAATGATGATAGGCAAACACTTCCAGTTATTAACACAATCTGTTGACATTTACAAGTAATGAAGTAGAGCTACATAAGAATTTATTTTTTCTTCTTCCTTTCTTTGAATTTGTAAAAACTGAGTACTACTTCTAGGAATGATTTTATTGTCAGAAATCACTATATCTTATTGGACTTCTTTAGTTAGAATACCAGGAGGCTCTTTTAACCAGATGCCTCAATAAATGAAAATGTATGCTTTTTTGCTCATGGAAGTCTTTCGAATAATCTACTTAGAAAAGCAAAATGTATCCTTTAAATGTAAGGGAGTTAGACTGGAAAATGTATTATTATAATTGTTTTTATTATTGATAGAATTATTTTTAATAATACTAGTTTTATCCCTAGCTTTTGAAGATAAGGGTGCATTACTTCCAGATTTCTAATGGGATGAAAGAACTTGAATGATTAGGTGTTCTGTCTAACATTCTGTAAGAAAAGCTGACTGAAAAACTTTGAAGGCTAAAGAAATTCTGGCTTTATCTAATCAGTATAAATGCCTTATACTAATCAATTGTTATTTCAATAAAATAAATATCCTAGATTTTAGTTATATATTCTCTTTAAGTGAAAAAACATGACAAGAATATATCTCAGCCCTAGCAAAATGCTTTTTTATAAGCTTAAATTAAATGCATTTGCTTAATCAAATCCAGTGACAATTCACTATTAATCCACTACTGTTTTTAATATGACTTTCTACTCTTAAACAGCAAATATCACTTCTATTACCAGATATTCTAAAGAAACAAATATAGCAATTAGTAATACAACATCCCTGTCACTCTCACAAGAGTCAGAACATACTTGATGCTCCTGATATGGACTTTGGACAGATAGAGCAAAGCTTTCTGCAATTTACTTTGGTTTCTAATATTTCATGTTTTCTTATACTGACAGACATTTTTTAATGAAATAAAAGAGGTAAGTAAAGGTAAATAAATAAAGAGGTAAATAAAAGAAGTATGTGCTTTGGCAGCAGACCAAGTGTCAGGCTAAGATTACAAAGTACCCTGAATTTTCTTGCAAATTAAATCTTAATGTGAGTTGCCTGAAATTTTTCAGCTGCTTAACTAAATAATATAATGACGTCCTTTTTCTTTTTTTTTTAATCTTCACTTGACCAATCTCTAATTTAGTGTAAAGTATTCTGCAATTAGAACTGCTTTCAAAAAAATAATTGACTTAGAGTCTTTGACAAATAGGGAGAAAAAAAAGAATCCACATTTACACTAAAATTCTTACCTGTGTTCAAAGAGATACAGTCCAGAGAACTACAGCCTAGTTTAGGAGTTCATTGAATGCCAGCATTATGGAAAGATAACCTGAATTATGTCTAAAAATGTAATTAAAAATAATTATAGAATTATTTTAGTTGCCATTTCAAAGTAATGAGTTTTGATGTTGCCAAAGCAAGCCTGTCCAGTAATCAGCTTTCTCTGTTTTGAAAAGATCACTACAGTGACACTCCTGCGGCTGCGGAGGGAGGCTTCCTAGCTTCTTCAGACATCATATTTTCTTGGATATGCACCTCTCCATTTAGGATTGAGAGTGGCCGCTAAATCCTATTTGTTGATTAAGAGAAAACTTTCTTAACTCCAATTGTAGATTCATAGAAACTTAGAATTCAGCTGTATATTTTGTTGTTTATGTGATTGTTGTGTTTTGTTTGGGGTTATTTTTCTTGTTGGTTTTGGGTTTCATGTTTTGATTTGGGTTTGAGGTTTTTTTATTTCTGGTAAAATAGTTTAATCTTCAGTCCCAGTTGCCTTTTTTCCTCTGATACAATCATTCCTAGGAAATATGATATCACTTTCCCCTATAATTCAGGACTTTTTTAGAACTTTTGGGCTGGAGTCACAATTATTTGATTATAGGAATAGTATTTCATCTGACTGAAGATCTGCGAGCATGAGATGCACGACCATTGTTTATCCAATGATTGTTTTAAAAAGTTTTTTTGATCTTTTTTATCTA
>WBMZ01002725.1:0-48740 GCA_013400975.1 Atrichornis clamosus | reverse complement strand
CGCGGGGCCGCCGCCGCCGGGCCCGCGGAGCCGGGCATTGTTCCGCCCGCCCGCTCGGCGGGAGCGGCCCAGGTGCCGCCGCCAAAGTTTAACCTCACTTCGAGGGGCCGCGGCCGGCGGGGCCGCCGCTCTCCTTCCCTCCCCTCGCCTCGCCTCGACTTACACCCGGCGGCGAGGGGCGAGTCACCTGGGGGAAGGAGCCCGGGCGCGGTGTCCCTCCAGCCCTGCTGTGTCATTGCGGACCGGGGGACGGCTGCTCGCTGCCGAGTGAGAACCTGCGGGTGACGGAGTTGAGCGAGAAATGGGTCAGATCGCACCCTTTGGTGCGGATGTGTCTGCTGCCGGGAGAATCGGAAAGTAGGGAGGATGGTATGGAAAAAGGTTGCCATTAAGATAATGTCAGCGGAGTGCATTGATCAGTGCTTTTGTCTGTGGGCACTGTCTTCATTTCCATTCATTTTGCTCGGCATGGGTTTGCTAAACTGAAGCCGATGAATTCTGCTGTGTCTGTAGGTCTGTGACAGGCAGAGACTGATAAATGTGTAAGTTTCATCGTAATTCGGTGATGGTTGCAAGGTGTGATCCGTGTGTGCTAGACTGCAAAACACATCCCTTTATATTTTATTGGAATCTGAGTAATTCTCTGAATACACAGATACCCCCAAATAGATTATAATCCTAGAGTAATGTAAAAAAGAAATGTTGGCATGTACTGGATTTGAGCCGTGTTTCTTCAACTAGTTTTACTATAGTTTGGTTTGGTTACAAATGTGTAAGAGAGCAGTAACACAATGAAGGAATGTAAACCAGCAATGCGATAAATCAATGCAATAACTATGTCACACCACATATTTGCATGACTAGAGCTCCAATTATCATGAGAAATACAAGGTATTTTTAAAAAATTGTATCTCTAACTGTAGACCCCGAGTTTTCACCATTTGCCTCCTGCACTTTTAGATTTGATACTGTTGAGTAAAATCTGTCCTATTGTTTTAATTAAAAGAGAGTATCGACGATGGATCATTTGAACAGGGCCGGTACAGTTTGAGAGGGTGGATATAAGGGCTTTATTTTTGAAATGGTAACTGGTGGTTTACACATCGTGTTAGATGAACACAGAATTTAATCTCCTTTGAGTTTATGAATATTTAATTCTGTCGTGACTGCATGTTACTGTACATAGCTGAATGATTTGTGCGTGTGTGATTGTTTCCAGGATCCCTTCTCTTGTATTGTGCTACTTACTGAAACTTAAAATTATTTTATTTCAAAATAATTAAAATGTAGAGCCAAGGTTGCCATTTACACATGACTTCGTTGTGCCACTGCCTCGAGCATTTTAAAACCCTGCCATCAGCAGAAATCCATGCTCAATAGTTACTTTCGGATGTGCCACACGGTCTGGACGTGAGGAAGGCAAACAAGGTGTGACTGAAGGTGAATGAACACCAAAGAAGGCCTGATTCTCTGTGGTGTGGCTAATTAACGTGTTTCGACGACTCAGTATTGCATTATTTTATTCTGTATATGTCAGCATTTCTGGACATGGAAACAAAAGTACTACCTTTTTATTTTTTTGTCCTAGCTATAGCCATGCTAAAGTACTGTGATATACTCTTCTTTTTTAAATCCACTATTAGCTTTTCCAAGCTTACCATTGCCAAGGTTGCTGCAATGACTAGCTTGTATTTTTGGGATGTGCTGTGATATTTCAAACCTCCCTAAATGTATGTATCTTTTCTGGACGCTGTCCCAGGACAACCAGTACTTCTTATTAGTGCAGTACTATTTCAGATATCTGGTAAAACACTGGCAACAGAAATATGATGAGAAGGGGAAAACCCATTAAAGCGATAATAAAATCCAACACTATTATGAAAAAATCCCAAGTCAGCTACAGAACTAAACTCAAGCATTGCTGGAAACATAATCTAAGAACTTTCTGAATTGATTCAAATAACTGTACCATTGTTTATTTGGCCTTTATACAAAGGTCAGAGGCACACTGATGCATCCTAGAAGTGTAAGCACTCTACATGGAAATTGTAAAGGACATTATAACCTGAATTCCAGACATGTATAGTTATGAATAACTAAATATTAAGATCTTGCAATGTCTCACGATTTCACTGTCAGATTTGCTTTTTGGGATAATGCTTCAATTATTAAAAAAATCTTATATTTAATCATTGAGCTCCATTTCCAGTGGAGATAAAAAGAGTTTTACTTCCATCTAAATGGTGCTGGGTCAGATTTACGTTCTAATAAAGGTATTTTTTGCCACTGCCTTCAAAAGGAAGATTGCTGAACTAACCAAAGCAAGTATTTGCCTAAGTCTGTGGAATTTCAATAGAACTTACTACCATAGTCTCAGTTATATGGATATTGAAGGTTTTTTCCTGCTGTATATTCATTTTTTAAATTTGTCTTTGAACTTCAATAAAATTTTGAAATGTGTGTAACTTAAAATATATATCCCACTGTCTTCAGCTGGGATGCTGATATGCTGAAGTGTGTGCTTAAGTGCTTTGTTGGAGGAAGACCTAGGTTACTTCTCATATATCTTCCTGGTGAAACCATCTCTGACCAATGTATGAGAAGAAAAATTATGAAGATTGACTTCATAATTTATTAAGTATACAGTACTTGGTGCTTTAAAGCATAGTTGCCATTTGGGTGGGAGAAAATTAAGCAGAAATAGTAGAGTGCAAGATTTAGAAAACGGCTGATTCTATATGGATACTATTTTTTTCTCTTAAAGCAAAACACATGAGAAAATATTTTTCAACACTCCTACAATGTTTTCTGTTATTTTAGTTAAAAGCATGTAGGTCTAACCCTATATACAGCAGCGTGTTGACATTCTCCAGTATGGCAAAGTGAGTGACTGGGGGAGAGAACAACCTGCAATCCTGGCTGTTCATTCCTGGCTGGAGGTGCAGCTGATGCCTGTGACAGGTTGTGTGGGTGGTTTGTCACACCATGTTGCCACTCCATGACTCGGTGCCAAGGGATGCAGGCCCCTAAATATTCCCAAGGATTCTTTCCAGCTTATCTTGGAATGATTGCATTTTTGCAAGAATCAGCATAGGGAGCACTTTGGGAGTAGAAGGCAGCTCTGCAATTCCTTTGCAGGCTGGTGACTAGGGGTGAGGTTTGTCACAGCTGACAGCATGACTAGAGTTTTCCCGGGGTGGTACCCTGAGCCCTGAGTTAGGACTTTCAAGACTACAGCTGCAGCTGGCTACAGCCAGTCTATTACAGTGTTTCCATTTTCCAAACTACTGTGTAGTACTTCTCCAAAAGTTGGTCCGAGGTTTGGATTTGGTAATGTAAAGTTTCACACTGAGGAGGACTTCTGTATATCTGTGGTATGCACAAATCATTTAGCACAAATGATCTACAAGCACACCCAGAGCTTTCACTTTATATCTACATTCCAGATATAAAACCATCTGTGAAATAGCTTCAAAGTGAAGAACTTTCTGTGTATTTACATGGAAATGAGCACACTGAGGTTATAGCAAAAGCAAGCCTATGTGGGCTGGGTACATTGTATTCTGGTTCAAAACCGATTTGCCACTGTTTGATGCAAGAGTTCTGAAGTGTTTTGTGGGCTTACTTGTATGTTATTTCCCAGGATGCTCACCTGTGATAGCACTGTGTGAGAATTATACCCAAGTGTGAGCTTCCGTTAACTTGGGAATTCTGTTCTGCTGAACATGTGACCTGATCATCAGTCTCTGAAAGCCTTCTGCTAGTGTATTTACAAGAATACTGCTATCAACAATACAATGCTTGTTCACTCATCCTCCACAAGCATTAGGTCAGGAATAGTGGAAGACACTTCAGGGGAATTCTTTTATAATAGTTCCTGTTATGTATTTAGTTTTGTTTGATTTGGAAATCCAAATGTTACTATGTGTTTACGTTTTGACAGAGAAGGCTTAAGAAATGCAGTTTATGCTTGAAGCAGATGGTAGAGTTTCTTTCAGAGGGTAGATCACTCCAGTCTCATATCAGATGTGCTTATCTTACCTTAGGAAGTTGCACTGTGCACAGAAGAGTAGCTATCAACCACTGTCTGCTTCCTGGAGATTTGAGTGAGGATTTTTTCAAGATAATCTGGACCCAGCCCATTGAGCAATCTGAAGTTAAGAACCAAAAGCTGAAACTGAATTCAGTAATGGATATGAGGAACAAGTATGGGGTGTGGTGGGATGAAGAAAGCAGAAATCGACACCACTACCAGTTGCTGATGGTAGCAGTTTCTCCTGATAATAGTATAAAATGCACCACCTTGTTTTAGCTGGAGTTTCCAAGTACTGAAGGCTCTGTGCCAAGTGTATCATGGGCTGTGGTTCTGCCAAGATGTATTGCAGGCATGGATAGTCAAGGTCAGGCCAATGTCTGCCTGGATGGACAAAATCTTCACCGAACAGACATGGCAGAAAATTATACTTGTGGCTGTTGCGATTCTGAGAATTTGATGTCAGACAGAAATTCCAGTGTATGTTTAAAGTGAGGACAGAGCTGGAGAATAATGTTGTCTTTCTCAAAATCATTGCTAAGAAGATTTCAGAAATCATTCCCCAGCCCAGAAACATCAACTCTGTCTTTTTCAGGTCCTCTCTTAAGCACCTATTCTTCATTCTTAAGCTGTTCCTGACTGTGCTGTGGGCCATCATGATCTTGGTATTGATCTGCATAGTTCAGTGTCTTCCTGATTAAGTGGCCTGAAAAAAAGTTAGCACCCTGTTCTTCTAGAGTTCCCAGAGCTTGGTGGCTGCCTGGGTGGTGAGACTGACCCAAAGCCACAGACCCAGGACGTTCTGAGTCCCTCATATTCAGATATTTGTCATGCATATTCCCAGATCACAGCTCTAGGACCGGCTAATTTATGGCAGTGTGGGGAGACTTCTGGACAAATCTTCCTGGAATGGCTGCCCAAAGCCACAGCGCCCGTCACGTGCCTCTGGAAGGGAGGTTTTAGTCCTTTATATTGTTGATGCAGGCAGCAAAGCTATTAACTGTGCCATTAACCTGTTTCCATGAGCAAGACCCAAGAACCATCTGCTTTGAGGAGATGACATAAAAAATTCAGATTAAAAAAAAAAATCAAAAAGAGGAAATTCACTGTGAACTCAAAGCCTTGCTTTGCAGGCAGGTCTACTTCTGCATTTCCATGCATTTCATGTACTCTGCCTCACTCTTCTCTGGCTTGGTAGTGAGAGAATGAATCCTTAGATGAACCTAAGATTGTGCCTCTCTTACAAGAATAAGCAGATGGAAAGAATAGAGAGTAAGAGAGAAACTGTTGGTATCTGAAGGCAAGAATAACAAACTCATATTTTATTAGACATCAGAGAATCCAACAGGAGGAAGGATACTGGGAACCAGATCTCATCATTTTCATATCTCCAGAGTTACTTTTTGTCTCATATTCTGGGATTTCCTTTTACTGCATGACCAGCAGGTCAAGAGAGGTGATTCTCCCCCTCTGCTCAGCTCTTGTGACACCCCCTGGAGCACGGCATCCAACTCTGGGACCCCAATATAAGGAGGACATGGACCTGCTGGAGTGAGTCCAGAGGTGGCCATGGAGATGATCAGAGGGATGGAGCACCTCTCCTTTGGAGATGGACTGAGAGAGCTGGAGTTGTTCAGCCTGCAGAAGAGAAAACTCTGGGCACCTTACTGGAGCCTTCCAGTTTGCAAAGGGGGCCTACAAGAGAACTAGAGAGGGACTTTTTACAAGCGCATGGAATGATAGGACAAGAGGGAAAGGCTTTAAACTGGAAGAGGGTAGGTTTAGTTTGGATATAAGGAATAAATTCTATACTGTGAGGGTGGTGAGGCACTGGAACAGGTTGCCCAGAGAAGTTGTGGATGCCCCATGCCTGGTTGGATGGGACTTTGAGCAACTTAATATAGTGGAAAATGTCCCTACCCATGGCAAGGGGTTTGGAACTAGATGATTTTTAAGGTCTGTTGCAACACAAACCATTTTAACGTTCTATGATTCTATGATATGGGAAAAAAATTTACCTTAAGTAGATGTCAACAGTAGGACAACATTATTCTCATCCTAAATCCAAAACACAGCATTGTACCAGCTAATAAGAAGAAAATTAACTGTATCCCAGCTAAAACTAGTGTAGTATAGTAAATACACATTTAATATGTATTTATTTGCAGGTGGTATATTGAGAATCTGGAATGTGGAATATGAGGTCCAGAAAGGGTTTTATGTTAAAGCATGAAATTGGAGAGTGAGGAATTGACTTCTGTGGTTTACCTGTGTCTGTACTAAAACACCATACATGATAGTGCATGTGAATGATTCTTCAAAATTTTACGCAGAATGGAGTTTTCTGAAAGAAGAATATGCTATTTAAAATAGTTGTCCCCTTAAATAAATTGTATGAGAAATGTTTTGGCAAAGTTTAACAGTTTAACAGCTGTTTAAATTTTTCATCCAACTGATCAGTAAGTGGATGAAGCTTGAAAAGGTGATCACACTCTGACTGGTTCCTGGGTAAACAGAGATGTTCATTGTAATAGAGAGATTTCATGAAAAGTAAGTACTGCTTAGAGTGAATAGATAGTGAAATTAAGTGCATATGTAGTTGATTAGGTAACAAATCCAGGGACATAAACAATGAACATCATGGGTGGGAGCTAAACAAGTCTTAAGTCATCGGCAACACAACCAAGAGTTTTGTATGCAGAAGACACAGAACTGGCTCTCTGACTAAAGGCAATTTTGTCTTGGCTGCAGAAGGGTTGTGAGGATTCCTACTTGGAGAAAGACGCAACACTGAAAAGGGCTTTGTTATCTCCTCTTGAGCAGTTGGGACATTGCCTTCACTCAGATGTAGTGGTATGTCTTCATGCCTATGTGCCGAGACTGGAAAGCAGTCCTGTTCAGGACTGCTTATGACAGCTCACAGCTTGGCCAATGCATGGCATATCCTTCCCACTTAGGTAGAGCTTGTTCTCAAAAGCCCAATATTCACAGGAATTCCTGGCCAAGGGTTGAGTGCCAGCTTGTAACAAATCTGAGGCTTCAAACAATGGATAATCAATGAAGCTAGAGATGAACAATACCCATGTTGTTGCATGCTATTCCCAGTGTTTTCCTAGATGCTTGCAGTGTTTTTAGACCATTTCTATCTGTGGTAAAAACTTCCTGTGTCATGCTGCATCCTTACAGCACAGTAGTTTTTATTGTACTGAGGTTTCAGTTTACTTAATTGCCTCAGCTAAGAGAGATATATAATTACTGATGTGTGAAGTGAATCAGTTTTTGTTTGGTTCCATATTCCGTTGTTCCCTGCCTGGCTGTAGCCATGCTGCTTACATAGGGACTATTTCCCAGCACCTTGTGCTGGGTGGATTTTTGTACTCACTGGCTCAGTGAGTAATTCTCAGGTAACGGTATAAAAAGTTGCAGAGTCTCAGTAGAATTATTGTTTTCTAACATCTTTTCTCTGAAAATACACAAATAGTAAAGAAAACTGGACTACAACTGTATATGTGAAAAATGACAATAGGACCACTGATAATAATTTCCATAAAAGTAGGGATCAGATCAGGTTTAATGTGATGTTTAAACATGTAGAAGAAAAAAACCAACCAGATCTGAAAGGTAATACAGATGTTAGTATTTTACAGGAGTTTCATTCCTCACTCTCATCCTTTCTGCAGGGTACTGAAATTCTTCCCTGCCTATAATGAAAACTTCTATTTTGTTTCTATTTCCCACATTGCATTCTGAGCTATAAGGGCAATATTAATTGTTCCAGGAACTCTAGCAACCAGTGCATCTTAACTGGGATAAAACAAGACACAATTTGGCTCATAGTATGGACAAGGACAGTCATGTATAAAATTTGTTAGACAGCCATGATTTACTAGAAAAAGAGTAATTCTTCCATGCCTAATGGCTTCTGCCATGTGTTTAAATACAGCTGTTATTTTCATTATACATTATATGAAGTGAAGACCAATCTTGTTACAGAAGCAGAATAGAAATAGTTTCCTTGACTGAAAAGCAAGTGTTGGGTGAATAAAAATTACAGACTCAAGCCACAAAGCTTGGTTAATACACTTACTGTTCCCGGATTTCAGAGTTCATTCCATTGAACACCTTGTCTTATGGTTGCAGAGTTTATTCTTTCCAAAAACCTATTCTGCATAAGTTGTTCAAAGCGATAATGTGATCAGCAAGTGCAGGGAAAATAAAATTAATATTTCCCCCTTTAGTTCTAGATGATCTGCAAAAGGTTTTTATCATTGACTGGAGAATGAAAATAAAATGGTGTGGAACCCATGCCTGTTCCATTAGCACGGAGTCTGTGTTAATTGAGTTCAACAAGTGCCTCAAGCACCACTGACACCTTTCCTTTGCTATTGCCGAGTGATGGTTGTCGCACTGAGGTTATTGCTGACTCTGTACTCATTTTTAGGAGGCCATAGCAGAAAATCAGGTTTTGGATCCAAACTAACATGCTCAAGGTAAGTCTCTCAAGGAAAAGGAGTTAAAGGGCTAGTATCTACCAAAGATAATTTTTATGGCTGTTATATTTAGTAGTAGTTTTGTATTCAGTATAGTATAACTAAATAGGCATTGTGCTTTGCTGAGGATTCAAAAAGAGTACGTTATTGCCTTGAGGTAGTTACTGTGTTAATCAAACATAGCACAGGAAGGGTAATTACAAGTCCTCACTGATGGGCAGGTGAGAAGTTTATGTGGGGGTAGGTTGTAAATAACTTCTGCTCTTTAGGTGAATTAAGAGCAAGAGGGAGTATCATGGAGGGGCAGAGAGGGAGTAGCTGGAAAGCTAATTGAAAGCAGCAACTTTTGAGTAAGGCTAGAAGGGAGAAGTTTGTAAGGTTCGTGTTTTGAGGCAAAAGAACTTTATGAAGTGTGCATTAGGTCCATGTGGAGTTACAGAAGCACACAGCAGAATTTTGCAGCGTTCGCAAAACACCTATCGAGGCTTCACAGACATTATACAGTGCCCTGGTTAGCCTTGTTAACTTTATTGAGTGTGCTTCGAGGACATGCAGAATTTCAAAGTACGTGAAAGCCACTTTTAATAATTAAATGGCTTACTCTCTCCCACCTGTTGTTTCATACCTAATAAAAGGCAACAGCAAGTCCTTGCCAAAGACAACAGATACAATAATATTTAGGTTAGTTGGGTTTGAGATATGGCAGGCTAAAAAGGACATCCCCAAAGATCTTGGAACTTACACAATCCCCATTTTTTGTCCTGTCTTATTTCTCCCATGACTATCATAGGATGTGCTCTTAAAGTAAATTTTCCTTGATCTAGTAAGTGGTTTCAGGAAGATCAGTCCATTTTTAGAGTGCTTGTATATGAACTAATTTATAACTGGAAGCATGTTTCAACTTTACTGTTTCAGGGAAGCATGGTAAAATATCCAAGTGATAAAATGACTTTTTCCTTAAGCGAAGCAGCCATCATCCACATTATCATCTAAATCCCTGCACATGAGGTGTGACACAGGAAATGACACACCATTATCAGTTGGCTGTTCAGATGGATGCAGAGACATGGTGAGCTTGCTGGCATGGCCTCAAAGACAGATATCCACAGATGTTCTGTAGTCACTTAAGTGCATGTAGTTAAAGTGTGCCTGTTGTGCACTTGGGGAAATTTTTGTTTAAACAGAGAACACTGAAGTTTGGAGGAGGTCATGAATATGTTTCCAGAGGGAGAAAGGAGGACAGAAGTAAGCTTAGAGGGAAGGAAAGCCATGCAGGTTTTCAAGAGACCAAGAAGAGCAAGACAGTAACAAAGAGTAACAAAGAGTAACAAAGAGTCAGATTTCCGTGCTGAACCTGACTTCATCTGCCTCCCAGAGCCGGGAGGTGGCTAAGGAGGGGTCACCTGCTGTTGTGATCTTACGCAAAGCACAGCCTTATTAGAGCTTATGGGATCCAAAGCGGCCACTTCCTGAACTTGTCAAGAGGACACACCCTGTGCAGAAGATAAATAATTGATTAAAGCAATTCAAAGAGAGGCCGTGTGGAGGTTAGAGCATCATAAGTGATCTAGGTCAATGTGGCTCAGGGAATCTTTACAATAAGGATTTTACCACGGGACTGTCATGAGATAATCAGCCAGATCTACATCAAAACTGGGGTCACCCTGTGCTGGGAAGTGCTGCTCAGGGCAGGAAAAAGGCTTTGGGCTCTCTGTTTTGCTTTCTGCTCTGTATTTTCTGCCTGTTGGTAAGACTGGTTTTCTCTCTTTAGGCAGTATTTCACAGTCATACTCTTTTTCATGCTGTTGCACATACAACAGTTACAGAGGTCTTCCTAACTGATCGAGTGATGCAGGCACTTGTATTTAAGTATTATTGTTTTAGAGTTAGATTCAGCTCCCCACGGAAGGTTATCTGTTAGCTCACCGTCCTGTTGACTGTGGCATTATTCCTGGTAGCCCAGAATTATCCATACTGACTGTGTTTTTCTGTAGGTTCAAGCAAAGCCCATGGAAAGGTGTCATTCTGCAATGTCAGTCTGTATTTCACAAGTGACTGTGCCGGTTACCTATGACACCTCTTAGTCATACGTCCACATCTGGTAATAACTGGAAGAGACTAGAGAGAGAAATCAGAAAACCATAAATAGCAAGTGCTTATGTATTATGTCCTGTGTGTTATTGTTAAGAACTAGGAGCAGGAAGATACATTGACACAACAGTTAAAAGGTGCCTAAAGCATTACTCTCTTAATTGCTGATACAGGTGACTTGTTTCTCACCTACACAAAGGAAAATTATAGGTGGCTCTGTCAGGTAGAACTTTTGCCATTTTTAAGATGCAGGTCAGAGCAGTTGCACCTGTTGACACAGAGTTCTGTGGTATCAATAGTCTCAGCTTGCTTTGTCATACATCTGTGACAGAGACCATCACAGCTACCTAGAAAACTGTGAGGAGTACAGGAGTTCAGCAGTCAGGGTCAGGACCTCTGAAAGGTGGTGTGGAGATCACTGCAGAGAATTTAAAAGGTGAGCTACCAAACGATAAGTACAGGAATGCACTGTGCACTAAGCTACTCTGTGCACAAATAGAAGTAGATGTGTTGTGCAGAGTAAAGGCAGAAAATGCTAAGTTCTTGTTCCAACCAAGACTTGCTGTATTATAATGGTGCATAAAATAACAGGGAAAAAGCATATGTGCAGCAGTGAGGCAAGAATAATAAAACCCATATTTAAAAGCCACACCAATATAAAATGCATAAATGCAGCAATGGGATCTAGTGATAAATGTCAAGTGCTAAGTTACGTAAAAGAACAAGGCAGTTTATCCATTCCCTCTGTTGTTAGCAAGAGTGAGGGAATGGGACCTGCTTGTATGGCAGGTCACTGCTTGGTCTGTAGTTTCTGGAGGCACATTCACCATAGGTAAAATACTATTCCAATACTCTGTCCAGCTGGCACTGGTTGCCAATGCAATACTGTCCGCAGAGAGGGATGAAGTCTTACCTCACATCTGTTACCATCCTCTTTTCTGACCTCCTTCCAAACCAGTGCCAGGGTGTGCTGGCAGTGCTGCTGGGGACTCGGCAACAGAGAACAGAGACTGCACCTTTGACATGAGTATTACTGTACCTCTCTGGCTTCAACATCAGCCCAGATGTGTAAGGAGCAAAAGGACTGGTAAATTATTAAATTTAAAAAACATGGGGTTTGGAAAAGTGCTTCTAGTATGCTAACAACATCTGTAAAGCTGAGATCTAATTTTTGACTTCATAGTAGGCTAAGGACAAGTTTTGTGTCCTACTAGCAAAGGAATTTCACAATGTTTTTCACAGGCATATTACATTTTACCTATTTAAAGTGATTTACGACCAAGTAAAACTTGTTATGAGTAGAAACTATGCAGGAGGGAGTGGAGAGGTACAGATTGGTGAAAAGTAATCCAGAGGAAGGTGTACTAGTAGGTTCAGATGAGGTCAGATGTGCACTGTCAGTGCTCTAACAGCTTTCAGAATTCTTAGATTTACACACCTAGGAGAATGACATTCCGTAGTATCAAAGGGAAATTGAAACTCACTTCAGTTCCTCAAAGCTATGAGAGAACTGTTTTGACCAGTATAATTTTGGGAGTAATTTTCACATTTGGAGAAAAAGGAAGGAACATGGACAGGCCTTGTTTTGAAATAAACCTGAAGGTTTAAAGTTTACTAAAATAGCAATTTTAGTGAACATGCATAGTCCAAATCTTACTCTATTCCACACAAAAAACCCCAAAAAGTTCCTTGATGAAATTTTGTTTGGAGTTAGGAATTATCCTTCCTTGGAACAGGAGAATGCCATAAATCTTCCACTTCATTCTTGTTTGATTCTGTGCTGGAAAATGCTTTGCTGCTTTTCAAAATGAAACTGCATCTACAAAGAGTTTTCAGATGCCCTCAAACTCCAAAAGTGCTATGAATTACCTGACAATGTACCTAAAATGAATGCAACTGTAAATAGAATTTCTCACTGCAGTCTCACAGCCAGGTGTACGTTTGCATGATCGGATCTTTGAATTCTGCATTTTTAAGTGAGAACTACCATCCTTCTCTGTGTAATTAAACATTGTTGATACAATGAAAGCTGTATACTTACATGTTCATGTAGCACTAAGTATAATGTTTCAACGGTATAAAATTGCATGCCCTACTGTATCAAAAACAATCTTTGAGCTCAGTAAACACCAGTGTGCTGGGGATATGATACCTAATCTGAATCTATTCTTGGTAGTAGATAGGTGATACAAGGTGCTAGTGTAATAACTGAACAGCGGTTTGAAGCACCTTAAAAAGAAAACACATTTTGAAGTTGAAACTGTCAGCAAACTGCATTTTCCAAGGTTGATATATTTAAAGAGGCATTTCATTATAATACAATATTTCAAATTCTAAGTAGTCTTTTTTAGAAGGGATATGTAAGAATGTCAAATGTTGCTGTTGATACTGTAGCCTTATCCTGCACAACAGATTTATAAAAGCAGAATTCTTTGTCCTCTTGCTCTTGCTGGAGCATCAGTTTGAAGAGTAGCACATCTGTAATAGAGTCAGGTTGCTTTTCTATCAGCAGCTGATGGTGACACTCTTAAGAAAGGGCTGAATTCATACCTACAAATACATTTGTCAACAAAATATGAGCATGCGAGACAACAGTTCAGTCACATTTCACTTTCATTTTTTCTCTTTTGTGCTAGGGAGTAACTTTCAAGTGCCAGCTCTTTCAGCTGAGTGTCAGCCTTTTTATAATTTGCTGCAGCATGTCAACCCCCTTAGAATTACCATATGTTAGCTGTTTACCACGTCGACTGAAAGCATGCGCATTGAGCTGTTCCCCTCTGCCCTACCTGTGTTGCTCCTGGTGACAGCCAGGTGATTATTTAATTGACAATTCAGGCACCGTCAGGAATGCCCCAGGTATATTTGCTGTGGCTGTGCTGAGTCTGGGAAGGTCAGTCAGTTGCAGAGCCAGACAGCAGGAAGAGGGAGGCTGGGTGGTGGATGTGCTTGGCAGGCTGGCTAGTGAGCAGGAAGACTTAGAGGCCTAATCCCTTCCTTCCTTGCTGAATATTTAGGCAATCAGGAGACAATTACACTGTAGGTTGTGTGATCTGCGTGGGAATTTGCTCCTGAGAAGTCCTGGCTACGAAAGCAGGAGAATCTGTTTATCCTGATATCTGCCTGAGTTTTTGACTAATGCCATCACTATAGGATGTTATCACCCAGCAAATACTTAAAATACTTCAATAACCCTAATTTTCCCTGTCTTCACTGTCAAAAAGAAGAATGGCAAAGGGCTTTACTCGTGGCATATCTTGTGTTAATAATGGTATTGTGCCAGTGTGTATCTGGTTTTGGACTGTGTCCGGTGACTGGTTCCTGACTGTGAACCAGAGCTTTGGCTGGCATTTTTCTGTGTCTGACATTCTATTTGGACCTGTACTGCAGAGGGAAACAGTAGTAAGCTAGTAACAGAGTGCCAGATAGTAAGAGGATGACAAGTCTTTTCCAGTCTTGTGTGAATGCTATTGAATGAGCAGTCAGTGTGCTAGGGGCCAGTGAGCCAACAAATATGTTCAGCGTTCCCAGAAAATAGTCTTCAGAATAGTAGGAGGTGTGATTACGAAGGGGAAGCATTTGAAAGCTATAGATAGTGGAGTTAGGCAGGAGAAGTGAGCTGGCAGGAAGGCGTTTTGAAGCGAAATGGGGCTCTGTGTAAGCTTTTCCCACAGCAGCTCTGCCCATCCAGCTAGCACATCCCAGCTGGAATGGAGCCGATGAGGCCAGGAGGCTGCCAGCATATTTCCCTGTGGGAAGAGAGGAATGAAGGTTATAGGGAAGTGTCAAGGTGGGGGACACACATGGTGTGGACACGAAGAAATCTGAACAAGGAGCATCTCTGCCAGGACTGCAGCTGTAGCAGTGACCAGGACTGAGTGTGTGTGTTTCAGCTGCTTTCACCAGTTCTCTGCATATGGTGAAAGTGAGTTCTCCGAGGCTGAGCTGTCTGACAATCTCTCCTTTTATATCAGCGGTATTATTTACCACTTTTGAAAATAATTCAGTAGGGGATAACTAGTGTTCTGAGATCATGATAGGTCTAGCCAGCTTTCCAGAGAGCACAGCAATTACCGTGTGAGTAGAGGTGAACGTGACGGACAGGCCGGGTGGCTGCTCTCTCTAACCTGAGCATTAGTTTTCTCGTGTTTATGTGCACACTTCTTCTCTGTGATTAGCCTCAATGGAAATGCCATCGCCAGGGTCCTGCTGGCAGCAGCAACTTAATAGGCAAAATGGAGGGGGTTAGGTGTTCTTCTGTCTTTTTCATTTTTCATTAAATAAGGCAAAATACACGATAAGTGAAGTCTGATTTGCATGAAAATTTCTATGCATGTATAACAGATCTGAATGTTAATGTGGGAAATTACTTTCTTTCAACTCAGTGGCCTGTATGTTTGATT
Source organism: Atrichornis clamosus (assembly GCA_013400975.1). NCBI lineage: Eukaryota > Metazoa > Chordata > Aves > Passeriformes > Menuridae > Atrichornis > Atrichornis clamosus. Next base: position 33,726 of record WBMZ01002725.1, on the reverse strand, counting down.
TCTAGAATTATTTGCTTCTTTGTAACTTTCAGTAAGTTTCTATTGCAAAATAGTGCATCTAAATTCCTTGAGAAATACTCAAGCACTTGTGGCCTAGTAGATAAGGATGTTGTTGCCTTCTGTTGGAAAGTATTTTTTATTGAAATCCATTGGCAGCTTTTTGATAAATTCCTCTTTTCTTCCTCTGTCAAATGTATTATTACGAGTATAACAATGAATGCTGTCATTAGGAAATACCATGCATTTAATAGCCATAATTTAAAACTTCTATTCCACAGGCAAATGTCTTTGTGTGTCTGTGTGTGTAAAAGCCAGTTTTCATTGGATTTTGAATGCAGCTAAGTCTTGGAATGAACCAGCAAATATCCTTTGTTTAAACTTAACAATGATTGTATTTGATATTTTCAGAATTATTTTTTATAGCAGTTTTCATTATATCTCTGTTGTGTTCTGGGTACAATAGGGCAGCTTACTTGCAGCTGAATTAAAATCTGTGGTTTAATAGCAGTTTGACTTGCCTTGGCAATAAACTATCTCCCACGAATGAAGGTGCTATCAAGGTAAAACATGTTAAGTTAATTCTGTAACAAATCCCTGTGTTGCAGATGGAAAATATTTCAAAATAATTACTCCCTGCTATGCATGGAGGCTTCATGAATTTCAGGATAATGGAGATAACACTCTCTAACGGGTCTGCTGAAATATACCCTTTCCCAAAGCACTGTCTGAATTCTTCTTGGAAATATTTGTGGATCAGAAACTGGCTATGGCCTAACTACGCTTTCATTTGTTCTGCTTTAACAAAAGGTATCATTTTAAACTGACTTCAGGAATTTGGTGAAAAATCCTGTGTGGATACACTTCATTCAGTTAAACCTAGCTAATACAAATTTAATATGCATGGCTAATTTATAGATATAAGCTAAGCTAACAGAGTAAGTTTTTAACTGTTTACATAAATCAGTTTTTAAACAGACAAGGAAAAACTTTCATATAGTACAAGATTGAGAAGATTGGGACTGTTTACCTTGGAGAGGAAATGCATCAGAAGTGAGATGATAAAAGGTTACAGACAATGAAGGTGTAGGCCCTACAGAGCAAGAAATGCTATTTTACCATCAGGGAAGAGCAAGGAGCATTCAGTGAAGGTTAAAAGTGGCAAAGTCAAAAGTAAGTCAGAAGAAATGCTCAGCCATGCCAGGAACTAGTTGCTGATGGAAATTGAAGTCGCTGGATAACTCTGAGGGCAAGAGTTTAACAGGACGTATTCAGGGTAGGCTTAACCTTGATTTAATTGAAGGGGGAGGTTTGAGTGAAGAGGGAGGAAAGAGCTCTGCGTCTTGATGGTGCAAGAGACAGAGGGGTTGTCAGGCATTGGAACTGGCTGCCCAGGGAAGAGGTTGAGTCACCACCTCTGGACCGATTTAAAGGACATATAAATGTGACGCTTAGGGACTTGCTTTATGGGTCGATTTGTTAACTGTTGGGCTCCATGATCTTAGATGTCCTTTCCAGCTTAAATGATTCTATGAGTCTATCCAATTGCAATGATAGGGATTAAAAAATAAAAAGAGTGGTGGAAAAGTTAAATGCCTGTTTGGTTGAAGCGGCTCTGCTATTGATGAGGTCAAAATTAGTTTTTCCCCATATCTTTTCTATATGTAGCTGCTTGTGTGATAACTTGGTTGCAGAATTCTGTCTGGGTAGATCTCCAGTAGCAATTTTTTGTTACTGTACAATTACCGCAGTTGTCCCCCTTTCCTTTCAAAATCTCGTCAAGTCTGGTTGTTCCTTAGAAGCTATAGCAAACTCTTTTGCAGTCTCATTAGGAGATTGAATCACTGCATTTCAGTGTTTCTAAAGAGCAAATGCCACAAATTTGTCTGTAAAGGTGACTGTCTCTCCCACACACGTGGATAATAGCAAGTACCTTTGTCTGGTTACCAGAGTATGACATAGGATAGGCCTGGAAAACTTTCACTGTTGCATAACGCTTGGTTCTTGGGAATGGAAGTGCATCACAGCACAAGGAGGTTTGTTCATGGTTGTAGCTGCTAATAGAATGAACTGAGATGACAGAGCTCTCCAGAGGATTCCTGCCTAATAGCGCAGCCTAATGGAAGGACCCCTGTAGATTAGGCATGGAAAAGCAAGGCAAGCAGAACAGGACAATGAAGATGACCTGTTCTCAGCCACTGCCACACCCTGCTGACTCTAGTCTCTTAGAGATATCATGACACCTCTCGAACATGGTTCCTAGAGCTTAAAGGAGACTGTGTTTTGCTGAGCAAGCGGATGAGCCTAGAATCAGGCTTCTGAGTTGGGTCTGTGGAGACCCTGGGCAGGACTGCAGCGCAGAGTTAACTAGCACTTCTGGATTGGTCCCGGTTCAGCATGGTGAGCTGTGTGCCGCATGGATGAGAGGTCTGGAAAGAGACATCTTTTTCACGTGGGTTTTGGTCTTTTTGTTGCTTACTGCTCTGCAGCAGACATTGAGAGTGTCTCTGCTGCCTCTTGGCTCTCCTTAATCAGCAGCTGCTGCTTTTTATCTGTGGAAGAAGCCTAATCATCTCCCCTGGTAGGCAGCTAGGTTGTTCTGGGACCCAGATGCTACCTGAGTTTTCTGTGTTGCTGGTACAGACTGAACACGGTGGTAGCCCAAGAATATATGCAGTGTGCTATTTCTTTTGTCTCACGTGCTCAGCTAACCCTGCCAGGTTTTTTGATCCACACACGAGTTCTCTCACTTTTGCTGTTTATGATAGAATGAGGTCACAAGTTAGGTCTAAGGCCATTTAATCATTCACTTTGTCTCCATCACTTACTCTCATATCCCGCCATCCTTAGTCATGCCTGCAGTATCAGTAGAGTAATTGTACTATGGTGGAAAGACCTGACATGCAAATCTGCCATTGCTCATTATGGTGGCCTGCTTTGTGCACCAAGTCTTCCGACTGCCTCTCATAAACTGTGTACTCCACAGAGTCACAGGCTGGTGACAATGACCCAGTTATACTCAAAGTCTGAGAAGTACCTTCTATGTACAGAAAATGTATTTTTCTCTTTTTTTGGGGGGGTTTTTTTTGTTTCTTTGTTTTAGTTTGGTTTGGTTTGGTTTTGGTTTTTGTTTGTTGTTATTCTATTTTACTTCATTAACATAATTGAGAGCCAGGCACTGGACAAGAGAGAGTCAAGATTAAGTTTTTTCCTACTGCATTCTTCTCCTCCACTCCATTTTTTCTAGTCCCTTCTTGTGGATCTCTGATCAGCAGCAGCTTCATCAGATCCAGCAAACTGGAGGGAGAGTTAATGGGTCAGTGGGAGAGGTGAGCTGGTTAAAAGATTTTTCAAAAATATTTCATTAGAAGAATTTCAGATTTGATCTGATTTCAGTAGCTCAGAGAGAGGTTCTCACAGTTGCATCTGGATTCATGTCAGGCTGAACAGGAGCCCTGTTACATGAAGATATTTCTTGCAGGAAAGTCTTGCTCTTTGGCACTTGGTGTGGTGCCAAGACTTTGAGAATTGTTAAGTCCCAGCACTAAATGGTGCTTACCTTTTAGGTTCTCAGGAAAAAGCCTAGAGATTTTTAAAAGGTCAGCTAGCTCTGGAGGGGCAAGTGAACCAAAGGTATGAAAGCTCTGGTTTCACAGTCCATGGCAGTGTGGCTGCTGGGAGGGTGCTAAGCCCTCCTGGAGCTCTGGCCCTGGGGGGCACGACAGCTGCTTGGAGAAAATGACAGGTTCCTCAGGCTCATGGCCACTGCTGCCACCAATACCAGTTTGGCTCAGGCTCAGAGAAGTGGTGGGGATCACCTCCCTCCCAAAGCAGCAGCCTGCAGACTGTCCCAGCCACATGGTAGTGGCAGCTTTTAAAATTTTGTTCCATTTCTTAAAATACTACTTCAATCTAAAGGAAAATGAAAGCAAATAGAAAGTAATTCCTGGTCAACCTGAACTGGTGTCTGCTGGCTGGCTCCAAAGAGAGCCTGAGAACAGCTTGCCAGCTTCACTGGGGAGTAACTTCTCCCATTAAAAAGATAGGGCAATGCATTTCTCTTCGCAGCTGGCATTCACTTCAGCTCATGTTTATGGCACTTCCCGGTGGAAGCAGAGCTCTCCAGAGGACTCCTGGCTAATAACACAGTCTAATGGAAGGACCCCTGTGCTGAGTGATGCTGAGGATGGAAGCATGAGCCTTACAGCTTGCATCGAAAAGTCAGGCCCTGTAAGTAGAAGCTGTAATGATTCATTTCCTTTGTGGATGGACTGTAGAGAGGCACGTGTAGCATACAGTTACAGCTAGGACGACAGTAAAACCAATATAAAACAAAACCGTGCCAGTAAAAGGAACACTAAAAAAATGTCAGTGAAGAGATAAAGCAAAGGTGATACGTGGCTCGTTCTACAACCAGGAAGTTTTTGCCAGTCTTTCTTATGGGAATATCAGGTTGTAATTCTGAGATAAGTAACATTAATACTAAAATAAAGAGTTTTTCATGTGTATACAGATACAGGGTTTAGGAGCGTGGTAGTTTTAGAAAATCCCTTTTCTGATGCTTAGCTACTGCACTTTTTGAAGTATTGTTTGCATGCTAAAATATACTGCACATATGAGTCTATGTCTTGTATTTAGATCTAACGTTACAATGACTATAAAATAACCCATTTAGAATAAGATGCAATCGAACTCCATTAATATTGTGTTGTAGCCTAAAATTTCTGCTGTAGTGAGGTTATTTTTATGTAAATAGAGAAGTTTGGATTGTAAAGTAAACAATTTCCATTCTGTATTCAGCAACTGAACTATATTTCTTTTTGACACTTTTGCAAAACGTGTTACACAGGATTAGTAAAAAAATCACTCACTGGAGCTTTTATATTTAATTTCACATGGCTCTGCTAACTGAAAGAGGCACTATTGTGTTGGAAATACAATATTTTCTTTGTTTGGAGAGAGGGATGTTACCTGTGATTTGCTTACTTGTGGTTATTGGTTGTTACTGGGAACACTAACATTTTGGAGCTGAAATTAATAAAGTTGAGGTCCATTAAGCAGAAAAACAAATATAAAAGAGGAAAATGTGTGTTCCTATGAAAATCCTTTTGTAGGTCATAGTATAGCTATGCGTCATTTTTTAGCTACTGAAATGTAAAGTAGGTAATTGGAAAATCCCTAGGTTTTCCAACTCCTTAGGATACTAATAATCATACTTCTGGTACAAACGCTGCATGTAATGGTTTTACCAACCCAGTGTGCTGCCAAATCTGAGGCCATATCAAATGTGGTTAGGTGCTGTCACTGTAAATTTAACCCTCATCCATTAGGGAAGCAGTGCAGGTGAAAGGTCACTTCCAACATCAAAGTGGCCATTTAATGCTTTTATTTCCTCTAATTGGAAATGATAATCAATGAGAATCATTTATAAAACTTGCCCAGAGTAGTGATTCTCTACTTAAAATGACATCTTCTGCCTGAGGCACTGTAATTGGAATCAGGTTGATGCCATATGATCATAATGGGATTCCGAACTTAATGATGTATATGGTTAACCTGTTTGCAGTACTCGGCAAATAGACCTAAGCAGGCTATTTCTCTGATAGGAACCTCATTGTGTTTGACCTTTTGTCATCCAAGGATTTGGGTAAAGTATTCCTTTCTCTGGAATTAGGTCCTTGAGTGAAACATTTCGTGGGTCTCCTTAACTATTCATCTGTGCTACAATAGCAATTAATGTCTGTGTAAGTAAACCTTCTATTTTAAAGGTCATTAATTTTCTTTATGCAAAACAGCTCAGAGATCCTGCTACTAAAATAATTGGGAGTTAGAAGTATTGATTTATGAAGGAGGATTAAAAATGCTAAAAATCTAAAGAGTAACTAAGTGATGACTAGGAAAGGTTGTGATACAAGTCTTCCTCTTGATGGTTTTGTTTGTATTGTATATTTAGGTGAAGGCCTTTGGCTTTCATTTCAAGCAAGTCAGACTAGATGTTCTGGTCATCCTTTCAGGTCTTAAAGTCCATACATCCTACTTGCTTACTTCTTTAAAATTTGAGGAGAAATATGGTTTTTCTTTGCATGAAGAAATATTTTACCCTATAGACAAACCAACGGGGTCGGTTGTGCCGTAAGACTTGAGGGTGTAAAGAATTTTTGGGTGGTCCTGCAGCTCCAGTTGTGCTGCTACATTGTTTTTCCGGGTCAGAGTGGAATTGGTGTCAGGCAGCACTTCTTCCATGCAGAGACTGCTTTGCAGTGGTGCCACATCACTGTGTTAAGAGATCACTTTTTGCTCTGATAGAAAATATTCTTAGTCCTGGCTCTCCTTTACACCAGTTCCAATTCACCTATATGGGAGTTACTTTGGTTTTACTGCTGTAATAGGGGCAGGCTGCATTTCATTAACTTTATGAAGATTATGCTAAGGTGAAAAAGGGTTTGTATGGCTGAGGCTTTGCTCACTAATGAGATTGATTCAAAGTAATTCCTCATACGGATCTATTTTGGATTTGGCTCCTTCAGTTGGCAGCACAATTAGTTCTGTAGCATCTGGAAAATGGCCGTGCATCGTACATTACCATTATAAGAGTACTTATTGCAGTATATTATTTATCTGTAGCAGTGCCCACTCTTTACTTGGGCTTTCCAAAATGTAAGAATATATTTACTCTGAAGTAATCACAACCTAAATAATCAGTAACTTACCAAAATTTATAAATTAACCATTATTGCCAACTAGATCCATAGAGAATATTTGATGGCATGGCTCAGAATACATCAATTAAGATTTGCTGATGAGCATCCAACACAGTAAGTAACAAATTAATGGAAGGGCAAGCAGTGGAGCTTCTTGCAATATTTCAGTGTTATAAAGCTCCATTTCTAAATTAGGAGAGTGTGCGTTACCAGACTTTCAATTTGTTACTGATCCAAAACTGAATGTTGCCCATTAAACACTATGGGACAATGTCATCTTTGTGAGGAAACCATGTGATGACCTGTGCAGGAGAAAGCAATGTTTTCCTTGGCAACTAAAAAATAGGTATCTGTTTGAACCTGTGCAGAAGCTGAAGTTTGAGGAAAGCAGAGGGAAACTGGTCAAAAGCAAAGGAGACTAAACGGAGACCTCAGTGAAAGTGGGATGAGGTCTTCAATGCCTGGCTTCTATACCACAATAGCTAATAATTTTGCATCATGTTTTTCTAAAAACTGGTCAGCGCTCTGAATTGTAATAAACAAATTCACAAAGAAAATGGAGCTGAAGAATTCTATTACTTAATCAAGATTCTGCAGTACACAGACTTTCCTTTTTTTTTTTTTTTAGCAGAGAGAAGCTTAAGGCATTATGTGAAGCACATCTCCTATTGGATTTGTCTTAGTTTGCTATTAGGTATTTCTGTGAATGAATGTGAGTTCTTCTCCCCTTAAGACTTCTGTTGACTGGCAGAAACCATCTGTTTAGATATTTTTATGCCTGTTTAATTGATAATCAGGACTGAATCCTGTTGAGAAAATCTGACTTGCCTGTTAGTAAACTCTATTCCCCCATTAAACTCTGAAATCTACAGTACAGAGAGAAGCACATTCCTGACCTGTAATAAAACTGACAACCTTTGCCTTCTGCTAGTATCTGTAAGTACATCCTCTTTAATCATGGTCTAATTGAGGCTTTGGTATTAGAAGCGAAGAGGAGGCTGTTAGAGCCTGAAGGGACAGTTTATCTTAAAATGCCAAGAAAAATTCCAGGGCTTCCTAGCACACAGAGTAAAATGAGTTATGTTCACCTGTCGGGAAAGGAAATTCAGCAGTTATGATAGACTTTGCAGTTCAAATCATGAAACAGGATCCCAGTGATGAGTATGGCTTAGGACTGATGAATGATTTATGAATGACTTTTGCTTTTTAGCTTCTGGAGGAATCTTCTCTTCAAGACTTTTCTTATGCTCTGCCCACCACCTTTCTTTAAAGGGAAATTTGCAAGTATGACAAAATACCTTGATTATTAGAACTGAAGGTTTAGGGAAAAAAACCCCCAAATACTGTAAAAGTAGGAATTTAATCATGAGAGTTAGCAGAAATGTGCCTAAGGCTTTTTTTCTCCCCCCCTCTACATCTGCATATCTCTGAAGGGTGTGTATGGTGGAAAACTTACTGCTCTCTCATATACTCCTTCTGTTCTTGTTGTCTTTCCAGCCTGATCCAGGTCTAACTGATGATAGCAACAGTGCTTTCTACTGGATGAAAATACCTCTCCAAATCTTGTTCATAGTATGTTGTGCAGTAAAAAATTGAAGAATGAAAAGTAGGGGAAAGGCAAGGTTTTCTTCTGCAGTCGGCATGCCCCAAGAGTTGTAGACTGTGAGGCGTCCTAAATTTGCACACACCAGTGACTGGTCACAGCTGTCTCTTGCTGTCATGCTAGTAAAGCAGTAACTTTCCATGTTGTCTGCAGACTCCCAGGTTTTTGTTGAGAGCTTGTGCAGGTGGCCATTGCCTTCTCTCTACCACAAAAGGTAACTAAACAACGTAAAAGGCCACAAAGTTATAAGGGAGCCTGCATCTAACCTGGAAAAGTTGTAGGAATCTGAGAGGAGAGGGGAGGATAGGTGGTGTGTGGCTGGGTGGTCAAATAAACTGAACCCAGGAAATTACCAAGTAATTAAAACAAGGATCTGTGATCTAGTCCACGGTCAGTGCAGTTGTCCTGGAAATGCAGCTGTACGCAGAAGTGTGCCTGAGGTAATCCTTGTAACTGTAAGCAAAATCCAAATGCTTCCCTGTGTTATTTTCTTTGAGACAAGAGGCTCCTTACACCTGCATGTGAGCTACGTGGCAGGTTTCCGTCTCCCAGCCTGGGAGCTGTGATAAGTAATCACACAGCTTCTGGTTGTTCTGCTGCAATCACCAAGGTTTAGATTGCAGCTGAGCATTATCCTCGCAAGGCTTAATGTTGAAAGACAGGTATTTCCAACCACTGCAGCATAAGTACCAACATTCCTGTTTGAAATGGATTATGTTTGTGCGCGTAAGAATTTTATTTATGGCTGTTGTCTGAAGTGTTGTGTCTTCTGCTCTGTCTCCACAAACGTGGCGCGTGTGTTTGTTTCAGGGCTGAGGGATATATTTGTAAGGGTGAGAATGGTTTTGGTTGCTCGTGAACGCCCTGCGTGTGGCTTGGTTGTATGGAAAGCACAGCTAAGGTTTGAATTTAGCGCGTGGTAGCCCTGTGCTAAATGGCTGATTCTGCCCCCAGAGTGACTCTGTAATTCAGAGTAGATGGAAAAAAAAGTCTTAGTGCAGAGTAAGAAGGCCCAGGTGAGAATTAATGTAGAATAGCTCTAACTTGCTCCTTTCCCAACTAGACAAACCTAGAAAAATTTACTCTTTAGCCATCAGGCAGAGACTCTCTTTCCTTGCATTTCTCCTTATATTACAAACCCTTTGTAAATATTTCCTTTGGCTTTAAATGCAACATTTCATAGTCTTAGAATTTATTTTTCATGTAAATGGATACCTTCTTGTAGCTTAAATGGAACCAGTCATGATGCTGGCTTGTTGCTTGCTTTGTATAGGGAATTTGGTATGAGACCTTTCCCTCATCGTGGTTTCTTTCCTTCTTTACTATTGGAATTTATTTTATTTTATTTTAAAGTCAGTGAGCAGATTATGTTCGCCTGAAACCCTGCCGGACCTGATGAGCAGTTTTCCTAGTTAATCCTCAAAACTCTAGTGCCACTTTTCGCCCGCCTTCATGATTTCAGTCCCGGTTTGTCCCACTGCATAACAAAAACAAGCTTGAAGGATGTTGTAAATTATATTGGCATGTGTGCTCCCTTGAGAGATAATGTGCTGCTTCATCCAAGTCCCAGGGTACCCTGACACCCATCTGCCAGGGAACTCCTCATCTGCCTAATGTGGGATTAGATGCTGTATGAAGGACTTGCGTTTTTTGCCTTTTAAATACATTTTCTGAATACTAAATATCCCTTTCTACACCCACATAGCTTACCTCTTTCATGTTGTTTTATAATAAGTATCTGTTATTAGCATAATAACTGCTCAAAGTGACATCTTACATTGTATTGTCAAAGATCCATGTATTAATATTTCCATAGTTCTGATGCTATGATACACTGTAGTACTGTAATTTTACCAGAGATTATTATTTTTATGTCAAAGATCTGCCTATTCCATTTATACACCATACAGTGACACCAAAGCTACTGATAGGGGGCTGTTGTGAAGGTTCTGTAAAGCAATGTGTCAAAAAAAGTATGTAAAAGCATACCAAACCTCAGAGTGCTTTGATTGCTTCTTGAATTGCTTGGGAAAGGGAATGAGGAAATTCATTCATGCAGCATTCCCCTGTTGTATATGTATTTATTTATCTTAAAATTGTTTAGGCCTGTCTTATGTTCTTTCTTCTAAGCAATGTGAGTTGGCAAAGGCCAGCGTGCCACTCTTAACTCTATTACTTATCAAAAAGCCTTTGTGCAAAGATTAACTGTGTTTGCTGTCTATTTGCTATTATTGCCCCCCCACTGTTCAGTAAGTACCCCAAGCAGTTTGATAAGATGACAGAAAGGTTGTCTGGTTCCATTGTTGCTCCTCTCAGAATCTCTTGTATCCTCTGGCGAAATGTTATCTTGTACTTTGTTGCAGTAATAGTCCTCAGTGATTCAAAACAGGTATTCTTTTGTCTCCTGCCCTAACAATGCATGTAGGGGAGAGCGTTTGTTCTCTTTCACCAGCTCGGCTGCTGCTAACAAAAGCCACGCTGGATCAGAAGAGCAGCTGTCTTTACACCCAGTATCAATAGATCGCCCTCCTCCTCCTGCATGATGATAAGCGAAGAGGGGGGGCCGTGAACGAGCAAAATCATTTTGACTCTTTCCTTGCTCTGTAGGCTGCAGATTTCCTTTTCCCTCTGAGCTGCGAGGCGTGTTTCAGTGAGTGGCTGGAGAAGAGAACAGTGGTACTCGCGCATCCATGTGCTGTTGGGAGGTGTCCTTCTTGAGGTGCCCCAGTTCTGAGGCAGTCTATAAAATCATTTTACAAATATTCGCTTGATGATTTCCTTTGACAATAGTGTACTTATAAGGTCTGAGTGGGTGGAACTACTAAATTGATACTCTCTGCTTACACACAAAATTTTGAATCTGAGAAGTTTTTCATCAAGCCACTCCTTTTATACCATTGACTGTTTCTTGAAAAAGATCTGAATGCATTTCCAAATATAATGAATGTTGAATCAGTGGATAATGTTGTTTTAGCCCTCTGCCTCTTTTGAGGTATCAGGAAGGGGGGTTTGGGAGAGGAGTTTGTTCTGTGGGGTTTTTTTGGTTTTTGTCTGGGAAACTCGGCAAAAATGCATTTTACAGATATCATTTGTGGGTAACGGATTATCTCACCCCAAGGGAACCCCACTTCATCTTGAGGTTTTCTAAAGCAAACCAAAGGTTTGAAGTTACAGATGGGAAGGGGAGAGAAGAAAGAGGGAAATAGTGCTTGTTGAAACCCCACCACTGGATATCCCAGAGATCTGGATTGCATTTGGCATTGGCTCAGATCTCCATTTTGTGCAAAACCATCTCTCACCCGGCTTTGGGAATGCTCTCACTACAGAGCTGTAGGTTCTTCTGGGATGCTCTGTTATCCTGAAGCTCTTCTATCGTGAAAGCAATAATGCTAATTATCATAAAGCCAGAAAGATAGTGAGAGAGTGACTTCTAAGGTTTCTCATTTTGCCTCCCATGGTTGTTCTGTATAAAGTGATGCAAGCCCAGATAGAAGTACTGAAGAGAAATCTACTTGAGAATAGCTTTCAACCTAATGATTTGGTCTGTCTCGTCAGACATGAAAGCCCTGGGTTAATGTTCCTTCCCTATCTAAGAGCTTAAAATGAGGACTCTGTCTCTCTGTCATAAGTACTAACCTGATTGCCACTGTAGAAATAACTTATGAAGAGTGTATTTCAAGGTCTCTCAATATATGAGTGGGTGTTGGTTGTTTCACTGAGCCACAGTTATTTGCCAAATATTACTTGAATTTCTCATGAGCAATATTAAGATCACAGTGACTCCAAGAGGCATGCAGTAAAGCCAATGTCCCCATCCCCTTAAGCAGACTTTGACCCATCCCTGATTGCAGCGTTTGCTAAAAGAGAAAAAAATTTGAAATGGTATTTTGGTGCACTGCAGCACCTACACAAGAGTTTGTCTTTCCATCCTCTGATCTGGCAGGGATGGCAGGTTCTTCTTTAAAGGAGTACACAATTCAAAGAAATTAAGCCCTAAGCAAAAGAGGAATCAGTACATTCTGTTGGTATTGGAATGTATTTAGAGCTTATTCAGTTAAATTATTTGCAGCTTTAGATATTTGGGCGTGATTTCCATGTGTATGGTGTTACACATTTTGAAGGGTCAATGAAAAGTACAATATCTTCTGTACTTATTTCCATTTGATAATGAGACTTCTTGTGATACTTAGCTGTACAACAACACACTGCAGGGTAGGAAGAGACTGTGTTCATGAAGATCTGGAACGACGTCCCAGACAGGCAGTTTCTGTAATATGCCAATTGGTTCTTTTAATTTCTCTGATGAGAAAATAATGTGCATTTATGATTAAAATTATAACTTCTGTACATCTGCAGTAAGTCTAGCAAACTGCCCTGTTGAGAGTGGCTTGTTCCACAGAATTAAAATGTAATCATTTATTTCTAATAGAATAGGTGTTGTGTGTTGTAATTCTCAAAGTACCTGGCTGAACTCTTGCTTACGTAGACACAACTCTTAACTGATTTCTGCAGGAAGTTTGCTGGAACCTCATGGAGGAGGACTGTGCATGGAAGTGTTCTTGTGCTGACTTACCTGTTGGTGAATACTGACTCACCAATTTATTTCAAAGACAAACAAACAAACACCTTCGTACGTTGTTTCCCTGTTCAATAATAAATTCAGAGGGTTGGGCTGGACCAGTGGTAGGTAGGCTAAGACTGTGATACTCATGCTGGTTGTATTTATTAAGACAACATTATGGTGTCAATTTTTGTTTTGCCTTTAACATTCTAAAGTGGTTGGAAACAGTAGGTTACTGTGTTCTGTTGATGTAAATCTGAGTGGCTTCGGGGAAAACTACTTCCCTCTTTCTCATCTGTTTAGGTAACCAATTTATTTGTTTGGGATTCTGGACTTGGAATTGATTTTGTTTATGTGCTTTAAGCTCATGTGAGGCAGTGACAAACATTGCTGATGTCTCAGTAGCTCTGCAGATCTGATTATCTGTAGTAATTGCATTATGTGACCTCTCAATTTCCAAATCTTGAATGTTGTTGCCTGTTCTAAGACAGTCTCTAAGAGCAGCTCTGAAAGGAGGCTGAATTGCCCCCAAAGTGAAGCTCTGTAAGAATTTGAGGAAGGGGGAAAATCCTAGTTTGCTTTTCCCCTACATGTTTCTATGTCCACCTTCATTATACTATCTAAAATGAGAACAAGGTAAAAAGGCTCTGCAAATTCTTTCCAACTAGCTTTGTGAAACACTGTTTTTGGTGTGCTGCTTAAGACTGTACCAGAACAAGCTAAAAAGCTGTGGAGATCATCTAGTCCCAGGTTTACTGAAAAATACAGTTTAATGAGAATTTTTGCTTTAATAATAAATAAGGCTCTTCTCCTTAAGTCACAGACTAATCAAGTGACTTTTCCAATAGTACAGCTCCTTTGGGCTTCTGATTAGTAGCAGCTGCAGTTAATGTAAAAGGGTGCACTGCATCTTCAGATACTGGGCTGCTGTGAAGTACAGAAGTGGTACGTCTGTTTTTTGGCGGTGTTAATCACCAGTGCTTGAAGGCCGTTTGTGCATGGATTAATGCAACAAGAGCCAAGGCAGAACTGGATCATAAAATTATCTAATTATCTATTTATTAATTCATGCCTTTATTGACTATCACAGGACTTGATTGCACATACGGGCAGCTAGGATCACAACCTAAACTTGCTGGGGGACTGCATTTGGGGATAGAGGGGAGGGGGACAGTATGGAGGAATGGAGCTAAGTTTTCTTCTTGAGATTGTTGCTTAGAAGAAGTGAGTAATGTTGAATACTACCTCTAGTGAATTACTGCTGTTTCCCCCTCTCTTGCCTCCTCTGGAAACATCAAAATTGTCACAGCCAGCTCCCAGCTGGCTCTTGGGTTCGACCCTGGAACAACACTTTTAGAGAGCTTTTTGCTAATGTTTAACACATTGTTTTTTCAACAGCTTATTATAGCTAATATTTAATATTTTATTAAGGCCAATTTTATTTTCAGAAAACCTACTATGACAGAGAGCCTGTAAAACCAGATCTTTTCAACTGTTCTTTCAGAATTTTTCTTATCTCATTAGCTCCTTATAATTCTTAAGCAAAACCTGAAGGGGAAATAACCCCAGCTAAATTAATTCACTGCCTGACCCCTTGTAATTTAGATGCATTGGGTGGGGGAATTTTGTTGGGTTTTTGGTTTTTTTTTTTTCCTAATCAGTGTTTTACTCACAATCTGCTCAGAATGAGTGTGTCCCTGCCCTGCTAGAATTTGAGCTGAAGGAAGCCCGGGCATGATGACTAGCAATGCTTCTGCAATGACTTCTGCAAATGCTTGCCCACACCTGAACATGCTCTCTGCTGGGAGGTGTAGATTGAAAACTGGGAAGGACTAAGATGAAATGGGAAAGCACCAGCCTCTGTCTAGTAAGTTCCCATGCCCTTGCCTGTGAAGCTGTGAGGACTAAGTCCAACCTAGTCTAATGTTGTTTGCTTGGGAACATGACTGAAACGGTTTTCAGCACTCTCAGATACTGGCTCATGGCAGCAGACAGCTCTATTCCAGCCATAATCCAAGCCCCTTTGTCTTTCTGTCTACTCCTATACAGTCAGCACATCTTCCATATGTGCCCCACCTTGCAGGTGTTTTGAATTTCGCACAATGCTTTAACTTGACCTGCTCTATATTCTGAACCTTTTTACTCCTCTGGTCGTTATATTGAATTTGGAGTAAACCCCTTGTCTCAACACTGTTTGTGTCTCAGGCTGAAATCCTGAGTGTGATGCTTTTTAAACAGAGCCTCTAACATGGCTTGCCTAAGGTGAAGATGATTTTTTTTGTGGCTAGGTTTTTTTGTTGTTGTTGTTTATTTGTTTTTGCTAGAGGTGTTGGTGAACTTAAGTAACTTGTAGCTGCTTAAAACATGATGCATTACAATATAGATAATTTGTAGCAATAAACTTCAGCTGCTGGCTAATAGATGTGAAAGGGGTGCTTTTTAAACCCAGTGGAAATGTTCGGAGTGGTTGTGACACCCAGCAGACACAACCCAAACACAAATGCCTGTAATCTCAACAGACAGCAGCATGGAATCACTTCCAGCCGTCCTTTGCCAGAGTAGTTCTGTGTGTTTTAGAGGCAGAAATGTCTGCAACCCCACAAATCCTCACAGCACTGGGCGCTGCTGAGTACCCGGCATCACACAAGCAGCCCCCAGCCCCTCAGTCCTGAGGGAGCCGAAAGATGGTGGTGAATCTTGGTGGTGGCTGCTCAGTGCCCTTAGGAGAAAGGAAGAGGAAATGAAAAGGACTGGAACTGGAAGAGGTAATGCCAATATCAGGGTCACAACTGACAGTTTAAACAGGAGCCTGATCTTGGTTGACCTGGACATTTGTAATGATCTGTGAGAGCCGAGTGAGCCTATTTTATGCCCATGCTGCTGTAAAATAGCAGGATAAAAGGCACACACCAGAAATTCTCTGTCTTTCCACTGGAAGCATTTTTCTGTCTGTTTTATAGAGGTACATGACTGCAAAGGAATGGAAAAAATTGACTTTACTACACATCATTATAAATGTCTCCTGTCTCTGCCCAGGTCATAAAAGTGGGGAGAAGGAGGGGTCTTTAAATTTGGACTTTTTTGTCCCCCAGAAAGCCAAAAAGATCAATGTTTTTAATGTTTATATTTAGTCTAAGAAAGGTTCTCACACTCTTGTTAGTTATTTTAAAAACCTTTCTGATTTTCAGTACCAATCAGTAGAGAACTTGCAGCTATTTTTTAATAGTTGTTTTATTGTAGTTTGTTCCTATTTGGGAGCTGAATGCCAGGTTTCAAGGTGATTTCAAGGTGATTTCTATATGAACTTCTGCCTAGCATAAACATGGGCTCAGTTGTTAAACTAGTGTTCAGTGTATTGAAGAATTCAATTTGTTCTCCTTGGGATAGCTCTTAATTAATACGTACCCAAAATACTCTTTTTCTGTTACTTGCTATATAGAGATGTCAGGTGGTGAGTTCCAGGCAGGCAATAATAACTGGATTCATGTGTTTCAGGCCTGATGGAGTGGAAGTCTTGGTGGTTTCTGTGTAGTGATTTGGTCATATTGAATATTAAAGTAGGGAGACTTTCTTTTTGCTGGTTCTGAACTTCCATTTCAAAGGTGGGGATCAGCAAGTAATAGCTTCTAGTCCTGTCTTTAGTGGACTTTTGCATGCTGAGGGCACGCTCTTAGGTGCTGCTGGGGTTGAGCTGGGATTGCTGGGCCTTCCTGAGAAGCAGCCTACTCCTCCTTCCTTGTTTAACAAAAGACATGGTAGAACAAAAAAGTGTGTATTATGGTCATTTTAGGAAAAAAATATAATATTTCAAATAATCTCACTGCTGTTTATATTCCTCAAACTCTAGGAGACAACTAGCAGTGGGAGGCAGGCACTCCTTGTATCTCCTTCTGCAGAGGGTTAGGGGCTGGCTGGCTGAACCCGTCTGGCCTGGCTTTCCAGTAATGCTCCTGGACATCAGTTTCATGCTCCGTGTGCGTCAGAACCAATCCCAGGAAAGCGGTTTGTCCTTGTGGCAGAAAGCCTTCTCGAGAGGCTCTTCACCGCACAGGCCTTCACACTTATGTTTTGACAGTATCTCTTCTCACACTGTCATGTTTTCAAGTCTTTCTCACTTCAAGACTCTTACATAAGGAGCATGGAACTGAAATAAATGCTGAGGGCCAAACAGGTCCCGACTTGATCAGTCACAGAAACACAGTGTCTTGCTTGTCTGAGAGTGGCCTTTTTTGCTTCCCTGGGTAAATAAATGATGCATCTTCCTCCAGCGGGGATACAAGGTTGAGTATGCCCACACCTTCTTTTATAAGCATACTGTCTGGCAGTGCTGGCTGGCAGCAAGAAAAGGCCCTTGGCTTATCATCTTCTCTTGTGAAGTGTCCTGGATACAGAGAAGCAGCAAGAGAGATTATTTTACAAAGGTAAAAGCTATTCTGACCCTTTTTGGCCTGGGTGACTTCCCACTGTACTTTCCTTGGGGTTGTGGTGAAATACCATAGTCTAGCCTACATATTCTGCTTGGAAATCTGAACCTCCAGGCATGAATAACTTACTGGAATTAATCTTTAACTGTTGTCATCCAGTATTCAAATATTAATGTGGCTGATCAGAGTGAGGGAGTGCAACCGTGGTGGTCTTGCAAAATAGCGCATCGCAGAAGTTACATTTCCTAACATGAGTCAGTGTTTGTTCTTCTGTAAAAGGCATTCTAACATTTTTCTTCAAACTGCCAGACTAAATGGCTTGTGCTGGCCCAAGCCCTGCACAAAAACCAGCGCATCTGTGCTGAACAGCAAGTACCAAGAAGCAGCATTTGACGGGGGAAGGAGTAGTAATGGAAACGCAAGAAGATCCCCTGGAGGTGATGAAACTTCTGAGATGCTGCAAGTTTAGCAAGAACTGTCCTTCCCTTCAGCCATTCAACCAGTGTAGCACTGGGAAGGAAACAGCACCAGGATCTGAATGAAGCCATCCTTCCAGGAAACAAATGACATGGTAGTTCTCAGAGTGGCAGGTGAGACAGGCCATATGCCAGATTTATTTTGTGCTTTGAACTGGAAAGTTTTGTATAAGTTCATGAACTATGGCAGTGATCAAGATTTTTTCCAACCTTTTTACTGAAAGGCAAGTGTCACCATGAGTTAAATAATCTTGGATCTGTTTTTTTTTTTTGTTGCCATAGAGGAGGCTTGTGCTGTAGGAGGTTATGTCTTCTCTTCCAAATCACTTCCTGGATTGCATAAGGAGTGGGGCAAATACTCTTCTCTCATGGGGCTCTGTTTTTCCCATCTGTAGTGATGCTTACAGATTTTATTTAGCAAAGTTTCTCAAAGTAACTGACAGAAAGTGGCATGCAAAACTTGAAATCACCACGTTTTAAATAAATTCATGAACAAATCCCAGAACAATACTGTCTGTGCTTATTCATGAGAAGGAATGCTGTCCTAAGTCAATGAGGCTGATCAGCTTTTACCTTAGTGCAAAAGTGATCATCTTGTATGATATTAGGATTAAAACACTCTTTGAGGGTAAGGAGGCTGTACTGTTCAATATGGCCATAACTCTTTCTCAAGAATGGAAAAATACCCCTTTTCTCATTTCCTCCACAGTGCAAAGTCTTTATGCAACGACAAGGTGCACATTTCAAAACATAATTTCCTAAGTCTCATTGAGCTTCAAGAGATAGAGATGTGTAGATGAGTACAGGCTGAGGCACCACCAAGCATCTTTCCCACAGGCTGGCATGAAGCAGCATCAATCCCCTTTATGATTCACTTCACAGTGATATTTGACAGAAATCTCAATATTTGGCTCAGCCACAAAAATTACCCTGATCATGGATTCTCTTCTGATCTATCTCTGCTTGGCCTTTGGTATTTTCTGGTTTTGGTTTGTTCCCACTAAAGCTGAGGCCTGAACTCCTTTCCAAAGGTACTTCAGCCAATTGGTACCCTTTGGACATGGTGTCAGCACTTCTCCTGCATCCAAGATCATCAGAGCTGAGACTCTTGCCCACTTTGCCACACCATATTCCCTCCTTGCCATGTTTGTTTGGGGTTTTTTTTTGCCAGATTTCAGTGCCAGACTTGTGAATGATCTCAGTTCCCATGACTTTCAGATCCCATTTCTCATCTATTTCAATTTCAGCCTCTCCAGGCCAGTCATTAGGGGTTTACGGAGAGAGAGTTCCCTACCTATGTACTTTGTCCCACTCTGTTTCTTCCTAAATGTTACAAGCCTGATATTTTGTCCCTAGTATGTTTTGTTCTGAAAACTTTCTCTTCCATGTTCACTGGAGAAAATGGGATGTTGACTGGGAAAACAGTGATGGGGGAAGACTGTATCCATGCTTTTGTATAGAGGTCTGGATCTGGTGGCATTCAGCACACTGGAATTGCAGTTTCAAGCAAAGTCCTGCTTGGCCCCAGCATGGAGCAAACCTGCTGGCTTGGGAGCCTTGAGGGAATGGCTGAAATTGCCTAAGCAGCTCATCAACTAAAGCAGCTAAAAATTGAATATATTTTTATTGACTTTTTAACTGGCGGGGTTTTTTTTTCCCATTCTGTTTGAGGACTTATACCTTGTCCAAATTCAGGTAGGTTTTTGTTTAGACACATTCTTGACACAAACAGTAAATCTTTGATGTTTCATACTTATTGTCAGACCCGACGCAGGGACGTAGTGGCAAGTCTTTACTGGAAGAGAGTTTTCCCTCTCCACACCTCTCCCCGTACCCTCTTTCTCAAAACTGCCTACAATATTATGTGTGTAAACCCTCCCCGCCACCACCCTCCACAGCCAAATCAGGCTGCAGCACATATTTAATGCATTTCCACCGGTTTCCCACTCAAGGAGGGTCAAACTTTTGCAGATTTATTGGGGATTGGAAATGAAATCTTATATGGGGAAGTATCAAGTAACCTTGGTAACAAGCAGAGCTGTGCCCCACAACACTGAGCCAACACCCCCCACCTCCCTCCTGTGCCTTTTCTTGCTGCTTTATTTAGCTCAAGGTTTCTTATGATTGAGTCGGTTCCTGTTCTCAGCTGAAGTCAGTGACAAACTTCTTGCTGGCTTTGGGGCTGGAGTGTTCATTGCTTGATAAAATGGGAACACACTCAAGGGATCACTCAGAGGGTCACAGAGCTGAGCTGGCTGAGGCCACCACAGGATATTGTGCTGCTGAAAAATGCAGAACAGAGTTGGGTGTGCTGTTCTAACTTCATAAACATCAGTCCATTTTAAATAGTCTGCTTTTTTTTAACCTCTTTTTTTTAACTTTGAAAAGAAAGCTATTGCTGGAGGTGTTGTAAGCAGGAAGAAAATAGGCTGTTTGATGCTGCACATGACACAAAGCTTGGGGTAATGAGGGAATGGGTATGTTTCAGGTCATCATGAGTTCAGGCAGTGAGGTCTAAATAGCTGCTGGAATGGCACAATTTATCATTGTGTGAGAGAGAAGATTTTGGTTGTTAGACCAGTTTATCTATGATCTGTGTGCCTTTTGAAATCACAGTGCTTTATTTACCGTAACAGAAGTTTAGATATAAATTAAATATATTTTTTAACATAGTAAGAATTTGGTAGCATCCAGATACTATGCTAACATTACCCTAAAATATGGATGTGTGGAAACACTATAAACATAGATAAAGTATCTGAGACTGAAGTAATGCTTTAATGTATAACTCTTATCTGTGGCAATTTCCTGGTGGTGTTGTAGTGGGACAGAACTGTATAGAATTCTTCACATGAGGCAAGACTTTTTTTAAGCTAATGTGAATTATTCTGCATTTACCATAAGCCAGAGAAAAACCTACATGTGGCTGGTTGATGTGAATCAACAGATGTGCAGCAACTATTTTTAAGTCTAAGCCCTTACTAGTGTCACATTCTATGTCACTCGCTACTGGCCATGGGCTAATATATGGGGTTTTGATGAAAACAGTTAAGGACTATAATTCATTGAATGTACAAAAATGTGATGAGTCGGTATACTTCAAGTTATAGACTAGGTGAGCCTTTTGACATATTTTACTGTCAGTGTAATTTTATATCTGCAAAGAAAAAGGAGGAAAGTATAGCTATAGAGCTAGACTCTAGGCTTCTTTTTTGGTAATGGTTTGTGCCATGTGAAGTCATCATAAGGTAAAATTGAAGCACTTTCAATATCACATTTGATATCAGAGAAATGAAAGATAGAAGTGGTGGGGGGGTGTTACTGATTAACATAGCAGAATAAAGGAGGATTTAAACATACAGAATATTTAACAGAAGATAATATACTTGTATGAACAGTGATGAAGGAGGTGCAGTGCACGGCAGCAGGTAGGAGTTAGAGTTGCATGGCCGCAGAGACAGCTATTCATGAAGAAAAGCTAGAGGAGACTGCCACTGGCATTCCCAAGTGGTTCTCGGGTTTGGTCTTGTTTTTAAAATGTGCTTTCAAATAAGCTTTTAGCAATGCCACAGGATTATCTTGTTGCTGTCATTTCTATGCACTATTCAGCTGCAGCTTTCCATATGTGCTGGAACTGTGAGCTGGGACTGGGGATGGCACACAGCAGATTCCTGCAGCATTCAGAAGGACTCAGACTAGAGACTTGAGTGACTACTGTGGCTGAGAAGAAGGAAAATGTATCAGTACATTCAGGAAGTATTCCAGATGGGGGTAAAACTTTTCCCTTTGTATCAGTGTCTGCCCATCTTGAGACTGGAAGAGGGGAGAGGGAACACTGATATATAACTGTGGGTGTTTCTTTGAGAAATTTCTGGAAAGCTTAGGGGGTATGCCAGGTTAACTTATTGAAAAAGACATGAGTAATGTGGGAGGAGCCCAGCAACGCAGGAAATTTTTCAAAAAGCCCATGATTTTGATTACTGAGTGCTTGCCTTGAAACCCTACCAGGAGCAATATTTTGTATTGGACAAGGAAGTGTGTCAAAGTTTTGGGGGGAGAAAAGATATTCTTACACTACCGTAAAAGGTAAATCAGTAAAACTACACGACATAGCAGAATTTCTAAGTTAAATCAATAACTCTACACACTAAAGTAGTGCTTTGTAAGCTAAAACTGCTCTACACATCATACTAATCCATTGAGAGTGTTGAGAGTTTAGGAGATTGGTTATACCATCTGCAATATCAGTAAAATACAGTATTAGGTTACATATGCCTACTAGGGCAGGCGTCAGTAAATAAGTACGCGATATTAAAAATGTGATACTTCTAAGTCATTCTTTGATAGCAGAATATGTGTATCAGTATGCTGCATTTACCTCTCTGTGTATGTGAGCCGAGTGAAAATCAGTCCTTTGGTAGAGTTAAGAGGCTACTTTAAGCATTTACCCATGTGTGGATGAACCGTAAGATTAACGCTGTAATAGGAACAGGAGTTGGAGGGCTGACAGTAGTTTTCAGAGGTCTCTGTGGTGACTTATCTGCAGCTAGAGAGGCTGCATTTGCCATTAATTTTTAATGGTGAATGAGCTGGGCTGAATCCACTCCCTGCTCCCTGCTGCACTAGGTCTTAAGGAAGCAATGTGTGCTACAGGAGGTGCATCCTGGCCAGGCTGGCAGGGGCTGACTGCTCTGTTCCCACAGTGTTTATGTCCTTGGAATGGGTAGGTTGGGGTTTCCACTGGTTACCTTGGGGAAATCTGGAGAATCTATGTAGTGAATAAGTGCATCCTTTAACTGCGGTGTTGACCAGTCTCTGGAATAGTCTCCTGTGAAGAGAAAGTACCAGCTACTTCTGTGCTTTAAGGTTGCAATGAGCAGAGCTCTGATGGAGAAGGCAGAATCAGAATAATACCAGTATCTATTTTCTTCAAGTTTCTTTTTTTTGTGTTTTTACTCTTCATTGCTTAGGACCAATTATTTACTGCTTCTGGTGCAGTAAAGGGCCATGCAGGGCCTGAGCAGACACCTTTCCATCCACAGCACTGCACTGCGAGGACCATCCAGCCACAACAGAGCTGGTGTGTGCCACGGACCTGGACATACCATGGTGGAGGTCCTGTTCCTAAAGAAGCTGCACGTTGTAGCACAGCATTCATCCCATGTGTTGTCCTAGCAATCCTGGAGTTGTGCTTGGCTAAGGTTGGATTGCTGTCTGAAAGTTGCAGTTCTTTTGGTTTTGTACTTCACCATACCCATTGTGCTTTGCTTGCTGATTGAGGGCAGTCAGCTTTATCCAAATCATAGGAATTAAAATTCTCATACTGGGTTTTTGTTCTAAAAGCGTATGCATGCAGTAAGAATGGCCTCCTTTATTATTCTCAATGGTACTCACCAGCTGAAGTCCTTGAAGGGTTATTGGCATTATATTTGAGCCAATTATTTTTATTTAGAAATTTATACTTATTCATCTACTGTAATATTGAGTAACCAGGGTTGATGTTTTTCTCTTCCTCTAGCCTACATTTGCTGAGCTAGATCTGGGAACATATGCATCACATTCCTTTTTATTTGGTGGGCCTCAGAGTCTAAATTGGGACTTCTGAACTGCTCGTGAACACTGGGAAACCATATGTGGCATTGTGTTGTTTGAACGACATTCAAAACCAGAGGGTTTGTGTAAACATGGAACATGTGCCATTGTTCAACCTATGCACGAGTACAAGAAAGCTGAGAATGGGAGAGAAGAGCTACAGCTTTTCTAAAATAAGAAAGAACAGGAAAAAGAGTCTAGCCAGATGGACTACATGGAAAAAAAATCTCCAGAGCTGGTGTCTCCTACTACATACCTTGGTTTAATGGTCCTGGAAGGAATGGGACATTTGTAGCCCATAACTGGGTCTGAAACAGGCCGTCCTGTTGGCAGTTCACTGTGATTCAAGACACCACAGTGAGAAAAACTCTCTTCAAAGGCGAGTGACACATTCCCCACAGAAGGGGTAACTCCTGTGGCTGGGGAGGAGTTCTTCCAGGGTGTAGGTAATGTGTGCTGTCTGTCATTTTAAGAAGAAGCTAAAAGCTTCGTATGTGAGGGATAAGAGCTGCATGAAAGAAGGGTTGGACAGATTTTTGATCTTCAGAATGTTTGTGCTTTTGTTATAATCACATGAACAAAATTTCTAAGATTTGTTTGTTTGTTTATTTTTGTTATTTATACCTCTCCAAAAACTTTCAATGGAATCAAACTGGGATAAGGGGCAAAGTCCTTAAGTGGATTAATAATAATTTCAGTTTAGGAAATAAAGGTTAGGGGAAAACTGGCCAACTTTTAGAGAAGAGATGGCAAGACCAGTGAGGTCATGCTATTGATTCTGGTGCTGTTCAGCATAGTCCTGAAAGAGGTGGGGAATGAGACAAAGAAGCCTCCTGATGATACCAATCAGGCAGGATAGCTGAGGTGAGGATGTACTAGGGGACTGCAGAACAGCCTCACAACAGAGAGTGACTGAAGGACACCCTGGCAGTTGACATTCAATGTTGATGAATATAGCATAGTGCCGAGGAAGATAAACAATTCGAAATTGAAATACACAGTGATGGAATCTAAATTATCATTTGGAAAGGAAGCTTGGGTTATAATAATTGTATAAAAATGTCTGCTGAACGTGCAGTAGGAATGAGAAAAAGACAAAAAATAGAACTGAATACTGGTAAAGAAATTGTGAACATAAAGGCCTTTATGCTACAGTATAAATGCATGGCACTCTTGAATATTGCATCCTTGTTCCTTCATTTTAGAAAGGATGCAGGAAAAGGGGAGAAGATACAGGAAATGTTGATTAAAATGTTGAGTGACTCCCATATGGAAAATGACACTTGGGCTCTATCTGAGCAGGAAGAAACAAAGGTCTGTGAACTCTAAAGTGGTGTGGGGAAAGCAAATAGAAAATGTCCATTCCTCTCCCATACCATAGAAGTCAAGCAGCCTCAAGTGAATGGTTAGGTGACAGTTTTAAAACTTCCTGTAGCTGTGAAATTGCTCTGGGATATTGTAGATGCCAGAAATTCCCATGCTGACTAGGGTGTTGGGACATACCCCTTAAAGAAAACTCTCCTGAGGGCTATTGTACACAAAACTGCAGTTCTGGTTCAGGGAATCACCTCACCAGAGACTGCTGGGAGCTGGGGAGGCCCAGAGGTTGGGAGGCTGGGACTGGAGAAGGGACTGAGGCTATTTGCTGTTGCCTGAGGAGGAGAAAGTGCGAGTCGTGAGTGTGAATAAGATGCTTGACTTCCTCAGTCTCTGAGCCGATCCCATCTGGCTCTTCCCGTGTAATTACACCCACCCTGTGCCAGGGTATTGTTTAAATACATGACAAACAAGCTCCTGCCCTTAAAAATCAGTTAGAGCTTTTGTGAAAGGATTTCACTGAGTGTCCTGGCAGAAGGATTTTAAAAAAGTCTGAGATGGACAAAACCAGGTACAGGGTGAATCCTAATTTGCGAAGATATTTTGATAATTTTGAAGGGTCTTTTTGTCTTAATAGTTCTATACATAGGACATTAGTGTGCCACCCACATGTGAATAACAGTGATGTTGATGTCTGGCAATAATCTCCAAATTGTGAACATCTTTCTATCCAGGCACTTGCTGTAGCTTTTCAGAGAGACTGAAATGCAGCTGACCTGAATAAAACCTGTGTACTGAAACACCTGCTTTTCTTTTCTTTGAGGGCATTGTAATGTGTGCAGTGTATGTGCTAAATACGTTGCTTTCTAGTTGGCTCTCCACGTAATGTTGGATTGCAACAGACTGCTCTCTGTCACACCTGATGACTAAACCTGTCTCACCCACGCCATGGGAAAGTACTGGTGCATTGAGCCTTCTTAGAATCACGCTTTAGGTTGTCCTCAGATTTCAAATCTCCTGTGCACTTTTTAAAATATGGCCTCTAACTCAAGAGATACAAGCACAAATGGATTCCAGGCAACAATTAATCAGATAAGTATTTATTTATTTAACTCAACCTATAGAATTATGCTGGCAATAGTTTTTTTTGGAGTTAGACTTTCATTGAGCAAAAAGCTGTCTTTTAAACACTCTTCTCTCTTTTTCAGGCACCTGCACTGAAGCATTCTGGATTTCATTTGGCATGGTAAGAAAGTCCCACTTAATTACAGAAAAAAGAATCAGTTAAGAACTGACTGCTTTGTTTACCTCCTGATATGTTCAAAGTGGAAATACAGCTGAGGAAACTAGATGCATTTGATTTATGTTGTGCATTTAAAACAGGATGGAGACACAACTAAAGCAAACATACATTTCAACTGTGTGCTACAGAATTTACTACCACAATACCAAGAAATGGGTCAGAGTTGGCTGTAAGCTGGGGCTGAGGGACCGTAAGAAAATGTGGAATGTCTGCATGATGAGGGGAAATTTTTTAAACCATAAAAGATAAACTCCTTTTA
This sequence comes from Atrichornis clamosus, assembly GCA_013400975.1. Taxonomy (NCBI): domain Eukaryota; kingdom Metazoa; phylum Chordata; class Aves; order Passeriformes; family Menuridae; genus Atrichornis; species Atrichornis clamosus. The sequence continues at coordinate 7,493 of WBMZ01002725.1, read as the reverse complement.
AATGGTCCTAAGTGAGCATACAGTTGCATTAATGATACTGTAAATATTATCTAGCAGATCCATGGTTATCAGATCCATGGGTACCAGTGTATGGGCAGGAACCGAAAAAAGCCAGGCAACTGAAGAGGATATGCTGTGCTGTGTAATATAGATGTTGCTGAAATATGAAGCAGTTCAACCCAATTGAGATGAAGGCTTTACTCTTGCTGGCATTGCTGTGCCAGCGAGGGATTTATTATATTTTTGTCATCATTGCTATGCTAGCAAAAGTCCTAGGATGTATAAAGTTAGAACGGGGGGAAAAAAAAGGGTTTTTTTTCTTGAAAAACTTAATTTGCTCATGGAAATGTTGTAAAACTATACCTACCAAAGGTTTTCTTTGTAACTGTAAATTGTCTATGCTTGTATTACTATACCAATACACCATTACAAGAGTCTGCAAGGACTTGTTGAAAAGAAACAATCTGTCTGAAGCTGAAGACAACAAATAATCCTTAGTATAAACTGACTAATTCATGTAACTGGGCTTGCTATATAAAAAGGAAATCCAGTGATACCACAAGGTTTTTTGGGGGTTGTTTAGTGGTCAGGTTTGTGTTTTTTCAGCCAATCCTCTCAACATGTGGTCATTTTTCCCCTAAAGTTCAAGCTGAGAAAAATTCAAGACAGCATCATGCAGATGTTTTTCCCTCCTTGGGCACGTGTTGTCTCTGAGGGACTAGGTAGTACTGGTGGGGCTTGAGCCAGTGAGTCGCAGAAGCCTGGCTTGCGGACCGTGAGAAGCGCGGCTTTCTCGGGCAGTGCTGAGGGAGTCTCTCTTTGAAGACTCCCTCCCACATATGTATACTGGGCATCAAGCCAAGCCTCTCTTCTGTAAAGAAACCTTGCTAAAATTTCTCATTTCATGCCCCTTTATGGGAGAGAGAGGGAGTGTGAGGGGGAGAGAGAAGGAGGTACGTGCCAAGCGTATTGAGAGAGCATAGCAGAGTAGACTCTTGATTTTATGTGTTTGGGGACAACAGGGCAGCAAGGAAGGAGAAGGCTTTATATTAATTAGCACCATATTTGCCATCCCTTCCTCCCACCTCAAAAGTGATAAATTCTCCTCCTTCTCCTCTTCAAGCCACATCTATGTTTTTTTTTTTTTAGACAACTGTTTTTGTTTGAGTGCTTTGAACTAGCAGAGACACTTGAAATAAATGCACTTATAAATGTGCCTCCTGCCAGCCTCTGTCTAGTCTGCATATGGACACTTAAAAGAGTTGAAGAATATGTCTTATGTATCTTAGAAATATGCTAAGTTCACAGTGGTGGCACCTGAAATGGCTTTATTCTTCCCTCCCTCTTAGAGCACAGTGGAATTGCAAGTGTATTATTTGATAAACAATCACCAATTAGTTGTTCCAATCCTCACTAATTCAGCAACTGCTCTCCAGGGCCTCCAGGCAGCTTGTATGCCAGTTCATGTGCTCGCCCCAGGTAGCTCTGAACTGAAGGAGTTTCCTTAATTGCTTTTGCTGTTATGTCTGTTTTAAAGGTTTTACTGCTCCTGTTGATGAGCTGGATGGTGTATTACAAATGCGTGTGCGCTGTCCTACCTTTCCCCAGCGTGCTGTTAACAACACAAGTGACATAAACCATAAGGCTGTGTGGTGTGTAGAGACGCCCCCTTTGTGCACCAGGTGGAGGGTGGTCTTGCTGAGTCTGAGGGACAGGTGTGATGCTGCTTCACTTTCTCCACCTTTTCTAGCCTTGGGTACTGATGGACGTCTCCATGGAGAGCCCTGTTGCCCCTGCTGTACATTTAGATCACAGATAAATCAGATATCAGTCATCTGCTGATTACAGAGTGGTGCAGGACAGAAAGATGGATCTGTCACCCTTGATGTTGAGCAACAAGCTGTGGATGGGAGAAGTATCTCTCTTCTAACATTTGTCCCTTATTCTTTTGTCTTACAGGTGCCTGTTACTGATTACAAGATCTGCTGCTGAAGCAACTTCTAGAGGTGGTGGCAGACCTATGGATGTGGATCCTTTGCACATATAAATGTTATTGTGTGTGTCTGTTTGACCATGGTAGGATATTTAATGTATCATAGAAACGAGGTCTGTACCTCCAGTCTCAGTGTCACTCTCACCATAGATCCTTCATTTCAATCATACTTTCCCTCATTTGAGCCTTTGAAAAAAGAAGAAAAAAACCCCCAAACCTTGAAAAATTGTAACTCTCTATGAAAAATATACACTATTGTCATCTTCTGGGGAAAAGGGGAACTTTACTGTGTCCACTGTTGTTGTAAGTGAAATATGGTGTACAGCATGCTAAATAACTGCTCAGTCAAATGTCAGTGTGAATCCAGAAATCCTCAGTAGAGGAAAAGAATAAATATTTTTATTTTCTCTAAAAGCTTCCCCGTAAAATTATTCAAAGATTTTCTTCATGAGACAACACAAAACAAGCCTTTGGGTGGGCTGTCACTTCTCAGCCTGGTGGCAGGCTTGTTGAGACTTTTGGCCAAGTGCTCTGAAGATATTGTAAACCTACATAAAGAAGAAGCCGATGTTGTTAACCAGGGATATGCCTCATCTGTGATGAACAGGAGACTTGAGTATTAGATGTTTCTGTTTTAAGTAACACTTAACCCCTTTATCAGTACCTCCAAAGAAACTGCAGGCAGCTGATATGAAACTCTGCTCACAAGGTCTGGGCAGAAAGTTGTGCAGAGCTGTTCAGCTAAAGTTGTTAAGCTAAAGACTTGTTGTCTTTCCTTTCCTTTCGTGTGCAGTGACATCCTGCCTTTTGAAGTATATGTCATTTTTTTCACATTATACTGTCTATGCGTCAACATTTTCATTCTGATTTGTGTAATTTAAAAAAAATCTTAATTTTCAAACATATGTGCTTTCTTTCAGTTCTTCAAATGGGTTCTTTGGCCTCCACTTACATAATCTCACAGACTTGTATTAAAGATTGTAGAGAAAAGCCAATACCACAGCATAGTATTTACAGGATGGTGCATCTGTAGCCACACTAAATAGCAAGGTATTGTTCACAAGGAGATGAGGTTATATTTGCTGCTGCTAAGCTTTTAGCTGTTCAGTTTTAACACTGGATGCCTGGGTTTCTTTTTCTGGAATGCCTGTTTACTCTTGTATATTTTTATAGAGTGAAAGGGTGGTGGGGAGAATGAGGGTGTTATGTGCAGTAAAGTTATTTATAACGTTGGCTCTCAGGTTATTTGCATTATATCTACTTGCCTGAATGCGTGAAGTTAAACAAAAGAGTCTTAAAAAAGACAAAAAAAAAGGCAGAGCAATGTCATGGATAAGAGGTCTAAAGGCAATGCTACAGAATGTACTTATTGGTGAGTATTCCCTACCTAGCTAATAAGCCAGACAGAAAATTGCTCGCTCCTCCCACAGCCTCAAACAGATCAAACAGAATATTAAAGCCTTAAAGATGCTGATGTAAGGAAGAGGGGGGTTACTCAGCACCCACCACACTAAACTGACAGGCAAATGGGGAGCATGCTGGAAACAGAGCTGTATTCCCAACCCAGAGATGGTGATTCTAGGGTGGATGGCATGATGAAATGTTGTGGAGCAGGGGAAGCACACACATAAAGAGTTTTTTGTTGTTCTTGTCTCTCAGCTCTGGGTGCTTCAAGGCAAATAAGAAGTGCCTACTTTTGCACTGCATTCCAGTCAGTGTGGTGGCATTTGGTTCAATAATGAGACATTTGATAATGTTGCAAACTCCTGAACAAACAAGGTGTGGGATGGGGAGAGCAGCTGCAGTTTTCTCACACTGACCTGTGTGGATGCTGACACAGAACAAAGATGCCAAGGTCTTAGTCTTGCAGTGCTGAAACTGGAAAGGAGACAGACTCCAATTTCAGGCAAGGCAGGACTGAGCCCCGAGCAAGCAATGCTGTCATTGTGAGGGCTGTCTGAAAGATTTCAGAATATGTCTATGCCTTTGAGTTTTTCAGTGCTGGAATTTAATTTCTAAAGTGTAATAACACCAGCGCATCCTTGTAATTTTATTGCATTTTTTATTACCAATACAATTTACAATAACCCTCCTGTCATGTTGGCCTCTGGTATGGTTTCAGCAGTCTCTCTCCATCTAAGATGATGAAAGTGAAGTTGGACCACATCATATTTGCCAGATTCTCTTTCTTCCTCTGTTTCCATTGTCCAAAATGCAGGTTGAGTCAGTGGGATTCTTCTGGCTTGTTCTTTCCTAGCAGCCATCCTCAAAGGTACACAGCATCCAGTTGTCCTTTTCTTAGAGCAGAAGGATTAAAAAAACAGCCTTGATAGAGCTGACTCCTGATGCATCAGGGATCATGGAAGACACTGTGACCTGCTCATTTTTCCTGTCCTTGCTGGATTGCTGATTTGAGTCCCATATCAAAAGCTTGAATTCCTGTATAGCAGATGGGCCTTGGAAGCTGAGAATTCAGATTCTGGAGAGCTTTGAGGCCAGAAGAACCCTTGACAGACTTCTGGAATAGCAGGGCATGTTCTGGTTCCCAGAGGTAATACACAAACACCAGTGAATCTGCATGGGTGCACGGCAAATCTGCAAAGGAGAGCGGTGCAATATTGCAGATACCAAAGCCCTGTGAGCAGACGTGGTGTGGCCAAGGGCTGGGGCTCAAGCATGCACTGCAGACTGCTCCAGCAGCAAACCTCTTCTAGACCAATGGGTCCCATATGCCAGAGGACTTTGATTTGTGGCTGGGTTTAGCAGTGATTTGAGGCTCGTGTCTTATCTATAAATTTTGTGGGAAACAGAGCTTTGGCTGTGAATCAGTTGCAGGCGTGGTTAGTTAATTCAGTGATATAGTTAAGTAACACTTTACATCTGGACTTGGCAACCAGTTTGAAATCCTCATTTAAAAACAATAGTAAAGTACCAGAGAGGCATGGTGTAGTCCACGAGCTTTTTTTTTGCAATGAGAGCAGATGTTCCAGTGATCTTCTAGCATGGAGAATGTATTAGAAAAGTAATGAGTAATTGGAAACAAAATGCTGTGAGTGACAGAGCTCTGGACAAAAGATTACCAAAACTCCAATGTAGTGGAGTAACAGATAAAATACTGTTATGACTGAAGGCTGAGGAGGAGAGGAAAAGTAGAGGCGTAGGCCAATCTGTTGGGGTAGAAAGAGACCAAAGTTGGGCTTTGGACATCTGCAAATTAACAAAGATTTCTGTTGTTAAGCTATTTAATCAGAGAGCTGGAGCCATCATGTTGCAAAATTTGTTGTAGAAATACTTCCATAGTCTATTCAGGAGTAGCAACAACTATTAATTCTAAAGTTTTCCTCCAAGTAGGCAGAACAGTGCTGGATAAAGATCAGTGGTAAATAAAGAAAGACTGGGTCAGTCCTGACAGATCCAGAAGAGTTGAGTATGAGAGATCAGTGGGGACGCTTGCTCAAATTACAACAGTCAAAACCCAGCTGTGATATTAGGTTGCACATCATTCAAGACTCCTAAAAAGTTGAGTAACTGAGAGGGTATTGTACGGCCTTTTGTATAAAGCTGTGCCTGTGGTCTCAGCTAGAAAACAGTGCACAATTTTGGCCTCACAAGCTCGAAAAGGATGTGACTGAAATAGGGGAATTGGAAGAAGGGTGACAAGAACACTTAAGAGCTTGAGAAAACTCCTGCCAGAAGAAGGACCAAAAATTTAACCTTAGGAGATAGAGGAGAGGAGAAATGATCCAAGTATGGAGGGTACTGCTTATGTTGGAGGTGACAGGTCAGGAACTTAGCTCTTCTCATGTTCTAGCATAGGCCCACAGGGGTTCGGGATGAAACCTCACAGTGGTTCAAAAAGATGTTAGTTATGACTAATTCGGGAGGTGATATTAACAGTTCAGTCTTCATGTCATGAACTCAACTTTCAGATTTTAAGAGGGGTAAAGGATAGGTGACAGCCATAGTCCTACAAAAGCCTAACTCCCAAAATATGTGCCTCTTCTTTCAAGGGGTTTGTTACTTAGTTCCTTCATGCTCCAGTTTTCAAACTGTTACTTGAATTTTTTCTGATTAATTCCTCTTCTGAAATCCTATTTACATTCTGTAAGGGAAGTTAATAATACAGTGTACTGTGCTCTTTGGGAAAAAAAAAGCTTTGGTAGAGGTGTGCAGTGCACAACTGATACAGTGTAATTTAGCTACTGTGCAACTTTAAAATATCTTTTATAACACCTAATATCTCGTTACTCTGGTTTGCATGCTTTGGTGAAAAACAGTGGCCTAAAGCCACTTACTCAGGTGTATATGAAACAAATGTGTGTGTATGGGTGTGTGCAGGCACAAATGAATTTGTGGTGAAATGTGATAGGGGATTGCTCAATAAGATGCAAATAAGAATAATGCAGTTTGATTTTTTTCTAGTGGCCTTCATGACTTCCTTCTTTCAGGGTTGTACACAGATGGCTCTTTCACAGTGGGTCCTAGCTCACTTCCCAGTATCAGAAAGTTGCCTGTTGCTTTGAGAGACTGTTTCTTGAAGCAGTCATCATTTTTAACTTCCTTTCACTTTCCCAAACATTCTGCTGCTGCTCAGGGTCCACACATTCCTTCCAGCACAGCGGTGTTCCTAGAGGAATGATACAGGTCTAAAGTAATGTGTTTTGATGATAAACTTGCTGGTAAGCATAGAAGCTAATGCATGGCCTTAGATATCTTTGCACTTCTTGGAGCACAGATATTACTCTAAACATCCATGTGCCCTTTGTATTGATTTGAAGTATATGGAGACATTGAACAGCTGATCTCTAAAAAGATCTGTCATATGAAGCCATCCCTTTGTTTAGCTTGCCCTGAACAGCTCTCGAGAAATAAGGTATTTTTAAAAATACGACAAACAAAAATTCTGAAGACTGAGTCTTCTCTCTGACAGAAAGATTTTTTTTTTCCTTAAAGAAGCATGAATAAATTGGTTAGATTTTCTAATATAAATATTGCTAAGGACTCTCTCAGGCTTTTAAAGACAGAAGTGTTTATTTTAGAATGGCGTATTTTTCCAGATATAGATGAAGTACTAAATTATTAATTTTTCCCCTTTCTCCTTTTTATTGCAGCTTTCATTTCTAGGTGGCTGGAATGATTAATGGGATGTGCTGGGTTAATGCCTTGTGTTTGGGTACTCAAATGATAGAAGCAGCTTCATGCAAAGCTTTTAGTGTGGATGCAAGATTGGAAGATATTTTGAAAGCAGTGGATTGGCCATGGCAATTCTACTTCCCTCAATTTAGCTATAAATCAATTGTGAATGATTTTCCCTCAGTAATTTTTCATACAGTTTGAACCTGGATAATGAACATCCCTGTCCTGGAGTGAAATCGTGATTTTTTTTCTAGATCTTGTTGAAGACATGATCAAGATATATGAAGGGTGACAACGTAAACCCACTGTGTTTGTCTCTCTCCCATTTCTCTCTCCACCTAGTCTTTTCCTTCCTTCCTTCCTT
>WBMZ01002724.1:0-240985 GCA_013400975.1 Atrichornis clamosus | reverse complement strand
CTGCCTGCCTGCCTGCCTGCCCTCCTTCCTTTCTGTCATAGTGAATTGACTGGAATTTTCTCAATTGGAAGGCAAATTTGCAAAGAATCTGCAGTGTTTTCTGGCCTGTAAAAAAGGGACTGAAGAGAGTAGAATGCTGATCTGAAATGCTGCTTGCCCCTATGTCATGCAGTAATGTGTTTGTTAAGCTCCCTCCATGTAGCCTTTTCCAGGAACTGCATGTCTGATTGCTATTTATCTCCTAAATCATCTCAGGAACCCTGAAACCTATGCATTTTCAAAATTGATGATGAGGTCTATGTTGAAAAATAACTATTTTCAGGTTCACTTTTGGGTCCTGGTTCCTTGCTCATGAACACTCGATAAATGTTGCTTGTTCTTGGGTCTCTTGTGCTTTACTGAAAACAAAAAGGAACAGAGAATACAATAAAGATGATTTGTTTTATACTCTGATATTACAAGGTTTTCACTGCCTCTCCCATGGAAGGCTTTTAAATTATCTCACAGTGGTTTAGAGCCTTAGCAACTCTCCCTGCATCTAACATATCAGCACTTTTAAGCTAATAAAACATTAGCCCAGTGGGCTACAAAACTGCCTTTGCATAGTTCTAGGGACTTGAAACAGGAAAGAGAAGAAAACAGTAATTGCAGATTTGGGACATAAAACCACCTAGTGGAGCTCAGAGGTGTTTCATGGACAAATGCAATGTAATGTGGATAAAATATGTTTGTTCTAATTTTGAAGAGATTCAGTACCCCTTAGAGTTTAGAAGAAAAGTCTGGAGTCCCTGAGAGAAACCTGCTCTTTCACTGCCACGTCTATTAAAGCTTTCAGAGCTGTTGCTACAGAGTCGTCCAGGCTACAAATTTGGATGAGTTCTCTCCTTGTTGCCCAACACTGCAAATGTTGTGAACAGAATATTGAAACAACAATAACAAAAAATGTTCACTTTATTTAGCAGTTTTAATGAGGATAATTCATTTAGGATGAGTGTGCCAAAAAACCAATTTATCTTATAGCCTAGTTTTAGTAACTTGTCAGAAAATATCTAAATCACATACTGGCTAGAAATATTCATCAGCTTTTAATTCTGTATCTTCTCTGAATTTACATTACCTGAATTCCCTTTAGAAAATGCATACGTAAACACCACCCTCTTAATACAAACTCTTAATTAGTTTCCTGAAAGTTTTCAGTTTTAAAAATATGAAATACAAATATGAAAGAAATATAGAGAACCATTTTTATAACAGTAGCTGAGGTTCGTGGTTCAAGCATTTGTCTATTTGACCAGACGTTTGATTCCTCTTTTTGTGCCCTGTAAGTACTATGGATTTCCCATAGACTGAGGTTCAGGTTTACTCAGGGTATCTGGCTTCTTTGTACAAAAATGTGTGTTTTTCTTCCCCCAGTCATGGTTCAAATCACTCCAGCATCTCAAATTATATCTGACACTTTGTTTATTTCCAGTAAAACTTAAAGACGTTAGGAATTAGGTTTATTTTTAATTACATGAAGCAATCAAAGAAAGGATACCTTGAGATAACTCAGTTTGAGTCCTGATCAGAGACATTATTGCTTAAAACCTTGTTCAGAAAAGGGATAATTGTTAAAGGACTGATAAAAAAAATGTCCATAGTCTTTGGCTAACACAAAAAAACAAAAAACAAACCAAAACAAAACAAAACAAACCGATACATTGGGCATGCAGTATGGGATAAATCATGTATTACAGGAAAGTAGCAAGAAAACTGGGAGTAGAATAATTCTGGAATAGCAAGATTACAAAGACAGAAAAGATGCATTTTAATAGACAATCAGTGATGAGAATATGGAAAACCAGAAGGTAAATACTATAATTTTCTCCTTTTATTTTTTTCTTTTCAGTACGAGTATACTCACAAGTGAAACAAATGAGCTGGAACAGAGGCCAAAATGCTGTCTTTAATTGTTCCAAATAGGATGAATCCACCTAATGTTTTTTATTCTATTCACATACTGCAGTGAACTAGACTTTAGCTTTGTTCAACTTTTAAAAGCTATGTCACACCTACTTCTTTTTAAAAGAACTATAGTTTGTATATCTCCACTGTATAGGTTATATATCTCCACTGTATTTGTATGTGTATTTTACACTCAAAGGGGCTTTCATGTACTTTCAGGACAAATGACAATAAACCACCAAAAGATAACAAAAGCAAAGGTACAGATAACAGTGGGAAATTTTGATTTTTTTTAACTTTATTCTTTTATTTTAAAATTTCTTTCTATACTATTACTGCTATTGTTTTTTATCCTTTCCTCACAACCCAATCATTCTGATTTTCAGGATTTTTTTTCTGTTGGGAATACACGGTGACTTAAGTCACTGCTGCTGCTGTGCAATTTCCATCCATTTCACAGAATCACAGAATCATTTAGTTTGCAAGGGACCTCTTGAGATCATCTACTCCAACCCCCCAAGCAGGTTCAGCTAGACCAGGTTTCCCAGGAGTGTGTTCAATCAGGCTTTAAATATCTTGAATATTTGTGGAAGTGTAATTCTGTCTGCCATGAACAAAGAATGCATCTATCAATCAAATGTGGAACAACCCATCTTTGCACAGAAATAATGACTTACAGCGTAGTAGCAGAACTTCAAAATGCTGGAGTTTTTATAGTAGTTCAGGAAAAAAGAAACTTTGCAGCACACAGGAATTAAACCTATAATTTTGTTGAGAATTTTGTTGTTATTTCTCCTTGATGGAAACTATATGACATCAATTTTTTAAAATTCGTCAGAAGGATTATAGGGCTTTTACTAACCCTGAAATAGCAAAAACAAACAAAAAAATGAAACCAAAACTAAACCACACCCCTTAAGTATATTGGCCATTATGGATTTTTTGTTGGTTTGTCAAGTTTTTTTTTTAAACAGAAATAAATATTATCTCTAGGAAATATTCAGTAAGAACCTTCTGTATTCATAAACTGACTGATATTCCTTATTCACGTAGGGGTATAAATCTAACATATAAACAGGGAGATAACATATGGAAGACAGTCAGGGAAATATGAACGAGGAAAAGTCTATATTCTATCTAAATTCATACAATAGCCAAAGAGGTAATAGCTCACATACATGTAATTAATTACCAAGGAAAATTATTTTATCTTCTTCCAGAACAGAACTTACATAATTTATAACTGGAGCTGAAAAGGAATGAAGTAGAAATCTTTTTAGAAGAGATATTATCTATCATTAACTGTAATAATAAGAATCAATTATTTGTATATCTCACAGTGATTTTGATTACTTAATGAACAGAAATATATATACTAGTGAAAGTAACTACAACCTGAATGCAATAAACATTAATAGTGATTACAAAAATACAAATCTTCCTCAAAATAAGGCTAAATAATATGAAAGTCAGCTCATGAATTAGAATATTTTTCTGGTTTATATAACCTATTACTACATGCTTTTACAATACACTTTATTTTGTGAAATATTTATATTTGTTTGCTATTCAATAAATAATTGCAACTAGTTTCCCTACACTCAAGAAATATTTTTTAGGCATTCTTAACATTAAATCTATAAGATAACTCATTTCAAAACTTCTCTAGACATTTTTATCCTTTTTCTGAAACCTCCACTCCCAGTAAAAAGTTATTTTAGGTTTTAAAAAAATAAATATAAGAGTACTGTGTAATTTATGTTTGAGGGCAGTGTTTTTCTTGCCAGAATGAATTTCTGTGCAATTGTCAACATTAGAAGTTATTTGCCATGTCTCAGACCAATTGCATAAATGAAAGTCTCTTTGGATTTTCCATGATATTTATTATGAATATTTCTTAAGTTAAAAACTTGATCACTGGCAACCTCTTTTAAAATAGTTTCCATCAATCTGCCTAGGTGATTTCTTAGTCCCAGACTAAAAGACTCACAGATGATGACTTTGACTGGAATTGTACTCAAAAACTTTTAGCAGATAAACATATTTCCTGCAACTTGCTTTAGTTTTTCTGTTCAGATTGGACAGGCAGTAAATCACATCACTCTACAGGGGGTGAAAACGTTCTCTTACTCCTGATCTTTAAGATATCTGTATAACATCTTAGATAGCTACCACATCTGGGAATAATAATTATACAGAAGGCAGAAAAATATGTACCAAAAAAAGCAATTCTGGTTACAAAGAAAATAAACTGTGATGAGATCTGTTGTTCTGTAAACCGCTTGTATAGCTCAAAGATATGATGCTGCTGTGATTGAAACACTAGCCCTGAGTGAACTCACATATTTTTACTGATTATGAAAATGGTGGAGCAAATTCTGAAGGCAATTGACTTAATTACAGAAAATCATAGAATGGCTTGGGTTGGAAGGGACCTTTAAAAATCATCTAGTTCAATCCATATATGACCTGCTATATAATCAAAAATCCTTCTGAGTCTACAGTGTTCTGAACTAGAAAAGCTACATAAAATTTCAGTATGTCATTGTACGTATGCATTTATCTGAAAGAGTCCCACAAATACTTCCTATGAAATATTAATATTCGATACTATGATTCAGATATACTCAGGGAGAGTGCACTTTTTTTTTTTTTGGTTAAAGAACTTGTTGAAATTAATGAGAACAGATATGCCACAGATATAGCTATTATAAAGGTTTTATTAATCAGATTGAATTTCTGTACTTCTTATGTAACTTTATTAGTAGTATTTTTAGATTAAGCGTTCTGACTCTTTTAAATGATAACCTCATAGACTCCTCAAGAACTATAAAGGCAGAAAGGATAGCAAGTTTGGATTCTAAGACTGTTCTGAAAATGGTTCATACTAGTGTGGTTTCACCAATTTTAAACTCCTATGCTGATTCAGTTCCTTCTAAATAGGAACTCAGGAACGGTTAGTCATCTAGTGTCATCTAGAGCTGCCAATCTTTTAGGAGTATTTTCTGCAAATACTGCTTTGTAACCAGCAACCCGGTATAGATACCTTATGTATGCAAGATTATCCTAAATAACACAAAATGACTAAATAGTTTTAACATCTTCTCACTACGTTTTACTCTGGTTTCCATTGACTGCTTTGACTAGATATCTGCTCAGTAAAATGAGAACTGGGAAATCTAACTAATAATTTTGGGTTTTTTTGCACATGCCTCCATGTAGATGTCTAAATCTTTAACCAGGTTTTACTCTATACATTTCTCCAGTCAGACGCATTATTTTATCCATTTTGCCTTAAAAATATAAGGCAAAAATAGCACAAATTAATACAGTTTGACAGAAATAAAATAAAATAAAATTAAGAAAATGGAATTAAATTAATTCCTCTTTAAGTAAAATAGAGCCAGGCTTTAATCAAAAGTAACTAAAGAAAGGAGATGGTATGCAAATATAAATACAATAGTCCTGAAATAGAAATTCAGAACACACCAATAATAGTGGAAGTCTTTATGCATTCTGTGCACCTGGAAGGAACAATCTCAGAGGAATAATCTCCTCAAGATAAGGAGCAAAAATGCATCACTATCCCAGGCAGCAGCATCGAGTTGATGACTAACCATTATGTTAGTCCAGTTAAAATAGTTCCCTTCTGACTTGCATAATGAAATCCAAGGCATTGTTCTCTTTGAATTGCAAATCTTGACTCTACTACTAAATGAATTAAAAACTATCATTAACCTTAAACCCACATTTTTCTAATGGACTAAAAGTCATTTTAGCACATTGCCTGTAAGTTAGCTATACTTTAGATCCTACAAAACATAAAAAATGACACTAAGAAACATTATTCCTTAGGGAAGTTGCCACATTTATTTATTTTGATTTATTTTTAAATATTTTGCACATTTTGTCATATTTATTTTCTCCAAGTCTTTCTTAAAAATGTTGAGAAATAATGACACATGCATCTCTACATCTTAGCATGCCTATAACAGCTAAATGTCTACATATAACACATCTAAATAGAATTCTATTTTTAAAAAATCCTGTCACGTGTCCAACATACCTGTTTTGTCACATTAATTAACTCATGTCTGAACTTCTGTTTCTAGGTTTGCCTCTAGTGCTTTATGCAGCTGAGGTTGCAGATGTTTATGTGAAATGCCTATTACAATAATCTCCTGTTAGTCTCTCCCCTGCTCTTTTGATATTAGCAGTACTCATGTGTTCTTAATATTCTTTGGAATCATATATATTAAGGGAGAACTATTAAAAATATTTACCACTATTATATCTTGATTTTCCTTTCTTCAAGGCTTAGGAATAAATCATAACCCTCTCAAAAGTCTTCTTGGATTTCTCTATCATTATTTTAAGTACAGTGTCATTAATCCAGCTTGATACAGAATCATCCTTAATGTTNAATCATAACCCTCTCAAAAGTCTTCTTGGATTTCTCTATCATTATTTTAAGTACAGTGTCATTAATCCAGCTTGATACAGAATCATAGAATCCTTAATGTTGGAAAAGACCTCAACCAAAAAGTTCAAGTCCAACCATTAACCCAGCACCACTGTGTCCACCACAAAACCATATTCTCTAGTGCCACAACCACAAGTTTCTAGAACGCTTCCAGCGATGGTGATTCCACTACTTGCATGAGCAGCTTATTCCTATGCCTGACCACCCTTTCAGCAATAAAAATTATACTAATATCCATTCTAATCATAACCAGAGCTGTTAAGACCAATAGAGGGTTATGAGTGCCCCTGTTTATTTTTTTATTCACTTTGGATTCTTTTTCAGAAGTTATGAGAGAGTTTAATTAATAATATCTTTTAAAATAGTTTACTCAATGATTTCAATATAGCTTGCCTTTCTTGTTTCTTCACTTTTTATTAGTAATCATTAAAAAAACTGATTAAGCAAAATAAAATATTTATTTAAGATACATTTTATTTCACAGGGGTTTTCAGCATCATAATGCTTAACATGAACATGTAACTGGAGTAGCAAACCAATGTAAATACAAGAAAATGTGTCATAGCAAAAGTAAAGCAAGCTGATATATTTTTTTTTAAATACAGGAATCTACTCTCCTATTATGGATTGCAAAATTACTATTCTAAAACCAATGTATTTTTTTAGATACTGTATTTTGTTTGTACAGAACTTGGGTGTAACAAATAACATGAAATTGATATGAAAATCAGAAGGAAAAAAAAAGGTGATTCTTCTGGATTTCTGTCGGTTTATTTTTCCTGAATTATTCATAGGATGTTTTTACTCTGCTACTTTCATACTGAAGAGTAACTGAAAATAGCACTGATCTTCTTGAGGCAATTCTTGAGGGCATAATTCATGGTCATGATAGAGATTTCTCGAGACATACAGATGAAAAAGATATACCTGTTTTATTTTTTCATCTTACCTGTCTTAATCAGCACTGCCTCCGATTAGGGTTCCTTGAACAGCACACAGAGCTAGGTTTTCATCCTGTTCTGATTTGGAGATCTTTGCTACTGTGGTACACACATGTTTGAGGATGGATGCTGTGCTCAGTGTTTAATCTCCTTTCTGCATATGAGATTATAATATGTTTTGGGATTTCTACAGCACTTTAGTTGTTCAATTGCATGCTATTCAAGACTTGTTTCCTCAGTTTTGCTGTAGACAGTGCTTGAAATTACAAACACTAATTTTTTAACTGTTATGAATGCAGTTGTTGTTGTTGCTGCTGTTTTGAGGTATTTTAGAGTTTTGAATTTACGTCACTACTTCAAAGCATAAATTGACAAGAGATTAGAAAATTTATTCAAAATTTGAGAAGGTTTTTATGCAGGGTTTCAATTCAGCCCAGTTTCTACTGAACATTTTAACACTACCTGAAGTGACTGGAAATATCAGTCATGTTTTACTCTACCTGAGAGTTTCTCTGTAAATATATAAAACGCATCATTATTTAGACTAGCAAAATTATGAAACACAGAGAAACATTATTTTAACAGAAACAATCAAAAGGGGTTGAAACTCTTTCATTATGGTGCACAGCAAGTAAAGGCTAAGGTTCAACAAATAAAGAAGAACAGTAAATGAGGTGGCTTCTTTGCAAAAGACAGCTGTTAGTTAACTGTTTTCTTTAGTTACCAGACCAGTGTCCCTTGCTTTGGAGATAAATGTGCATTTTCTGTTTCAAAATTTGTGTAATGGAAGGATGACATTGTTCTGACTAAAAAATCCCTGATTTAACATTGTTTTCCCATGTTTGATATTAAATGAATCTATATATATACATATATGTGATTTATTGTAAATAAGTCTGAATAGTTTATCCAGTCTTGAATCACAAATTAGTAGTGGCTTCCAAAGATAAGTTATAACATTTTTCATATCATCTTAATATAGCACCACTTCCCTGGGAACTAAATGATATTGTTATGTACTCTAGGGGGGAAAAAAAATTAAAAAATAACCCTTGTAGACTTACCACTGCCACTGCAAAACCTCAATGTATAAATATTCAGGTTCACTAAGACTTTCAGTACGTGCTTGCTCTGAAGAAAAGCAGAAAATACTGTCAAACTATCTTTAAATATTTTTTAGTTAGTTTGACTTGAAAATATGCAAAATTTCAGTTTCTCAGGAAATGTTGCTGCCTCATGACTCTGACTGGGAGTGAATTACAGTGAGAGGCAATATTCTTCTATTTTCAGCAGTTTGAGAATAATTAGGACAAGTTAATTAAAAGCAATGAGGGCAAAGGGGGAAGCACAAGGTTAAGTGCTGCATCTCCATAACAGCTGTCATCCACTAGAAGAATGGAAATTTTAGTCTCAAGAATGCAGTTTGCATAGGCAGTTTCCTCAAAAACAAAGCCTAAAAATCTGGAAGAGATAAGGAAGCTATGAAATTATTTCCTATCTGATCAAAATAAGTTATAACTAACTTTAATAGTTTCAAAATGTAGTATTATAATGATAACAATGACATGAAAATCCAAGACTCCTTTACAAACATATCTAAATGAAATGAAATGAAATTAAATTAAATTAAATTAAATCAAAAGTACACCATCAATGTTTCTTAGCATCATGCCATTATATTGAAAAAAACATTGACTTGGTCTAGTGTTCTAGTTGAGGTAATAGTCAATGACATGTCTATTGCGTCTACTGATTAGAAATTATTTAAACTTTTGATAAAATATATCTTATTTCTTACTTTATGACAAATGTATAAATACAAACTAGTATCTTACAGCCCATTATGATAAAGTTTGTATTTCTCTAGTATAATAACTTGACTCAAAACTTACCTCATAAGTAGTTAAATATTTACCTCTGTAAGGAGACAATTATCTCACCAATGGCACTAGACAGAAATTGATTTAAAATAAAATGTAATTCTGCAAAGGATATAAACAATAAAGGAGGTGTTAGCTAATCTAACTGGTTAACATCCAGCTAACTATCAAAAAGTTAAAACAGAAGGAAATTGCAGTCAATTAATTATCTGGTTAACATCCAGCTAACTATCAAAAAGTTAAAACAGAAGGAAATTGCAGTCAATTAATTATCTGGTTAACATCCAGCTAACTATCAAAAAGTTAAAATAGAAGAAAATTGCAGTCAATTAATTATTTATAGAAAAATATTTTTAAAAATAGTGGGTTTGTACACATTATTTAAATATGAGAAATCATTAAATGAGCAATAACTATAACTCTCTTATAAACTGGAGAAAAAATATATATAGTTTAGAAGAAACAGTAAATAATATCTATAGGTTATTTTCTCAATGTAGGTGCAAAATCATTTTTTTCAGTAAAACCTCACATTACACCTTCATTCTTATAATATTTAAATTTGATTGGAAGCTGTAAATATTTAAGTTCTTAAAAGACTTTCATAAATAATGAATAATATTAATCTTGTCTAAAATTCAAAGGGAAAACCAAAGAAAAAATATCCTTCTTTCTGCTTTCACAGCTATAAGCAATTACAAGCAATCACCCATACTGTTATAGAAATGCTCTTTAAATTCCATGCTGCTTCATTGTGCCAACACTATAACCCCAGGTTTCAAAAGAAGCAACCAAAACAATTTCAAATAGTTTGAAAGAAGCATTTGGACTCATGTAGTTCACTGTCTGCTCAAAGCAGGGACAACAACATGCAATGGATCGTAATTTTATCTATTTCTCTGTGAATCATGAAAGTTTAAGCTGCACTTTTATCTCTAAAAAAATATGTTGCTCCAGTTAAATGCATGATGCTAGGTTACACAAATATTTCTATACAGTATTTGAAGTTGTGGATTCATTTGGGAAATATTATCTTCAAGGTATCCTTTGTCTCATTGTGCTGGTATAAAAATTATTACAATCTTTTAATGTCTTAATCCTTTTACTTTCCTCTGTAAGGAAGAAATAATTAATTTTTATAACATGAAATATCAAAAACTGATGGTTAGATTTGTCTCAGGCTAAACTTTGAAGGTATTCAAACTCTTCCTGTCATGCTTATCTCATTTATCAAATATCTTTTTTCTTTATGTGTCATCATCTCCCCTGTCATCTGTGTCTTACAGAGTGCTTCTGGTATAGTAGGTAATATAAAACAGATATCTGTTCTTTGCTAATGTTGAGAAGAATAATTTGCAAAGAAGTAATTGCACTTCTGGTTACAGAGGTGAACCACTATCTGACTATGAAGTGTAGAACAGGAAAACTTATCAATTCTTTCTTCATTCAACAGAAGTGTAATAATCCTGAATTCTATAATTTGCTTTACCTTGCTTTTCAGAACAATGATTAGTAGTGGCTGGTATTAATATATAGTCAGCAGTTATTTTTTTACCACCAACTTCATTAGATCATCATCAGAGTCTCTACCATGATCTACGTAGCAGAGTAGAGTACAGGAGTGGAACAGTTCTTTTTGCTAAACTGTTTCAAAAATCACTGATTTTCATGGAAAGGAAAAATGAGGAATATTTTAGAAAATAAGGTGAATATTTTAGGAGTTTTTTTATGGTTTTATTACATTTCATACTGGACAGAGTCCTTTAAAAATAAGAATGAGTAGTTCCTCTTGCCTTGGAACAAGAATTTGAACTAGACATAACTCAGGGATCACTCTAAACCATATTTTCTATTATTTCAATTATTTTGTTGCAATACAAGTTCTCAGTGCTGTAAAATCTTTTCTAAACTGAAGAAATTGCTGAATATCAGTAAAACAGATAATAAAGTTTTATCTGTTGAGAGTTTCTACTGTTTCTGAAGAAAAAAAAAGTAACAGGAGTGAGAAAAGACACTGAAAAAGAGCTGAAAGGTTTCACATGAATTTAGGACATTTCACATAAAAAAATGCTTCTGCATGTGGATTTAACTCTAGCTTTTCCTTCTTTTTTAAAAAAAATAAACTGTAGGGTCATATATTGATATAAATTGGGTAAGATGATTAAGCTACTGATGAATTTGATTTACTTTTTCCATCCTGTTTCATCCCATCTCCCATCATATATTTGTGCATCTTTTCTCAATATTCTGCACTCCTCAGAACCTGTACTCCTGTCTTCAATTTGTCCTTTAAATAAGAAGCAATCATCAAAATGGTCTTCTAAATAATTATCAGATTTCCAAATGATAGCTTCTTTTCAGACAAAACATCTGAATCTTTTTTTTTTTTAATTAACTTTGCCATCATACCAATATTATTTTATTTCTCTCAGGGCTGATCTTTAACCAGATAGAATTTAGGGTAGGAATTGCAGAGATCAAAATGATTTTAATTAATTCTCTTGTGTGCACTAACAATATGTGTCCTATTTTATATTACAATAACTTTAACCCTTATATTATAGAAGCTCATTTAGATGGCAGGTAGGTATTCCTAAATACAGTCAAAGAACTTCAAATTCAACGTAGAAGCAGTCTTCCCTTTTATTTTTTTATATGGTTCTTATAAAGCATATGATCATAACCTTCAACAAGTAATGCTGTGCTTTAGAACTAATCTTTCCTTTGACCACAGAGTGTAAGCTGCGGTCAGACTGCAAACTGAACAAAAAGGTTGCAGTATAGATAATATTGCTATTCTGTCTTTCATTTCCTAGAGGCCCATCTGTATTTGAGTCTGTGGGATTAACTGATTGAAGTCTGTGGTATTTCACATACTTTCAGGAAGTCTGAATAGCCAATTATATTTTTTATGAAAAAGAATAAGAGTGGCAGAAAAGTTCATCTATGCAGGATGAGTACCTCATTAGAACATGAACATTGTACAACTAAGAACATTTAAAGTCTTATATGTTTTCGCACTGCAGTTACAGTAAATGCTTCCTATAGAATATAACGTAAAGTTCTAATTAGCCTACAGTTGGACATGCCCATAACAAATAGATTATATATTAAATAATGAAAGAATATGTACTATCATGCATATTAAACAAGACAATATAGTATGTGAGCTTGTAGCAGGAAGCATTTGTTTTTTGGTAATTTCTTGTTTTGGTTTCATTTTTACTGATGCATCTTACTTTTCTTTCTCAACTTTTGGAAAACACTCAGATACGTGAAGTGCAAAAGGTCAAAGTCGATATTACTTGGAGAAACTAATTGTTGCCACAGGTCTGGAGAAAGGATCAGGACAAGACTCAGTGACCATGCCTGAGCTGAAACAGATCTCTGGGCCATGGGCAGGGGTGGGAGGAGGCCACAGTGGATGCTGAGCAGGGGCTCAAGTTGATTTCTTTTCATGCCCTCAGGACTCTGACAGAAGCCCCTCTTTCCTCTCACTCAAGCAAGTGTTGTCCTCCTGTCTCACAGACCTAGGATCAGAAGGGACATGCTGTACAGTGCTATGGGACACCAGGGGTCTATTTCAGGGGATGCAGAGGTCAAGTAGGGAACTGAAAAAGGGACATGGCTCAGTCTGGAGCTCAGATCAAGGTCAGGAACACAACAAGGCCATGCAGGGCCATCACAAAGGACACTTGGGTGTAAGACAAGGAACCTGGAGCTGATAAAGACACAGAACAGAGCCTTGAAGCTGGAACAAGGGCATGACAGTAGGGATTTGGAGTAGTGTCAGGATCATGGCAGGGACAACATAGGGCATTTGGAGCTGGGCAGGACATACAGGTTGTTCCTGAGGTTCCTGAGGGGAGAGAACACTGCTCCTAACAAGCCCTGAGTCCAGGGAGGACTGGTGAGAGAAGGCTCACTCAGGTGTCCAGGGCTAGTCAGCAGTTTGGCTCTCTGGGGAGATCCAGAGCTCAGGGCCAAGCTTTTCACTTTGGGGACGCCATGGGGGCAAGGCCTTGAACTGCAGTGGGCCGGTCCCCATGGTGTTTGGGTCAGAAACCCGAACTGTCTGGCAGGGCACAGCCAGGGTTGATGGCTCCCTTGCGGCTGAGCCAAGCACAGAGAAGCCCCCAGGGTTTGGCTGTAACCCCCTGATGGGCAATGTCTTGCAGGGCCTAAATGTGGCAAGCAGCACCAAAGCCAGTAATGAACTTTAACAACTGTCCCTGGCACTTTGGGTGAGCATTGAGCCAAGGCTGGGATTGCTTCCCAGCAGGAGCATGAGGCTGCCAAATGTTGGTCTGAGAAGTCAATCCAAGGGACCAATCCAGGTGTCCATGACTGGAGACAAGCTAACTGCAGTGTGAACATGAAGGGTCTTTCTACGAGACACAATGGAGACAGGCACACCTACAGTGGTCTCAGACCTGGGTCAAATTGTATATTCTGGGCCTGTGGGTAGACAGGGTGTGAGGGGACTCAGTCACAGCTGGTAAAGGCTATTAAAGTCCATTTATTGCATTTCAGACCTGACCAGAATGTTAACCTCTTTTTATATTTTTAGGTCATTTTCCATTACTGACACTTGTCCAGTGCAAAGATTTTCCTACAAACAAGTGGATTTTTTCATGGACAAGTCTAGGTTTGCTTTTTGCCTTCAAAACTGAAATCTCAGGTATGTCAGTAAAAACCATTGGCTCTGCACTTGTGACAGCGTTTATATTATAGTTATCCCAACATCTATGAACAACTCTGGTGCTCTAATCCACTCATAAAATTAGTTGTAAATAGCAGAACAAAATGTGAGCACTATTCTGACCAAGAGCTTTGGAAACGACTCAGCATTTGTAGCTGGGTGTCTGCCAGATGAGGACATTGAGAATACAGACCTTGTTCAATGAAATGAGATTTCTGGACAACCTGACAGAAACTCGACAAGTACAATTTTGCTATTAATGTACATTTTCCTGCTAAAAGTTACAACTTCTGAATTAATAGAGTGAAGTTTGACAAAGTAGAAGGAAATATGGTTTTTCCAGAAAGGTCAAAGGAAAACTGCATGAAAGCTGAATGAATTTCAGAAGTTCAAACGTGCAGTAGTGAAGCTGGCAAGAATATGTTCAAAGCCCAACAGTACTTTTATTTTCTCTTTTAGCTACAACATGCCAGGTTGAAACTGGCTGGAATCCTGCCTGCTACCATATAATGAAGGCTTCCTATAAGGATTAGGCACAGAAAGCCTATCAGAAATATCAAATTTGGTTATGAATTTAGCTAAATTGGGACAAATTGGGAAAAGGTAATTAGTGATAGGTTTCTTCAGAGGAGAAAAGGCTGAATAAAAGAAGGGATTAAAGTGGTTCACAGAAGTACTAGTACAGAAAATGGAGAGGAGAGAGGGAATGGAAGGGAATAGTTGTATGTAAACAAGCTTCTGAGCAGCACACTTTTCTGACTGAGCCCTGTACCTGAACACTGCCTTCTGTCCTATCTTGTTATTAAATCATGTTCTTCACTATTTTCTGTACAGTTTCACTCTGTGTGTATGTACCTAAAAGCTAGCACCTGGAAAAGGAGACCAAGGAGTATTCAGGGATGCCTGCAGCTGTAGAGTCTGGAGGGCATTTTCAACTAGGGAATTTCAATCCTGTGTATGTTTGTGAGTTTACACCAGTAAACTCCAAACTTGACTAGCAGGAAAAATGACAGCACTGGCTAACTGTGTTCATGTATGTGAGAGCTGGAGTATTTATGTGAGTGCCAGGACAATGCTGCTTACTGTCCATGTTGGTTTTTGTGTCCAGACAAGCTTGTGGGGAGTGTGCGTGTGTATGCATGCATGTACCTCCCCAGCTGTATCTCTGGAATCCATAATCAGTCTTGCTATTGCCCAGACCTGCCAAGAGGAACAGCAGCAGCCACATGAATTACACTGAGATGGAAGAAACACCCCAGATCTGATAGTGCATGATTTTCAGTGGCAGGGGCATGGCAAGGCAGTATCCCACAGCTCAAACTCTAACAGCACGTAAAGACTTGCTTGAAGGGGTCTATTTCTGACAGTCTTCTCTAAAATGCATATTTGTACAACAAGATAAGCTCTGAGACTGTCAACAAAAGTTATAAAACTAGTAAAACAAATAAGCTACAAGCATTTGTTTAAATGGCATAAGTATGCAACTAAAATGCCGAAGAAGTTTCCTCATGCTAGTGCTCGGCACACCTCTGTTCATAGAGAAGTGAGCACACCAAGAGAAACTGCAGTGCTTGGCGTGTCATTTTTCAGTGTCACTAGAGTCTGATTCATTAATTGAATGTGAAACTTCTAAAGTTGCCCATGTATACAGTATAATTTTGACTACTAAAGTACATTTCTCAATATCCTGAGTTTCTTAAGTATCCCCTTCTCTCTTCTTGACTGTGATATTTTCCTGCATATCCAACAGATCCCATATGGCTAATGAAAAGTACAATGAAAAAACTTCAGTATTGACTAAATTTAGCAAATACAGGATTAATATCTGGGTTCAGCATGCCTGACAGCTTCCTGTAAACTTGTTAGTGGCACTCCAGGGAGCCTGCCAGGACAGGACCTGGCAGTCAGGGCCTGTCCCAGTACTCAGTAGGAGCAGAGAAGCTGGGGGGCAACAGGGCAGCCCCAGTCCCAGAAATCAGGCACCTTTATGTGCCTGGCTCAGCAGGGCTATGGCCAGGCAGGGCAAAGCTTTGGTAGCTGGAGACCAAACCTGATGTGGCATGGCTGGGGCAGGGGCTGACAGCCCTGGATTGTGACATGGGGGTCCTGGGCTTTGGGCAGGGTGGGAGGAGCCCTAGAGGAAATGGGAAAGGAATAGAGATGCTGCTGCCTGCAGGGCTCTGACAGAGGGTTGAGGAATACATTCAGTGCGTAGCTCGGGCTGCAGCTGCAGTTTGAGCTGCAGGCTGAGCTCTGGGTGTTGGAGCCCCAGGCAAGAGGGCGAGAGCTGCCGACCCTTAGCAGAACAAAGGCTCAGGGACCTGTGGTTCATCCAGGTGACCGGACACTCAGAGACACGTCAGGAACTGATCAGCCCAGACTCCATGTGCTGAGACCGTGAGGGTAGAAAAGCCCAGGGTTTCCTTTGTTGGGGGTCCTCCTCAGAGGAACCAGCTCAAGTTACTATTTTGCTATTTGTTATTGCACTAAGATTAAATTATTTGAAGGATGTGAACATGTGAGAGTCTGTTACGGGAAATCTGGGGTGAGGAACTGTGGGACTGCCAGAGTGGCTCCTGGATAGTTGGACAAGGAAGTTTGTTTTGTTTTTTTTTTTTTTCCTTAACACAGATAAAAGATTAACCTAAAATCTCAAATTTGAAATCATTATTTTGAGATTCTATGCTTTGTCTCAGTATCGTGTTTCACTTCTACCCTTTCCAGAGATTGAGTTTGATTAACTGTGTTCTGACAAAGCAGAGGAGAGGTAAATGATATATTTCCGTAACACACTTTCAGACTAAAATGGAAGACAGGTTTTTTTATATTGTTGCAGACATCAAGGGAGGTTTTGTATCATCTCACTAATTTTATGCTTCATATTGTTTCTTTACTATTGATCTTTTCTAATACTGTAATGCAAACTTAAGGTAACATGCAATCCATCATGTGAAACAGCTCACTATAGAATAGACATTTTTTTCCTTTGTAATATTATCAAATATTCCCTATCACCAGAACTGGAGTTAAGGCTCTGTCTTATGTGGTCCGTGAGACAGAAATAGACTGTGTTATGGGAGATGGATGAGTACAAAGCATGGTACAGATCTTGCAGTAATGATTGTTCTTACTTGCAGGGCACTCAGAATTGGTGGGTAGCAAGAAAAATTTCCAAAGGTCATGAGTGAGTAAATGAAGTAAATGAAGAATGGAATGGATGGGCAACTTTGTATTTTTCTAATGATTATATACATGAGATCTTTATAGGGGCAATATAAAAATAAACTCACTTTTTGTTTCCTTTATATTTTTATTATTTTTAATCTGAAAATATCTTAGCTAATATCTAATACTATATTCAAAAGTAAATGCTTTACAGTTGTTAAAGCATCTTTGTTATAGACCTTAAAAGCCTTGTTTAATATTGCAAAAAGTCTTTTTCATTGAAATTTCATAGGTATGAAATTTTACAGGGTGCAGATTTTCAGGAGGACCAGAAAAGAATGCCTAAATGTACACCTACAATAAATATTCATTAATGTTAACTTAGAAGATACACATTTCATTAGGAAGGTTTCAATAGTTCAAAATTATTTATCCTGTATTTTGTTCTTCCCTAAACTGATACTTTCCAAAATTTGAGACTTTGTTGCAAAGTTTTCTGACATACATATTTCAAGATATTTTCTTCAAACTAGTTAAACATTCTCTAGGCCACACTAATCTTATGCTATATATATATTACTCTTTCATCTTGAAAGATGTTTTATTACTACATTATTATATTTTAAATATAAAATCTAATCTAAAATATAAGGATGGATAAAAAGATACAAGATAGTCTTCATATTTTTAGTTTCTACATGTACTGAAATGTAGAAAATATTTCCTGCAGAAAACACTTAAACTACTTTTAAGTCACATATTTAAATATATTATATATATATTTAAATAAGAAAGAAAGAGTCATTTGGCTCAATTTCTTTCATGATAAGGAAAGCAGATAATCTGGAGTTTCAAGAGCAAAGAATTGTTGGGGGTTTTTAATTTACTATTTCAGACTGGCAGTCAATGGACTGGCATATTGATTATATTATTGATTTTTCTACTGACCTAGGACCAAATTCAACACTCAAATACAAATTGTCTTATTTAGGATTTATTTACAGATTACAATACATGCAAAGAATATTTAAAATGGATTGAATACAGTTCATGAGCCATGTGTATTTCAAGTCCTGCTGTTTAACAATAGTATGGCTTACTGCATGTGCCATACACCTGAGTCACGTTGTGCTTCTCATATTTGTCTTTGAACAAATAACCCTTAGTTCCCCATTGTAACATTCAAATGATGATTCTTAGTTAATAGGTATGAAAATGTACCATGGAGATGCAGTATTTTGTGGCCAAATGTAAAAAAAAAAAATATTTTTACTCTTGTAAACTCTCTAATTAGATAACCCATAGATTTTTAAGAGTATCCTTTTTTGGCTTTGCAGAAATATATACAAGAAGGGGAAGATAAAAGATAGGGGAATGTTGAGACCGAAGGGTAGTAGATTAAAGAGGATTGGAAGCTAGGGGTTCACTTGCAAATAGCTGTGAAATAAGCTGAATCTTCTGTTACACACAGATCTCTGTGATAGTTGATACCTCTCTTGAATCACAGACAAGAAAAAGAATAATACATTGATTGTTGAAAACTTAGTAATAACTTATGGATTTTTCTTTCCAATTATGTTATCTGATGTTCTTTATTTTCCCCACTATTAATTATCTATTGGAAGTAAATGTAAAAAAAGAAGCCAAAACTTCGCCAATGTCATCCTGCATGAAAAGAAGAGAGAAGGTTAAGAAGTCGAGTTCTATTTAACATTAGATATTGCAGCAAGACTATCATGATCAAAGTGTCTTTCTGCAAAGGAGAGAGGATGTGTCACCTCTAGATTTAGAAAAGTGAAACCCTCTCTAGCTCTAGTAAAATAAAATATCTGTTCTGCATGGTTGCTGCAGTGGGTGAGGATCACTGCTCTGAGAGGTCATGCAGCTTCTTTACTGCCTCATGAATTTCAGCTGCATCAGCAACAGAGATCTTTGTCTCAGTGGGTAACAGATCATTCTTAAAGGCCTTTAAGAGCAAAAATGTCAGGTTTTTAATTGTTGTGAATAAAAATAATTTAGTAGGGAATATTTTCAAAAGTAGTAAGCTAGTTCATACAGAAAAAAATCTAATAAATTTATAACCTAAATATGATCTACTTGGAATGCCTATACCAGTCCCACTGTCCCTGAAGGTGTGGGCTCTGTGTCTCTCTGAACCCCAGCTATAACAGAAACGACTTTGTTGTGAGTCCACTTCTTAGAAATTATAGTAATTAATGGTCTCTGGTTTCCAGTTTTGAAGAGTGCTACCTCCCAAGAGTTCCACAACACTCATTTAAGAGTAAAATTTAGAATATAAGATTCCAGCTCAAGATAATTTTAATTCCAGATTTTTTTTCTGTATGACCTTGAAACTGTTTTTGCACTTAATTATAAGGTCTGTGTAGTGTATTAAACATTACCCATACATATTTGTTTTGTGTTCCAGAACTTAATGTGAATGTGTACATATGCCACTTCAGACAAGTGCTAATTAGCTAACAGCTCCCTTTTTGTGATTTTGACTTGAATGACAATATTCCAGTAACTGTAATTTCAAAGACAGATGAAAGTTTCTTAGACCTTCCACAACATATTGATGGTATAGTTGAGTCCTTTAAGGTACACCAGTCACCATAAGACACAAACAGCAAAACCAAATTGTCTTGAGAAAACAAACTTTTGGTGAACTGCCATATACAAACTTAGAATATTCTTTTCTAAAGTTTTGTGACTACTGCTCTGAATGATTGGAGAATTGAATTGGCATCAAACATTAGACATCTGTGGAAACAGATGATTTAAAATGTTCACTGTCTTAACTACACTGTTAACCTTTAAAATGCCTTTTTATAGTCTTTTGAAATAAATATTAAATAAGAATTAGAAAATAGGAGCTCAGTTGTTCATTTCTGTCATAACATCACAATATTGTCTTTGTGATACTTGGGCATTTCTATACATATAAATATATAAATATATATATATATATATGTCTAACTATACAATGGGCTTTAGCGGAACTCATCATTGATTGTTCATTTTGAGGTCTTCTATTTTGCAAAAATGCAATAGAAGGGGAAAAGAAAGCAATAGGATTCTTCCATCATTCCCTAGTAGAAAAGTTGAACTTTCTTCCTAGAAATTGTTAAATTATTAATATCACTAGTAAGAAAAGCAAAAAACTTTCATAAAACACATTATTGGTCTGCTGCCTCACAATTTTTTGGGAATTGTCAAGAAATTTGGTATTTTTCTTAAAGTTTTGATTTTTTTTTTCTGTTATGAGAAGCATGCATTCTGAACGAAAAAGTTTCTAGCTCTCTACTTATTTACATGTATATACCAAATTTATTATTTCTGTAGGCTGAATTTATCGTTTTTGGAACCAGTGGAACAGGTTCAATTTTTAAAATGCTTGAGTTTGGCAATATTACCTCTAGCATTTGTACTTTTCTTGAATTGTGTCATCTGTAAATACATTTTAAGAAAATCCATTAGGACCAAATAGAGATTTCTCTTTGACTGTCTTACCAGTAGTCACTAGGGAGGAAAATACAATTACATTTTTATAAGTGTCAGAATAAACCACCTTTTCTGACAAAGGACATAATGGTATTTCTATTTCTTTATAAAGACAGAGACAACATAAAACACAATGGAGATTGGACTCAAAAGTGAAAGAGAAAAAATTAAAGTAAATTGTCAAATGTTAAAGTAGTTTATACACATGCTTTTCAAACACAGAATCCTATACTGAGGAGGAAATTTTGTAGGGAACTCCTCTCCAATCCCCAACTTGTATCAATATTTTTAATCAATTAAATTATAAAGATGAACTCCAGTGGCCAGAACTTTAATGCAGACTGACAGAGGAAGCAAGATGCAATGCTGCTTGGAGTAATTTGATCAATACTGGGCTCCCAGACCAGCAGTTAAGGTTAATGAGTTTAGGAAAATCTGGAAGCAGGGAAGGGACAATGCTTCATTTTGAAAATCTCTCTTGCCTTCTGAGTGGCTGTACTTCCTTGACTAGGAAGTGGATCAGGCAGATATATAGTGCAACATTATATACTCATAAATTCATTACATATTCACCATATATACATTCAGTGCACTATTGTTAACGTGTTTCCTCAGGTGAAAAAATGGATCAGTTACATTTGCAGCACCTAATTGGTGACCTTCTGGGACCTGAGATTTGGAAAGCTGCAGAGATTTTATACCAAATTGAAGTCTAGGACTTAAATATGGGTAGTTGGTTCATTTATTGACGGTATCGAATTTAATGCTTACACTCATCTGTCATAATCTCTTTCAGTGGTAGTGAGGCTTAAAAATCCAGTCTGGTATCCCGTGAAATCCTGACATCTAACCCTGACATCTAACAAAAATGTGTAAGCTAACAAACTCTGAACTGGTGTCAGGAATGTGGAATGCTTCTGTAGCTATTAATTCAGTAGGAAAGGTTCATTACCTGCTCTATGCCTGTCACCTTGGGCAAAGGTTTGGAAATTGCAACCAAGATTTTAGAACATTTTATAAAGTCTGATAGCAATGTTTCAGCCTTTTCAGTTGTGGTTTGACAAATGCTTGACTCTAGTACTCGCATGCTGCAATTGTGTGGGTGGACAGAGTATTTATTTCAATTTTTTTACCCCTGTTCAATTCCACTGTTATGTGATAGCTAAGTAAGATGTATTCCTATTTTAATTTCTTAGCTTCTTATACTGGCTTCAGAGTTTTATAGGGAATAACACCAGGATAGCTTTAAAAGTCCCAAAATAGATCAGAATTATTAGTATATAAGCTTATTACAGACTCTTATAGTATTAAAAATTTATGCATTGTAGATGATAGTTCATAATACATACATATATTTGCAGCAATGCACCCAAAAATAACAGAATTGTTAGAAAAAGACAGTAATTAGTTTGAACCTAGTATAATATGGAAAAAAAAATTGACAGTACATTCTTGCTATTTTGATGCAACAAAATAAAGTAGAATAAAACAGTCTTAATCTTTAAAGGAACACCTTTATATTAGTAGAATTTTGATCTGGGGATGAAAAGCCACAACTGACAAGTTAAAACAAACATGTTCTATAACTTAATTTAGCTATATTTTTGCAAACTCTCTGAAAACATTTAACCCAATTCTAACCTGGAATATATCATATATATTACCGTTATTTTTCTAAATTTGTGTAGATGAGAATTTTACATTTGGCTCTCAGTTGTCTAAAACAGCAGACATTTCTTTAAGTGAGACAAATCTGTCTCTGGTCTATATCAATGTATAGGTGATACATGTGTAATCACCATTGTCTTTTAAGCCACTTGTTTAATGATGGTTTGTGGCATGTAAAAGATCACTCTGTGAATTACTTTGTGAGTAGGTGCTCTACTGGACTACTTGTGTTGCAATAGCAAATTTTACGCCTCTATGCCAATGTTTGAACAGATGTAAAACAGAAAACATTCTAAACCAAAAATGTATTGTGAAAAAGAGAAGTATGTCTCTGGGTTTTTCCTTTGGTTGGCTGTTAAAGGACCGTCTGTTGTGGAATTTGTTAGGGTTTTTTTGTTTTGGTTTGGTTTTTTTGTTTGTTTGTTTGTTTTGGGTTTTTTTAATCTCTGTGTGGTAATAAAGGCATAAATTTGTGTCTGTGTCTCATAATGGGATGAGATGTAGAGCACTTCATGACCTTCTGATACAGACATTGATGGCAATACGGGGTCTTTAACTCAGCTTACCAGCCAATTCACTGGCAAATGCTCCCAGTGGATCCTTTCTCATTCTGTCTCAGAGGAACGATGCAGACTAATGACTACTAGAAGAGGGAGTGAAAGAGTGATTAAAGATAGAGAACTCTCTTGACTGAGATCTTCTCACACTGAATTACTATGCTGCTCAATTTTCTAGCACAGAAAGGAAAGCTAACAGCAATGCAATCAACAGTATTATGGTAACACAAATAAATTAAAGTGTTTGTCTTCTTCCTGTCCTATGCTGTAATCTTACATTTTCTTACAATCTGTTCACAATCTTTAAAAATTTAAACTGCCTGGATTTTTTTCTCCTGCTGAATATGTTTAAATGCATCTTGCTTTTCTCATCAAGTGTGTGTTCTGAAATAAAATTAACAGCTAACAGTAATAACATTTGATATGACACAAATCCAAGATATCAAAATGCAAAATTATTTCTGATCAAGCACAGTAATTTTTGTTTTCAAATTCTAATAATTTTAGTCATCATTTTAGGCTTCTCTAAGAACAGATTGAAGTAGCTTCAAATCTCTCTGTAAATAAGGCCTTAATCAGATCAGTACTGGTTTTAGGCTACATATATTTTATATTTATTTCATTAATTGTCCGAGTACATTCAGTAAATGGAGAAAGATCTTATGGGAAATAGTCAAGCAAGGGGTATAGTCAGGCAAAGTTTACTCTCATCTTCAGAAAAAACAAGAAGGAGGACTCAGGGAACTGCAGGCCAGCCAGCACAACCTCAGTCCTGTGAAGATTTTTGAGCTATTTTTCTTGTAGGTCTAGGCACAGGAAGAAAACAAAGAGTTTTGGGAACAATTAGCATGGATTTACCAAGGATATACCCTGCTTGATGAACCTGAGAGTTTTCCATTATGAGATGACATACTTAGTGAATATGAGAACAATAGAAGTTGATTTTAGAAATGTAGAATATTATAAAGAAAACATCATGCATTTATTTTAAATTTTAATGAAATATTGTTAAACCCTTGATCAGATGAACTTAAAAATAAATTATTTGTTTTATTTTCAAATAAATTACCCACCATGTCCAAATTTAGATTTTAACATATCTATATAAAAATCTAAAAGTATTCACATGTAATAACACAATACACATTTGCTCTAATATTCCATTTTTTATTTGTTTACATATTTTTATATTGTAGACAGTTATTGAGAAAATTTGGATTCCTTTTAGTTTTTAAATCTAGAATAGATTGAGATGTAATTCACAAAACGATTGAACAGCAATTTAAACTGATGTTCATCTATCTATATTATTAATGTTCTTCCTTGAATGTTTGGAGGTTATTTAGTGATAGCTTTTGGAAGAAGAAAGTGTTTATAAAATTGTTAATTTAAGATATGTTAACTAAACAATTTG
Source organism: Atrichornis clamosus (assembly GCA_013400975.1). NCBI lineage: Eukaryota > Metazoa > Chordata > Aves > Passeriformes > Menuridae > Atrichornis > Atrichornis clamosus. Next base: position 216,727 of record WBMZ01002724.1, on the reverse strand, counting down.
ATTTATTGATGGTACAAAGCACCTACAATTTAGGAAAGGTTCTGTTATGGCCCTCTGGTGCTCAATTTAAAATGTATATCAAGCTGGAAGATTACAGAAACAATCAGAGCTTTATGGGGCCACAGTCTTCATTAGATTAGAAAGTATTATCAATTATATGCTACTTAATTTGCTCTTTCAATTAAACTTCTACTCTTCATGTAATGCCGAAAAAGTCAGCTTAAACAGAAAGCTTCCTTGAAAGATTTAGGGAATATGTGTTGATGGGTGGAAATGCTGATGTGAATAGTTATAAATGTTAGAAGGGAAGTGTTATTGTACAGAAGAAAATGCCTGTCCAAGAATACCAACAGAGAAATTGACTGTCTGCCTGTGAGTTGTGAGCCAGGGAACCAGGTCTGGGAACCAAAAAATTGCATCTGGCATCTTTGAAGTACAGCTAGGTACCAAGAAACAGGACACATACTGAGATAACATTGATAAGCAGAAAAAATACCCACAACTCTAATAGCAATTTATCATCTGAAAAAACTGTAAACAGTCTGGGAAAACAAAATTGCTCAAGAACAGAAAATATTATCATCTATTGACTGTTACAAGTGAAAATTCAGAGTTAGCAGCATCTATTGGCTGTGATGATATCCTAATCCCTCTTACGTGCCTGTGATATAAAAATAACTTAATTTTTATTCAAAATGAATAAATTCAAAATCCAAAATGAGAACTTCCCATGCTACCCATATTTTTTCTTTGCTGAAAAGCTGAATTCCACATGAACTTCTTCAATGATCTTTACAAGGTCTGGATTCTCACCAGGGATACCTGGCTGACTCCAGGTTCTGTTATGTGAATCATATTTGAAGTGAGACTGAAGTCTGTTATTTTCCTGATCCCCTTCTGGGCCCACTTCTGAGGTCAGCTAGGTTGGCCTGCTACCACTGGAATAGCTGATTTCCCCTCTGGAATCGGTTTGTTCTTGTCTCTGGGCCCCTTCTGAAATCAGTTTCACTCGGTACCGTATTATATATCTATAGAAATTATCTTCCATAAGCATATCTGCTGTTATATTATTGTGAGTTTCTTCACTAATGATAAGTTTACAGTGACCTGTAATATTCTATACCTACTTGGTTTTTGCTGTTATTGGTTGTTACTATAAGATTGTTTGCTGCTGATACTAATTGCTGTCTTACTGTTGGTTGATACTACATCACTGACAGCTAATAGCAGTTTGCAGTACCCTGGGATATATTATCTTTATTAATCACGGATACACTTGCTAGCAATTATTTTTGTGAAAGTTTACATGTTACTGGTAATTTTTGTGGTATTTGTGGTAATCTGAAATACAGAAATTTAGAGGATAAATGCTTCTGTGTTCTTGTGTACTGTGGAATCCTGCGAACCCACACTTGTGATCTATCATACAACCATGAACATTGGAAAAAACCTCTAAGATCATTGAGTCCAATCATTAACCTAGCACTGCCAAACCCACCACTAAATCATGTCCTTAAACACCTCATCTACATGTTTTTTGAGCACTTTCAAGGAAGGTGATTCTACTACTTCCCCAGGCAGTCTATTCCAATGCTTGGCCACCTTTTCCATGAAGTTTTCCGTAATATCCAATCTAAACCTCCCCAGCACAACTTGAGGCCATTTCCTCTTCTCCTATCACTTGTTACTTGAGAGTAAAGACCAATTCCCATTTTGCTATGATCTCCTTTCAGTAGTTGTACAGAGCAACGAAGTTCCCCCGAGCCTCCTTTTCTCCAGGAAAAAGCACCCCAGCACCCTCAGCTGCTCCCCATAGCACTGTGTTCCAGTCACTTCACCAGCTTCATGTCCCTTCTCTGGGACCACATGGAGGTGCCCAAAACTGAACACAGGTTTTGTGAGGTTGTGGCTTCACTGGTGCCTCGTACAGGGTGACATGGCTGTCTATACCTGTACACATCTGCAGGCTGGATAATCCTCTAGGTCATGAGAGATGCAAAGGGAAATGGACAGATTTCTTCTTTTGTTCTGAATTTCAGATTGGAATTCCCTCCCCAGGAAAATAAAAAAAATATGAAAATTTTAGCAATTGTTTTGCAGCAAATATTTCTGCTTGATTAAGGTTGCCGCTTATTTAAAAATTATGACTCATGAAGCCATGAAGTGCTTAAAAGTGTCAAAAGATTTGATATAAACATTTGTTGCGGAAAAAAAAAATGGCTCAAGAGAGGATTCTTCTGAGCATCAAATAGAATTTAACAGATAATAGCTGTTTACTTTAATATTTTCAGTGGAAAAAACAATTAAGCTGTTACTGATTAGTGGCATGCAACCTGCCTGGGCAATGGGGCTGCAGCAATATGTCAGCCTGTAAATAGCAGAGCTTGGTTATGAAAAACAAAGTAAGCGGAAGAAATAGATGCCGTTTTATGAGGGTACTACCTCTAAAAAATGATGGAAGGTGTTCTCATTTCAGCATGATAGTAGTTACATTACATCCAGAGCTGAAATAACAGGTATAAACAGTAATGAGAAAGGGAACAGTTGTGCCCTTAAGGCAAGCAAAAATCTAGAACTTTGTATTCTTTTTACAGAGTATTTTAACATTAATGTAAGAAATACAAAAACTAAAATTCTAAATAACTAATGATGTAGACAGTTTCAGTGCACAGAATAGCAAAAAATACAGTGTGACTTCATATTTGGCTATACAAGAAATAAATTAATAGGGTTTTTTTATGAGTTTCTTTACTAGTAGAATAAATCATATGACATTTTGACTTTGGACATAGATGCATAACTTGAAAGTCTGTCTTTCAACTTTTAGTATGCAGAAAGAACATGCTTTCCTGCTGAGGCAGAGGAAGTGACATCCTCCCAACTGAGACAGTCTTTGGTGTCCTTTGTGGAACTCTGAAAAAAAGCACCAAGGAAAACAATCCTTAGTGTATCTTCCAAACTACTAACACTGCACATGTGCCACTGTATTTTTATGCACATTCTCAAGAAAAACAAAGTTATTATTGCTGATGACTACTGTGACTCTTTCTTGAAAAAGAAAGTTTTCAAATGGGGTATATGATGTGTTACAGCTCCTCAAAATTCCAGTGTCATGTCTCATGAAGAAATAATGTTTCAGATATATTCTTGGTAATGGCACCAGTAGAACTGAAAGTGTTGTCATTGTGACAGGTGTCTTGTATGACAATAGAATTTTGTTGGTTTCCAAAACTTGACATTTTGACTATGTGCATATTGAACATTTATATGTTCCTTTAGAGAGAAGGGAGCAGTCATTTTCAACACAGAAGCAGAAAATCTTAACGTACTATCTGTACAATGCATGAGCTTCTTCAGAAAAATGGCAAGATGGATGTGGGTCAGGAATGCCAGAAAAGTGATATTAACCTCCAGTTATGAACACAAGGTTAACAAAAACAAATGTTCAAAAATACAAAAATACTGAAGGCCTTACTAGTTCAGTGGTTTATCTTTTGATTTAGTTGTCTTTTTTTTTTTTTTTCTGGAATATATAGATGCAGCTAAAGTAAAATTACAGAAAAAAATTCATCACCAGTTTCTGGTTTTGGTGTGTCTGTGTAAAATATATGCCTCTAATTTTCCTAACCACCTAAATGTACTTAATGCACTTGTAAAAATTACATGTGTTTCCTGAGGATAAAAATTCCTTGTCTTTATCATACTGATCAGATGCCTGAGCAGATGTCTACAGTTCAGCTGCACATTTCATTGGATCATTGATAGTGTAGTTTGGATTTTTCATAGGATAATAGAGAGAAGACAGCATCATATAATCTAAACCAAATTGTTTAAAAGTCTGATGTCTAAATCTGAACTTCTTTCTCTGGAAATCCTTTCTAGTCCTTTAGAGATAGATGGAGATAAACAAGCAGCTCTAGAGAAATGTTTTTTTACCTAGTCTCAGACACCTATACCAACATGAAGTGAATCATTCCTAGAGGGATGTATAGTGGCTTCAAACTAACTGTATACTGGTGTGTAGGTCAGGTTTCTGTGGACCCAGTATGTGCAGATGAATTTAGTGCTTCTACAGAAAACAAAAAGTTCAGATTTTTTTTTTTCACAGAATCATAAACCTCTCCTGATTTGGAAGGNACAAAAAGTTCAGATTTTTTTTTACAGAATCATAAATTTCTCCTGATTTGGAAGGGATCCAGCAGGGTTATTAATTCTTGACTTCACACATGGCCACCTAGAAGTTAAACCATCTGTCTCAGAGCATTCTCCAAATCCTTCTTGAACATCTACAGGCTTGGGGGCATGACCACTTCCCTGGGAAACTTGTTCCAATGCTTGACCACTCTCCCAGTGGTGGTCCCTGACAGAGACTCCTCTAACTGGTCACCAGAGAGAAGTGATCAACATGTCCCACTCAGCTTCCTCTCTTGTGGAAGCTGTAGATAGCAACATCTTCTCTCAGTTTCCTCCCCTCTGTGGAGAACAAACTTTGTATCCCCAGCCACCCTCATAAATCATGCCCTCTAGTTCTTTCATCATGATTGCTGCTCTATTTTTGAATGCATTCTAATATTTCTATAGCCTTCTTACGTGGAAGAACCACAAACTGTGTAAGTGCTCAAGGTGAGGCTGCAACAATGCTGAGAATAGCAGGACAATCCCTTCTCTTCACCAGTCAGCTACACTGGACATAATGCATCCCAGGATACGGCTGGCTGCCAGGTTGCTGGCTGCCAGGGCACACTGTTGACTCACAGGGAGCTTACCACCTACCGGAACTCCCAGTTCCCTTTCTGCACAGGCTGTACTCCAGTCTCTTGACCTCCAGTCTAGAAGTACATGCAGGATTGCACTGACCCAAATACACAATCCAGCATTTCTCCCTGATGGATTTCATACAGTTAGTTATTGCCCAACACTTAATTATCAAGCCTCCCCTGTAAGGCCTCTCTACCCCCGAGGAAATCAATGGCTCACACCTCAGTTGGTATCATCATCAAACTTACTACACGTGCACTCGACTCCTATGCCCAGGTAATTGATAAAAATATTGAAGAGAACTGGTCCTAAACCTGAGCCACAGGGAACATCACTTGTGAGTGGTCACTAACTTGCTGTTACTCCATTTGTTATAACCTTATGAGCCCAGTCCTCCTGGTGTGTTCACCCGTCATATTGTTTCCATGTCTGGCTGTATGCTGGACATTTTGTCTGGAAGGATAGTCTGAGAGATAGCATTAAAAGCTTTGCTAAAATCTCTCATCCCCTCGGCCACATCCCCTGCCTTTCCTTTATCCACAAAATGGGCAACCTTGTCAAAAAAGGATATTCATTTAAGACATAACTTTCCCTTCATGAACTCATGTTAGCTTTGACCAATTACTGCATTGTCTCTCCAGACTTTTTCAATAACTCTCAGAATAATCCCCATAAATTTATCAGGCACAGAATTATAATTATCAGGGTCTTCCTTCTTGTCCTTCTTAAAAAGTGGAATAATATTTGGTAGCTTCCAGCCAGCTGAGACCTCTCCAGAGTCCCAACACTATTGATGAATAACTGAGACACATCTCTCAATAACATTGGCCAACATTCTCATTTCTCCTGGATGAATCCCATCAGGCCCTGTAGACTTAAGTGCATTAAGTTGCAGCAAATCCCGTACAAGTTCAAAGCCATGGGAAGCATATCACTCTCCCAGTCACAGTCCAATCCAGGGCTCTCTTTGTCCCTGAGCCCGTCATTGGTTTTAAAGGAAAAGAAGGCCTTAAATATCTCTCCTGTATCTTTCTTCCTATTTCTGAGGTGACCAGTTTTGTCAAGTAATTGACCTGTCTTTTCTTTAGTCCTCCTTTTGCTGCTAACATACTTTTAAGCATTTTTTTTTCCTCTGTGGAGATTTTGTTTATCTTTGAAAAATAATCTGCTGTTCTCCCATGAGAAACTCTATGATATATAGTTAAGTCTATACAAAAATTGTTATTTCGAAATTCTAGATAGCATGATGTTTAATTAGAAGCTAGATATCTGGAATTTACGGTGGCTTGCATAAATGTATAGAATATGCTGACACCAGACAACTGCAGTTTTGTGACTCGCTTTTTGCTCTGTGGAGCAGTTTCAGCAGCAGCTACCAAAACCACAGCTAAAGCCATCTCCACCAATGGAGATGGAGAAAAGAACAGAGAGCAATATGGTAAGATTACACAGCTCTTTCATGAAGGACATAGAGTAGTTTCATGTAAAGATCTCAGAATATGTATGACTGGATGAAGAACGTCTGTGGATGAACCATGCGTGTGTTAGAAGGATTTCTGTTTCTTGACATATTATAAATCAGTTACCAGAAGGAAAGAAAATGCTAAAGCAAAGGAGGACATGCATGTCTATTCTGATGCAAGTGTCAATTGTCCCTTGAAAGCTCACTGCTCAGAATTAGTGTCAAATCAAACTGGTGTAACAAACGACCCATCAGTCTGCTGTAGAAATATGTATTATTTCTTGTACACAAGCAAACTCTGACCCTGTACTTTAGGGTTTGCCTGTCTCCAGGAAATTAGTAAGGGCTTTTTTTGACTGCCATTATTGGAGAGAGATTCACATTTGAAGATATTGGCATTAATCAACTCTATGAATAGAAATATTTCTATGACAGAAACTCATCCATGAAATTCGAATATCAGAACATGTGGTTAAGACAAATTTAATGGTAGTGTAAAATAAATAGATCAAGGTTTTCCTTTTTCTGTGGATGAAAGACAAGCTGACTGTTCAGACTGATTTACATTTATTCTGAATGAGAGTTATGTCTTCTGAAGGCATCTCACTTGTTAGTTCTTTTTGCAAGGCATAATTTGTCCCACAGTCCTCTACATCCTCTTGCACATGGTGACATTCCAGCTAAAGTCAGGGTCCTAGGACTATGTTCATCTGACTGCTGTCAGAGGTCTCAGTTTGCCTTTTGTCACTTATAAAATAATCATAAAAAAAAAAGATACTAGATTAAAACCTACTGAGATGTCATATTTCAGGATTTATCTTGAATTCTTTTTCCACCTTTAAACTAAACAAAAACAAAGCCAATAAGGAACAGTATGGAAGTAAATAATTATATATTTCTTACCTGGTATGTATAATTACATGTCATTTTTGCTACCTGATCCCAGTATTTAAATGAGATTTGGTATTCAGTTATTTTAAGTCCAAAGCAGCAAGACAGTGTATCGTCCATATGAGGCAGGTGGAAATTTCTGGAATGTTTTGAAAAAAACCCCAAATATTTTTAGCATAAACCTGACTTTTGAGTATAGCAACCGATGGGGAAAAAAATTTAGTTATTGTCTTGTTTCACACTAAAAAACTGTGCATTGTGGATACAGACCTTTTTATCTCATTTCAATGTAATTTTTATTCATATAAAAAAGCTAATGAATTCTTGAAATTACACTGGAATAAATTCCTAGAAACAATGTGAAAATTGAAGTGTTTGTGCAAAGATTTGAAAGCTCTTAAATTAACTTGCAATTAGTACTGACCTTTCTCTCTTCTCTCAAGTGCTATGGCAGTTACTCTTCTCAAATACATTCCGAGAATTGAGTTTACATATTATCCTCTCTACCCTAAAGAAAAGAATGGTGGGTATACCATTGCTTTTTCTCTGGATAGAGTGTCATTTTTGCATCATAATTCTTTCTTTCTGCAGTACTATTTGGAAATGTCTTTTCTGACCAGCAGTATAGCAATAAATCAGATGTGCCTGAAGACTATGCCTGGCTTATTGAAGTCAGACTTGAATTCAGAGTAAGACCTAAATCCAGCCCTTTTGCTGCAGTTCTATCTTAAGTAAAACCCCTATTTTTTTCTTGCTTATGCGTCTGTAATGAGCAGAAAAATTTTTTCATAATCTCTCCAATATAACAGAAAGATATTACCTAAGAGTGTACGGCTAGTTTATTATTAATATTATATCCAAGAAAGAGAATGGTTCCGCTATTAGTACATAATAATGGTCTGTGATCCAATTGTCTTAGCCTTTATTGAAATAATCAGATAATATATTAGAAGTGATATTACTGTTCCCAAGTGAAATGCTTGGAAAATTGCCTGTTTTCATTTTTTCTTTTAATAAGTACTCTTATAAAACATCTATACTTTAGTTCCGTTCTCGTGCACCACCTAGCATAAGAGCTTCTGGCAGAAGTTTGACTAGATAATACTAATAGCAATAATAACTACAATATTTGCTACAGTCCTCTTCTTATGTCCTGACCTGAGGCTGACTACATAAGAATAAAGATATTAAACAAAACAGGTTCCTGATTAGGGATAGTAACCTTATAAAAAATAACTATGTTTCTATATATAGTGTTGGAAAAAAATTAAATGCTATAATCCTCAATTTTGAATTAGACATTCTGTGCCAATAATTTCTGCTATTTGCTGAAAATACAGCAAGTACAAATATTTTCTTTCTCCAGAGGAAGCAAATATTGGTTTTGTGGTCAATTAATTATATTTGGGAGAAAATACAAAAGGTGATGAGTTAATGTATAACCAATTTGATTTGAAAACATTTGGTTTTTTACTCTTATGTAGTTTTTGATTGTGTTTAATTAATTCCTCACAATTACAGTTTTATTGTTGGCATATAAGAAGAAAATACATTTCTATGGAAAGTAGGAAAGTAGTATGGAAAGTAGGTTCACAATAAAAATCAAAACCTTCCCTAAGAAGTTAAGGTATATGGTACTGATGTACATATTTTGGTTGCAGTTTTGTTGCACAGTCCTGAGAAATAACAGAGGACCAAATCTTCTTTTTTAATGTCTTCATGCTGCAAATAGAGCCAATAAGCTGAATGGTTCTTCCTTATGTATCCCACTTAAAGAATTGACATCATTAGGTAAATTAAATTACTGCTGTAAAATCTGTACTTTTATGATGTCCTTTAAAAATGAGCAATGAACTCTGTAATTGAATTCAGAGCAATGGAACTGTCACTAAGTAAGCACTATTGTTCCTTTGAGAATAACCTCTTATGATCCTTTTAGGCATAATATGATACCTGTGGTTTGTTTTTTTCTTTCTATCCCATTAAATTACTGTGACTTCAAATATTACCATTTCCAAACAGTGGAAGCCAAATTCCTTCCTATTTTATCTTTGTACAAATGATATTCTAAGGTTGCCTCTGTTGTCTTTATATATCCTTTTTATATCTCTGCATCCACAGTCTCCTACTGCACATTTAACCTTGTATTTAACCTCCCTTCTTAAATTGTACTGTCAGGGAATTAAGAACAGAGACTAAATGAAATTGGCTTAAGTATGGAAAAATCCAGGCAAATTGCTTATTTCTCTGAGCCTTTCCAACTTTCCTTACTCATTTTCTTTCTTCACTGTCTCCAGTGGCATAACACACATCTCATTTTGTTCCTAATTCCATGTTTTGCTATTACTTGTCCTGCACACATAATTTTCTTTATACTCTTCTTAATACTCTTTTAATCTCTCTCTGTTACTTACTTAATTCTTTCAAAGTGTGATTAATATTCTTGTATTGAAAAAGTTTTAAATTTCAGACAGATAACAAGTGATTTTCTTCTGTAGAGGGTAAAAGTTACAAAATCTTAATGCTTAAATTTCTCTAGTTGCCTCTGCAGATTCATGCGCTGGAACCTAACATTAGGAACTGCAAAGATCCTAAGGAGCCTGAACTTTCCAAAACAAAATGTATTTCAATTTTCAAAATGTAAATCTCAAGGATTTTTAGTAATGTAGAAACATCATTATTTCTCACTGTTTTTCATGATAAAGATATGTCATATAGATCCCAATAGAAAACTCTCCAGTGAGCTTAAATACTGGTCTACAGCTGATTATGTTTGCCACTGCACTTCATGAAGACTTTCACTGTCACTGGTCTTTGGTCACAAAGTGAAAAGCTTATGAGTAACCTTATTTGTCTTCAGACGTTGATGACTCACACTGCTTCTCCTGCATTGAATCAAATGAAAAAACACCCAGGTCTGGAATTAATATTTCGGATTCAAGTAAAGGGCAAGTTTCATACACAGAGAAAAAGAAAAGCTAAACTCAAAGACTTAAGTGTGACAAGCCTTAAGTGTATTAATGCAAAATTACTTGAAATTGTGAGGCATTTATACCCAGAATCACTGTCTTAAATTTTTGGAATATTCTGACTGGTAGATTGATGATACAAGGTCAAGAATCACCATTAGTATATGTTAATACATGTTCTTGAAAAATGTGATAGAAGAATGAAATAAGAGAGATATAGGATTGTGCATTTGGAGCAGTATTCAAAATGTTATTTTCTTAGCTTTCCAAATCTGGGACTGAGCTAGGAATGTAATTTTCTTTTAAAATGAAAGGAAACTATTGTTTTAAACTGAAGAATGGTGCAATCTAATACAAGCTGCTTACTAATAACTATAGATACAAAATTAGAAAAATGTTTGTCAGTATCAGCTTCTGGAATGGTGATACTAAGTTAGGAGAAACAAGGAAAATCCTTAGCTGTGTTTGAAATTAATTTTTCTAAGATTATAGAGAGGTTTATATGGCTTACTGGAGTTTGAGAATTTTATTGAATATCAGTGTAAATATCTGTTCGTGGAGGAGGTGGAAAAACCCAAACCAGACTAAAAGTATGAACAGATCCTTTGCACAGATCCTTTGCACAGATCCTTTGCACAGGTCAATTTAAATATTTAAATCATTAAGTTCCATTAAAAATCAGGTTAACATAGCTTCTGTATGAAAACAGAAAATTAAAAAAAAAAAAAAAAAGAGATGACTATATAAAGACTTACAGGAGACATATTATTGTTTCCCCATCAAATTATCAGAAATCTCAAGTTAAGAACGTTGCTGGCCAAAAAAACACAACACAATCTTTGTTTGTAAATTCACAATATTATCAACACAAAGAAAACTGCTATTTTCCCACAGAAGTATGTTACAGTTATATAAATTACACAGAAGTGTTATATAGTGTAGATTAGCTAAGAGAAAATGTTAACACTTATAGCATAGTTTTACCAGCTAAATTAAAATAACACCTCTACATTTTACCTGATATTCGCTCTACATTTATTACATCTCAGGAAGCAAAGAAAGGAAAGGAAGCAGTGTATAGTACAGTTTGTTAGGTAAATAAGCAAAAGTGTTTCAGTGTTTTCACATTTGCAAAAAAATCAGGAAGCCAGTGAAAATATTCCAGTTAAATGTTCTCTGTTTTCACACCTCAAACACAGACTTGTTTTCTTTCAATTTTGCTTTTCACAATGTGTTTCTACACATATTTGGAAGACAGGCCTAGTAACCTTGAAAATAATTTTCTACTAAATGTATAAGAAGCAATGATTTATGTTCCAGTAAAAAAAGTAACCACACAGATTACAGTATAATGATTTTAAAGTGCAATGGAGGTATCTACATTTTAGTAAACACCAGACTCACATAACTTAAAAATGCCTAATAATAAATCATATTGTCATGGTGTTTATACTTATGGAAAAATATATATGTATGGTGTGCATTCACCTTAACCCTTGCAAAACCTTTTTATTCTTTATAAACAGCATTTAAGACTGTTGGTTACTAGAGTTTGTTTTCTATTTCCTAAGGTAGGGTTTTTTTTGGTCTAAAGGATTTATGAGTAATCGTATTTCATTAATCTCCAGCATTAAAAATCTTGAATTGCACATTAGAATACTGAAACATCACACTCCAGTCTATATTTTGCATTCCGGTATCTTTATCATAAACTAATATCAGACATTCCTGTCTAGAAAATAAAATTGTCAGCTTCTCTGCTAACTACTAGGTGTTCTAGATACTTTGTCAAGTTTTATTACTCTGCCTTTAAAATATTTTTTCTTTGATCTGTAATAACAAATAAATAAGGTAAGTACCTTACAAAACATCTTCAGAGAAGAATTGTTTTCTGGGGAGTACCAATATCACATACATGACAGAGAGAATATCATACATGTGCTTATGCACTTGCATGAAGAATTTATGCCTACATATTTGCTATCTTGTAAAAGCAGTCCCTTTTTTTTTCTTTTTTTTTAAACAGATTTATCTAAATCATATTTTCTTGCTCCTTCCTGTCTATTTTATTTGTTTTACTAGTGACATTTTAACTAAGTTTCCCCCATTCATGACCCATCCCCTCAAAAATGTCTTTTTCCTCCTTTTTACCAGCCTCCTGGAAGCTTCAAGGCTCCAGAGATTACTAGTTTGTAAGAACATGCCTCAGTTTATTAATGTGTTTCTGGGTAAAAAATGCAATAGTGAACATGAATTGTTTTGTAGAAAGCTTCAAAAGACAGTTATCTAAAAAACATTTTGCTGATGATAGGTAATATGTGAAATGGAAAGTTACCAGAAAACACATACTGAGTAATCACATTAATTTGTAGACTTCATCTGAGTATCTCCTAAACTTGTGTTCATATTATCATATGTAAATTATAGTAATTTAGTAATATAGTAAATTATACTGCCTTGCAAAATTTCAAAATGATTGTATAATTATGCTCTTTTAAGACCATTTTCAAATATCATTTGTACAATTTCTTTTATGATTTGAAAATATTCAAGAAATAATGGCTAATTCAAATACAAACTCACTATCCATGAATTTCTGTGTTTTCATGCTTTGAGGCATTTTCTATGTTGTAAAGGATATGCATTTACCAAAACATCTTTAATTGTTTTCTCAATGGAAAGAGGAGATTGTTTATAGCCCATTTGGTAATATAGAGAAATTTTAGATTAGTAAGTTGCATTGCTTTAAGTGTAATTGAAGCTTTAGCAATAGCATTTTATATGCATCTTTGGGTATTGTATTTTTTTTTATTTGTTGTTGTAAACAATTGGTCTATGGAACAACAAATTGTGGACAACCATGGATAATATTGTGTTATGCTTTGTATTTCTGCACGCCGGTGTAAATAGTTAATAATATCTGTGGACCAGATCAGCCCCAGGTTAACACATTCAGGTTGTCTGTAACATCTGCCTATAGGTTAGATGTCTTCTTATATGTTCTGTTTGGCCTCTGCAGTGCAGTCACTGGATTTGAGAGAACTGTTCAGCTCGTCCTAAAATACATATGCACACTTGGTGAGTAGCTCACTTTTTCCAGGCAACACTGGGCTCTCTGTTCACAAATTGTTGTCTAGTACCTTTTGACTCATCCTGTTTTCCTACTCGATCCTCAGTTGCTGCAGGCAAGTAAACTTAGGTGTCTGTATCTGAAACTGATTTCTTAGAAACATATTGTGACTCAACTTTGGGCTTAGACAATAATATGGGGATTAGATAAAATACAATTTTGCTGCATGAAAGTTGACATAGATAAAGTGTTCCTATCTTCAGCTCTTAAAAAAAAATTACAGTATTTCAAACATCTTTTCATTCCAATGGTGATTTCTGGCATTATTCCGAGATTTTTTCCAAAACAATTCATAATATGGGACTTAAAAATAATTCAGAAGTGTAAAATATGTTCTCCAGGTCAGATAAATACTAATTTATCTGAAGCAAGAGGTTGGATTTAGGTAAAGATAGAAAAAGAGAATAAAATTTCCCAAAAAATAAAATCAGCTGCAGCTATTTAGATATTTGGATGACAATGTTTCTTGTGGTTTCCCTACTGTTGACTGCCCAAATTATTTCATCTTTAAGTAGCATAATGAGTACAAAGTTTATGAGAGATTCTACATGCAAAACTTCCCTTTTGTTCTCTCTTTCCTCTTCATTTCTATGGGGTTAACCTTCCTATTTCAGCTTTTTTTGTCCCATGATGGGGTTTTTTTGCAAATTTTGATGAAATCATGATCTTTTTCCGATCCTTCCCACAAGACTGTGAGGATTCCCTGCAAATTCACCATCTGATTTGAACATACAAACAGCATACTACATCAAAACTCCCTAAAGACTGGTGTCCTCTTCAGTTTCTAGGCTGCTGACATTGATTAAAACATTTCAGGACTCTTTAGAAAGGCTTGCATAATTTTTCCTATCTGCAAGAAAGATTTGGTATGTCATCATGGTTCAAACTCCACATACACACAGAATGACTTGGATCTTAGCAGTAAAACAAATAATATTTTAGATGTTTTAGCAGCATATTAAGTAAAAAAAAGTAATTCCTGGAGGCCTCCCTTCTTACACTTATTTTTACTGCTTGAGTTGGATTTGTTAAAAGCCTCAGTCTGAGTAATGTCATTTCTTTAAGAAAAAGTCATATATGTGTTGTCACATTTATAAATGCTATTTCCAGTATGTAAATCAGTGAAATTGTAGACTAGCAAACAATCTTGATGTTCTGTAAAAATGCAATCTTGTGAGGTTGAATTCTGTATTAAAAAAGAAAAATAGTTAATATTTTCATTGTTTAATATTGCTTTGAAAGAAGACAACTTTCTGATACTCTTGTGAGAAATAAATAAAATCAAGGGACATTTTAAATTAGTAAAAATCTTGGACAATTGCATAGGGAAACAAATAAGGATAGTTAGCGCCATCGTTTCTCAGCGTAAAATAAGTTTCTAAGGCTTTTCAACTCTAAAGTTCATATTCTATCTTATACAGCATTACCCTAATTAGTGATGCTGGCATATCTACTCATGTAATATCCTTAAGCTTATATAAGTGATCTATGCATTAGTAAAAGAAAATCTACTAACACAATGAAATAATACTAATTATTATAATTATTATTAATAAAACATTAATAAAGGAAGAGGAAGGGGAACAGAAAGAAGGGGAAGTAAAGAAGAAAATAAGACCAGGGGTTGTGTAGCTGATTTGCTATTTATATTGCAGGAAAAATCTGTACAGCTGTGTTCTAAAATATGACACAGGCTTCTATTTTTTGATACAGTGATACACATAAGCATTTAGGTTTATGCGTAATTGTGCATTCAGTTTGCAAGGTACTCTACCTATGAAAAAGTAGTATTTCCAAGCAAGCATTCTGTGTGTGGCTATGGAAAATAAATAATGTCAAAATATTACAGTTCTGATTTTGTTTCTTAGGCCATATTACACATAATTTTTAATTATATCTACATGAAGTATGCTAATGTTGGTTATTCTGACTTACTAGAGCTCTACATGAATAAAACTCTCCTTCAGCAAGAAACCCATATAGCTTGTTTCTGCCAACTGCTTGTACACTTACAACAATGCTATCACAAAAGGATTTTAATATTTGCAAAAATCTCTTTCCTCTGTTTAAGTTGCTATCATCTGTGCACAACTGACCTATGGCATTAATACCTACTGAGCTACCCATTACATGACATCTGAGGTCAAATTGATATGTGAAATTAATTTTTTGATTAACTTTTGAGGAATGTGATCAATTTGCTTATCAAGGGAATATAATCATATATTACCAGCTGAACTGTCCGCAACTTGCAGTTTAGAGCTAAAGTGATACTTGGGATTTCACTACTGTTTGCACTCCTTTTCTTCAAGGGCATGAAGGTAAATGAAAAAACCCTAACAACATGAATTTCTCATAATATCTTTTAGTTCTGAGTACATGTTAGCTGTTGGCATTAAAGAAATAAGCTGTTTTGATACCTGAGAGAAGGGAATTTCAGAAGAACAATGTATGTTGACATGTTGAGGCTTGTGTCCCAGGAGAATTTCTCTGGCACAAAAATTCTCCACCTAAAAATCCTACATGAAAGAAGGTTTTATGACAAGCTTGTCTTCTTCTCTACAGTTACTGCGTGACCTGGATGTCTGAAGAAGGTTGTCATGGACTCATTATTCATTTTGTGTGCACAACATCCAAGATAACCAGCAGAAATGGCTTTATGACTTATACCACTGATAGGCAAATTGTTGCTACATTCTGATTTGTTCCATTTTTGGTTTTGGTTTTGGTTTTTTTTTCTTGATGGTTGTATTACTCTTTCCATGACAATAATTATGAATTCCAATATAGTTCCAATGAATAATTTCGTACCTTAAGAGCTTCATATAGTTTAAATTACTTTCCTCCCCCCCAGCTTTCTCATTGTCTTAAATCAGTTTTATGGAAGCATTTCAGAGAAAAACAGCGCATCCGTTCTGGAATTTAATCCCAAACCAGTTTGAAGGCAATGATTAAATTCTTTCTTACGCACAGATCAAATAAAAAGAACTTTGTGTTTCATGGTGTCTTTCTGAGTCACTTCCCTTTTTTAAGTTTCCTAAACAAGGAAAGAAATTAGTATTCCATCTCTGAATTACCAATACAAATTAACAACACAAATTAAATTTTTAATCTCTCACTACAAATCAGCATACCTTTAATACTGAACAGTCAGATCCCATGTTTTGATTTCAAGATGATTGGAAACATGCATTATGATTTGTTTCTTTCATGGGTGGAATGAGACTGAATTGTGTATGGAAAAGAAAAAAAAAAGGTCAAATTAGTAAATAACCAAAATTCACATTGGTATTTCCATTTAAAAGTTTTTTTAATAATTTTCTGCAATACATCATTAGACTAATTGCAAATTTTAGCTAACTATGAATGTTCTTGTGCTGATTTTTTCTGGGATAGAGTTAATTTTCTTGCCTGGAGCTAGTATGGGGCTATATTTGGGATGTGTGCTGGAAGAAGCATTGATAATACAGAGATATATTTGTTATTGATGAGCAGTGCTTGCACTGGGATAGATTTGTACGACCCCAGAAGGCAGGAGGCAGGGGGTGCACAAGAACCTGAGAGTGGCACAGGCGAGACAGCTGATTCCAACTGCCCCAAGGGATGTTCCATGCTATATTGTGTCATGCTCAACATATAAAGGTGAGGAAGAAGAAAGAGTGGGGAATGTTCAGAATGATGGTGTTTGTCTCTCCAGGTCACCATTACATATGATGGAGTCCTGATTTCCTGGGGATTACTGAACACCTGCCTGCCTCTGGGAATCAGAGAATCTTCCTACAATTCAGACCACACTTGCAGTCTTGCAGCTTCCTTCAAAGTCAGGTCATAATTTAATTAGAGTTCCTGGCGAACTCGTTGTCTAAGGTATGTCTAAGAAGTCACTGATTATTTATCCACAATTATCTTTTCTCTGCATAGTATTGAACCTTACCTTAATTTGACCATTTTTACATTTCCTCTTTATCATGTTGAAGATGAACTATTCTTTTTTCTTGATGCTAATTTCCTAAATTTCATATTTAAATGAGGAAAATTTCATATTAAACAACAAGAAAATATAATGAAAAAAGACATAAGCCAAACTCCTGTGTCTTAAAAAAACCCCGACTAACTGTAGTTTTTCCATGCTGTGAAATTTTCTTTTTGAAACTCTGTCTTTCACATCTCAGAAGTTCAGATAAGTTTTTTTACAGAAAGTATTTTGAGGTGGTTCTCTTACATATAGTTAATTCTTCTCTTTGTCCTCACACATGGAGTAGGAAACATTGTTAATTAGGTGCCTTGAGCAGGATTCTTGGGCCCTGCAGTTCCCAAAGCTGTGTTTGTATATTGCCTATGGGATTGCTATGTGTCATGGACGAAAGGTGTGCAAGGGAGCAAGACAGCAAATTAACTTCTTGTGTTGTAGCCTGCCAATGCCCAAGTCCACGTCTTGATCATGTGTAGTTTACTAAAATAGATACAGCTACAAGCACAAGTTGCATGTGTCAGCTGTGTCCTAATTTGTTCTGATTAGGTTCAGATGCACTCAGCAAAAGGCTCATAATCTATATGTTGCCTATGTAGCTGTTGATGTTCCACTTCACACAGTGCACTCTATTCAAGGAACAATCTGGGATGAAGCAATGGTAAAGAAATATTTATTTGTCTGTAGCAATACCTTTCTTTGAATCATTACTTTTCTCAGATGTCTCTTGGCTGTGTCAAAACATAGAGAATGAGTGCAGGGTAGCCAATATGTGAAGTGGGGAACTTACTGTGCAGGAAAAATACTCTCTCTACAGAGCATCCATAAAAGTGGTATGTTATTTCATAAACAGAATTCTAAAATCTACATTTTTCTAAAAGGATTGGTATTTCTTTGATATATGCTATGAAATGATGTTTGAGAGAGTTGGATAACATCTGAGTCTGCAATAATATATCAATTACTTTATTTGTTCTTTCTCTTCTTTTTCACTCATTTAGACCGAAAAACCTGCCACAGTTATCATACCAAATCAACATTAATCAATAAATGAGTCTGGAACATGTACAGTTGTTCAAAATGGTTGAATTAAATAATTTCTTTAAGAAGAGAAGTATTAATTAAACAGGCTTTTCCTCTTTTTTTAAGTAGGCAGAATTTCTATGGCACTGATTTAGTACTAAATACTGTAAATTATTAAACCGGTTCTATTTAAACTATGGGTTTAATTCTACTAAACATTGTAATTCCCAGTTTTGTTCCCCAGAAGGGAATTTAAAATATATAATTTCAGTCTTCAATTCACTATATAATTAACAAAGAGTGATAATAATCACACAGAAAATCCAAAAACACCTGAATGATGAAGAGGGAACCATGATCTTCTGTCTAAAGGGAATGCTAAACAAATTAATCTTTCTGAAATGTTTCTTTGTTCAAATGCCACTGTAGTAACTTCCCACATGACATAGAGTGGAAAGATTTTAGCCAGCTAATCATTTCTAGATGCAATAAATGTTCACCAAATTGTGTTACACCTTTGCCTTTGAATTTCTTAAGCTAAAAGAAAACAAGACTAAAAACAGCAGTTAGGCTTACAAGTTAATTATAAACCATGGAAATCTAGGATCCTCTAGTTGATCTAAATTATTTTTAATGTGCTATATGCCGAATATTATCTTTTTAACTCTACAACAGACTATCTTAACTACCAGCAAAAATAAATGATGGAAGATGACATCCATTTACACTTTCCCCTTACACTTAATAGCAGCAAATATTAGCTGGACCCTAAGCTAAATCCTGTTAATTCAAACACCTGTCAAAGCAATATTAAGCAGTGATAGGAGTAGAAAAACATTTTTTAATTTTATGGTGCCAGCCTGCAAAGATTTAAAAATCATTTATCATGCAGCATGAATTGAGAGATGAAAAATTGATATTGTGGTATGAATTAAAATAGTATTACCTTTATTGAAAAAAACGTGACTTGTCTCTGTTGGCGTCTGTACTCTTTACTTGTAAAACTCTACCTAGTGAATTTGTTTTACACTAATCTTTGTACCACTTTATTCTGAGAAATTTGATCACAAAATCACAGAATAGAAAGCAACTCTGGAGGCAAAAATACTCTCTATTTCTCTCAATTCTTTGCATACAATTTAAAAAATTATTTGTTTTAATATCACCACAAAGGGTAAAAGTAGACACATTTAAGACATGATTCAATTTCTCTTACTATAGAATTGACCCTTAAAATTGTCTAAACCTTGATTATAAAGTTAGTATTAGCTGACTAGAATTATTGTACATATTGAATCTAGTTTGGATTCAGTTTGAGACCTTTGGAATCAGTAAAATAAACTCAACTAAGGTGCTACTTATTGTTAAAATAAATAGCAGACCCTAGTTTTATGTCTGCAAGCTACAGTAATAACTTTTTCAGATGTGATCTCGAACACTAAGCATAAATTCTGTGACACCAGGAAACTCTCTGGAAGGTTGGATTTTTCAGTCCATAACAAAGGATTTTTAATGTACTAAACTGAACAACTTATATGGATTCCATTTACTGTTTGTCTGGTTTTGATTTTATATTGTTTGGTAGTTTGTTTTCTTGGAGTTTTTTTGTTTGTTTGTTTTGACTTTTTTTTTTTTAATGGAAGCTGAGTTCTCAATTCAACTTCTGTATATCATGGTCTTCATCTTGTTTGGCCATTCAGTCTCAAAGTGCAGAACCTCTGAAAGATGCAATCAACATGTCCTTGTCCAGGAAAAGGTGAGGTCTCTTACTATTAGTCACACCATATTAATCTTAGTAAATTCCAAGTCTGACAGAATCAGTGGATGTGTACACACAACTGTTGCAAGTTGAATTTTTATCCTATACCTAAGACCAAAATCTTTGACCACCTCCACTCATGGACAAACAACGTATGTATTGGATAATACTTTCATTTGAATCAGGACCATATATTTATTAAATTCAATACAACTAGTACAAACAGTAGAATCTTTCTTTCAAATTCAGGATATATATAGTTAAAATAATGCTGACAGATGACTACATTGAAAAAGATAGACAAACCAACATTTCAGACATAGCATATGTATATTCCTCTTCTTTGTTTTGCATTATATATTCTTGATTAATTCAACTCATTATTATACTTTATCAAGAAGTTTTAATTTTTTATTAACTATGCTGGAGAATTTTGATAAAAATTAACTTTTGTAGTTGCAATTACAAAAATTTTAATTACATTTTTAAAATATAATTCAATATTATTTTAAATGAAATATAATTATTAGCCACATGTGTTCTATCTCTTCAAATCATAAAAAGGCAAAAATAAATATAGTCTGGTTAAAAGAAGAAATAGGATAGAAATTGTTTTGATTGATGAATTTTTTTTAATGGCAAAAGTCCTAGAGAAAGAATTAAAAAAAAAAGTTATTTAACCTAGGATCACATCTTTGATTATTTATGTGTGTAGCTTCAGGCTTTGTCAAAGGAGGCAAAATAACAAGCAATTCTAAAAATATGACTGTAGAAACTGTTCACTTATCAAAAGTATTAACAAAGATAACTGAATATGTCTAAGAAGAGGGTTGTCAGTGGTATGACTTAAGCCAACTATAAGACTGTAGCAGGATAACCAACAGAATTGTGATCCTAAGCTCATGGCTCATGGCATGCCTCATAGGATGCCTCTACTGAGCACTTTTAATGAGTCACTTTGAGCAGTCTGTTTTCATTTACATCAGAAGTTTCCAAACTCTCTTGAAATATTCCCTTGTTGCTGTTTCACCCTCCATCCTATGCTACATTTGATTTAAATGAGCACATAGATCTACAACATCATCTAACACAGTTCTGAATCCCCTGAAGAAAGCAGCATTTCTAAGCTTTGAGATTAGTCAAGTTTACAACTTTTAAAGGAAACTCATGTCAATTTATTAAATACATTTTCCTAAATATTAGGAAATATTAGTATTAAAATATAGTATTAATATGTGAGTTTAGTATTAAAATATATGTATAATTGTTTGACTTTTCAAAACTACTCCAAAATGTACTTGACTGTTGCTTTATTTTAATGAATTTTTTTTTTCCTCAATTTCTTTCACTTCATTAAGCTAAATATAGGAAAAAGACCCAAATTTCTGAAAGAGTGATGTCTTCTTATATCTATTATACTAGGATTGTGGATTGTATATGATTGTATATTGTGTATGATAGATGGATAATAGACATGAAGAGAGGGATTCCTAAATTCAATTATTTGGACTTGATAGAGCCCAAACTCACATTAATTATTTAGAGTTCAGGCAAGAGGACTGAATCTCCCCCTTTTTGAATTATTATAAAATATTAAAAAAAAAATCAGGGAAACCAAGGAGCAATATAATTGTGCATTCCTGCAAGCAACACTCACTGTAGGAGTTCTGGCCTCTAGTCACTGCTACAAGTACTGTGAAGGTATTTTACATCAAGTTTCAATAGTGTTGAGCACAGAGGTGCCCCTAAGGAACCACCCTGGTACCAGATCTACAGCATCATGTCTTTTGTTTACTCTTTCTTCTACAAGGAATGTTCAATTATTTCCTGCAGATTGTTAAATCTTCAACAGCACCCGCTGTAGAACAGCATGTAATTTTACTCAAGAAAACAACTTGGTTTTGCTTATTGGATTTATGTGTCTAGGGAATTCCCCTGGGAGATTTTCTGACATCCTTGGTTGATTTCATACACAAAAGATAGTGATGGTTGCTCTATATTCTAAATAAGCAATTTAGGATGTTTTTAACCCTTGAAAATAAGCATGGTGCTGAGCTTCCAGAGAAAGTGGAAATACAAAAATAGCAAACCCACACAGGGTGACAAGGAAAAATTCCAATTTTGTAGCAATTTTTAGAAAGTTATATATAACACTAGTCCTATTAGGCAACTTAAATTGATAATATGCAAAATATCTTTTTTATTCATAATGACCAAGACTGGCGTGATAATGGGGCAAGCAACAAAAACAAAACCAAGTAAACAAGAAAGCTAGAAAACCAACAGGGGCTTAAAGATAAAGTTTTTCTGTATTCATTCCAAACAATATTGAGAAACTGCACGAAAATTACTTAAAGGGTATTTGAATTAGAAAAATCAGGAAGGCAGTAATAGAGACTTCACTCGAAATAAATACTCCTCTTTAAACTATCTGTGTGAGGAAAATATGAATCTGTGTTATTTGAATGAGGTGTAGAGAGATGGAAAAAATCATAAACACAAGGTAAAGTTGTTTAATTTAAAAAAAAAAAAAGGAACAGTTTTTCTGCCTGCTGCCATGAAGCAAATGCTGGAGCTGACCTTGGTGCTGAGTATAGTTCTCTTCATGAAGTTAGCAATGCTCCACAGAATGAAGGAAATTCTCCTGATTGTGTTAATCTGGAGAAAAAATGGAACCAACTCTTCTCAAACTATTTCAAGCAACCAAAAAAAAAATGCACCTAGCCTTTCCCTAGCTTTATATCATAGTGATTTTTGGTAACGAAAGGAAGTGAAAAAAAGAAGGAACAGTTTGTAATTCAAATTATAACCCTCGAATTCTGCTGAGTAAGAGACCAACCTGGCTAAATTGCAAGTTCTTTATTATTTTCAATCTCAAAGAGAAAATTCACTGAAGCTGTAGCACTTGCATCTTGAAAACATGAATAGACAAATAAAAAGTTCAGGGGACATATGAGATGTAATTACCAAGAGACAAACAACATTTGTTCCAGATGAATAGTAGTCATAATACATATTAAAAAAAAAAAAATTAGCTTCCTACTTCACAGAGAGATGAAAAAAATGCTAAGTGTGAAACATTTCATACTTTTTTTCATTAGACTTCAGGAAGTTAATTTCAGCTTTTATTTCACTTAGGGTTTTAAAGTTTTGTGAAAATTGTGAACTGAAGTAAGATCATTGGTACCCTTTAAAAATGTGCTCACTTAAAATTCTAAATGCATAGCCTAAGAAATGCTATGGACACACATACTCTGAAATTTTCCATTTAATACCAAATCAGAGCAAGTGCAAGAGTTATTTGTGTTTACTGAAAATGAGACAGTATTAGTTCCTGAGCTGATAAACATGTTCCTTGACTGAAGTTATTTTAGCACTTAACCAGAAATATGTTTTATTCTACATCTCCCTTCTTCAGTCAGCTTGCTTTAAAGAAAATAAAATTAAAGGAGATGTACATCAATATCTACTGTGGGACACAATATTTTTCTCTTATCTTCTCATATTTATTTAGATTAATATTAAGCAAAATGGTCTATTTATATGAAACATATTCCTATATCCTGTCCATTCATATAAAACAATAGAATCTTGTTTATATACGTAATATATATGCAAAAATACAGTATAACAAAACCACATAGAATTAAAACTTCTTTTTTCTTATTTTTTTTTCTTTTTCTTAAAAAAGGAGACATTGAAAGCCTTGAGGGTTAATTTCTAAGAGAAAAAGTCTGGGATTAGGGGAAATCTATGCTGTATTCTGTTTACAGAAAAGCACAAAATCCATTTTATTTTCCTCATTGTTATGCACACATAATAAACAGATTTTTACAAATGTCCTGAGCAAAGATCCTATCCTAGTGTCAGGAGACTACTGTCTTATATTGTTTTTTACCCATCAACTAAACTGTCCCCTGAAGCATTACAAAGAACTTCATGTTTGTGGTTTAGTTCACACTTTTAAATATATCCCTGTCTTTTCCTTACTGTAGAAAGGACCTTCAGCCATGAAACAATCTCTACTTTACACCACGAGTTACTTAACACATCCTTTTATATAGAAAAATTCAGTAAAATTACTTTATGTATGGTCCAGCAGTTCTTGTCTGCATCTTAATTTCATATTGTCTTTAAGGATATTTTTCTAATTCAAGATAAATACAAGAAAAAAAATTACATTGAAATCTGTGACTTTATGATAAGAATATTTTTATAGTGGAATGATGGGGAAAGAAAAAAGACAGGGATCTAAAGTTCTAGTTGCATTTGCCAAACTGGACAAACTACCAAGGAAAATGTGCTAAAATGTTATGCTAGTCTGTGTGTACTGTGCACACACATTCACTTTTTATTTCTTTACTTAAGGACTATCTAGTCATGTGCCGTGGTGCACAAAAATGGCATATACTTTTTTCTTTTTCTTGCAAAATAAAATATTAAACAGATATAATTTAGATGTTTATTTAATGTGCTAAAATTTTAATTCATATTCAGAGAAACTGGAAACAACAGCTTTTCACAAGTGATAATTAAGGAAAAATCTTACATCCTTTAGATATGTGGAAGATCAAGTGCATCACAAATCATGTGAATATCCCTTTCCACTACAAATAGCACTTGACATGAATACCCCTTACGTTTTCATTTTTCACAAGCTAAGCAAGTGTGTAAATTGAAAGCAAGTATGCGTCCCATAATGTGTTCTTTATGTAAATTACAAGGCGTTTTGAATTCCCCTTTCTGGGGTGTCTTTCTAGCTGAGTTTGTTGTAAACTACTCATAGAAAGTATTAAACAAGGAGGTTTTTTTTCCCTCTTGGAAAGTATATGTTATTGTAACATATAGAATCTTCAAAGAACCCTTGTAACTGGTTTGGGCATAAAGTTTATTTTTCATGCTTAAAATTATAAGTGTTTCCTTAAAAAGATGGTTATTATTTATACCCTTGCTTTACCTTCCACAATTCAACTAAATAAATTTGAGTATGTCTTCTGGTTTTCTGCAAGAATATAAACTTCATTATTTGATTTTTTAAACTGTATTTTGGAAACCCACTCAGAAGAGCATACTGGATTCCACAAAAGGTGGATCTTAGAAGCAGAGTTTGTCCTATAAAATAAATGAATCTATGAAATCCAAAAGCTAAATCAATAAAAGTGAGGCAATTTAAAGAATATATAAGATTAAAAAATACTTATGGTAATAAAAAGTTATTAAATAAATTATATTCTCTAATGAAATACTGTTCCAATCAGTTGTCCACTGCAAAGTGGAAGTTATGACATTGTGAAGTGTATAAGAAGTAAAGGAACAAAGAGGACACAGAAGAATGCTCAGTATTTCTCTCTCATCATTTCTACTCACTTTTCTGTGGAGCACAACCCCACAGCATTCATCGTGGTGCATCCCAGGGGAAGTCAGTCAGAGGTACAAGACTACAGTTTTATCTTCAGGAGTGTAGTGAAAATCTCCACCTCGTTGCTGTTTCCCATGTTGCAGCTGCCTGCTCTCTAAGGCGACTATTTTAAATTATGTAGATAAAAACTTCTGAAAACCATTTAAAAGTCCATCATCAAGATTAAATTAAACTGTTTCAAACACAGTGGATTAATTATGTATAAAAGAAAATGTATTCACTACAGTAATTTCCTGAATAATAAAGGTATAACGCCATATTCTGAAAAGTAGGAATATGCAGTATAATAAAAATGTGTTTACAGAGTGACTTTCCTTGAATTGTGTTTAATCAAGAATTTCAAGACTCTGAAAATTGGTGCTATTTTTCTTCAGAATCCAATTAAATATTACTGAATAATAGGGGAAATAGATGAGAAAATATGAAAACAAAAAACACCCCCTAAATAATTTACATTATAGGTATTTAATTTGGTTCAACCAGA
The DNA here is from genome assembly GCA_013400975.1 of Atrichornis clamosus. Lineage (NCBI taxonomy): Eukaryota > Metazoa > Chordata > Aves > Passeriformes > Menuridae > Atrichornis > Atrichornis clamosus. Next base: position 190,862 of record WBMZ01002724.1, on the reverse strand, counting down.
TTTGGTCTGAAGACTTTAAGTCTTCTGTAAAACTAGTGACTATTCTAAATCACTATTAGACAGTTATTGTCTCCTCTAATGATGTGTCTTATATAAGTGAAAACCACCTACTGCATACGTCACTAGGACAGAGAAGCTACTAGGTGCGTATGGGAGGGGAGTGCTCTGGGAGCATTTCACAGAAAATTTCCAGAAATAACTTCCAGTCACATCTCAACCTCATCCCCAACTACTCTGTTTCTGCTGGAAAACAAGCAAAACATATCTGATGTACGATCTGGAAGTGAGGACCAGATTCCCTGTGGTTCAGATTTTAGACAGTAGGGGCCAAGACACTGTGAAGAGTCCCTCTGTGTCATTTATATGTGAACAGTGATGCTATAGCATAGTATTTACATCAGTCTCTCAAGACAGATTCCAAAATAGAAGTTGTTTCTTAGGATTTGTCCTTTGTTAAGTTGCATTTATTCTAGGCACATTGCTGTGTTAGCACCAAGAAAACAGAATTATAAATCAAAAAGTGAAATTATTAATTCCTCACTTTAAAATTTTATAAAACTTATGTAATATTTTGGATTATGAACACATTTATTTCAATGTATAAGTAACATTATTACAAGGTTTGAAAATGTGTTAAAGATTCAGTAAATAGGGAAGGACAAACATACTACTGTAATGCAAAATATTAGGCAAAGATACATTTGTTCCCCCCACTATTTTTCTTTTTTTTGTTTGTTTGTTTGTTTGTTTTGTTATGGTTTTGTGAATACATGTGTAAAGATTAGGGAGAGTGTTAACTGTATGGTTGGGTTTTATTTTTCTTATAAAGAGAGGGAAGGGAATAAATAAAACACCTTCAAGTTACCTTAAATATAATGCTTATGATTGAAAAAAAGTGAAAATTATGAGTTGTAGCAGAACTATTGCTGCTTACATGCAAATGTCAGATCCAGAAGAAGATTTTATACTCCTTATCCCTGAACTTTAAGCAACTTGCTTTGAATAGTGCGCACGTTCCAAAAGTCATCAGCATTTTGTGGGTAAGAGATGCTTAAGTTTTGCCCAATGGTGTCCATGGCTCATAAATACTCTTCTGGGGCAGTTCCAATGTCAACTGCCTGCTCAAAAACAAAGTCATTCCTGTAAAGTCAAAACCGTGAGACCAGTAGGGGATATGAAGAGCAAAATTAATTGTTGGGATTCTCCAGGTCTGTCATAAAACTATCCACAAATCCCAGATTCTGGAAATTAGCATATCATGAAGAAAAAACTGTTTCAGGGAATCTTGCCATGTGCTTTTATTCAAGTCAAAGTGCTTATAAAAATTAGGTTTGCTCTGTGTAAAACAGGATTAGTTACATATTTATAACTCACTAGGGTGTTACTTTTTTCCGGAAAAGCTTCAGCATTGATATACTGCTGCAGAATATGTTAAGCCCTCTGAATTACTATAGTCTAACGTCTTTCATTTATTCCTCAAGTGCTGCTTCTATTTTTATTTTTCTAGAGGACAGAGAATGACCCTGAAAATCTATATTTAGTATCTCCACTATCTATTTGTATCAAGTGAATCAGTTACGCTGTGGAGTCTATGTTCTATCAGCTAAAAAAGTGGTTATAGATCCATTAAAACCTTTTCTGCTGTTTTCCTATCTAGATTGAATTTCTGAAACTGCACATGAGAAAGGAAATGAACACGAAAATAATGATAAAGCTGTCTTTCCACAAACAAATGATCATAATTCCTGAAAGAGCTCCTCCCAAAAGCTGAGGCAAGATCACCTGTGATGGAGAATGACTGAGGGATAAATTCCCTGTATAAAAGTTAATGTTTGCCTGCCTCTTACCTCTGAACTAATAGCTCATTCCTTTACCTGATGGTCAAGGTCAGAATAGAGGGGTTTATTTCTTGCTTATTTAATATTTTGTGTCATTGATGGATTATTTTTCTCAAGACTAGAGAGAAGTTTTCTCACAGAAAACTCTGGACTTAGCATGCAATTTAGAAAGCATCAGGTACTAATTCTAAAAATTGACTCCTATTTCTTGATAGCACTCAGAAAAGGGCTGAGGCAATAGTGTCTCACAGGAACAGCAGAAGTGGTGTAACAACTCATGCATGCAGGTTCCTTTTCCTTGTACATCAGAAGGTTAATGTGTCCTAAGCACAGGCTGAGGGTAATCCTTCTGAAAAAGTAAGAAGTAAGGAAAGCAGTGAAGGCCTGCATTACTACATTAATTGGTAAGGGCACAGGTTAATAAAACAATGTCCCTCAGATCTTTCCTTTTGACTTGCAAATCAGAGACAATACTGGCAAGAAAACAAAAGCCATTCTTTGGAAATTAGAAATGTTTGGACAGGTTTGAAAACACTCCCTATAAAAGTGAAAATACTTTCTGAAGGGTATAATTTTCTTATTTGAAAATGATACGTGTTCTTAAACCATCAAATTGAAAGGCTGATATCCCAGCAGACCATGTTTGATTACTTGCCCAGAGTGCAACAAAAAGATAGGCTTGGAATTCTTTTATTTTCACAGACTAAAGAGACACAGTCAGTGAGAAGCTGAGTGCTTCACTTAATGTATTTCAAAATGTCTTGGGAGAAAATCCTATCCTTAAATTTTTGGCTTTGAGAGTTAGTTGGAGTACAATAGTACTAATAAGAATGTGAGAGGCTTGGTATCATACCCATTTGTGTGGGATTTCACATCTCATTGTTTGTGCAAGTGAAAAGTAGCTGGGTTTTGATCTGGTTTGATGCATGCTTATCAAAGAGCAGTTAAAAGATGTGTTTATATATAAGATACCTTCTTTGTCTCTTTTGAGCAGTGAAATCTAATCTTACCTACTTATTTACAGAGTGAGACAGAAGTATTCCTCAGTGAGTTACACAGTAAAGCCTGGGCATTTTGCCAGAGTACTGGTAGATCTAGCAGCTGGAAATGTATATATTTTTTATAATGCACATCTACTTTTGAGGAGTTTTTGCTTGTTCTTTCAAGGTTATCAGAATTGTTCAAGTAATCTTCTTGCTTCCTTGTCTGTGCCATATGCAAAACATCAAAAACACAATTGGTTGAGCACCTTGTGTTTTGGACCAACACTACTTGTGCTTAACATAACAGTAATACAAAAGATAATAGGAACAAAATCTAATACTTAAACCACTAAATGTATATTGAAATATTTTCAAGGTAATTTACACAATTAAAAGTATAATGTTTGCTAAAGACACAATGATAAAAGAGTTATGAGGCTCAAAATGGCTGTTTCACTCAACAGAACAAAAAAAACCCCCCCCCAAAAAAATCTTGAATAATATGAAATATTTTAAAAGTAAAATATTGTTTCCTTTTTATAGTTTACCTCTACTTTTAAGATCAATTAATTTTTTTTATTGTTGTTTTCTACATTCAACAATTTAGATAGAACTCTTCTGCTAAATGAGACAGAAAGAAGGAATTGCTTTCTCTAGGTGAGTATACTTACGTACATTTGAGAATTGAAGTTCTACATGTATGATAATAGTTTGGCTAACCTAAAAATACAGAATGACAGGTTGTTGATTATTACTCATATTTATAGTAGGTTTCAAGTCTATACAGGACATAAAACATCCAGAAAAATTCTGGATGTATGTATATATAGGCAGATGATCTGGGGGCTGAGCACCTGCCCTATGAGGACAGGTTCAGAGGACTGGTGCTGTTCAGGGTGGAGAAGACAAGGCTCTGGGGACACCTTATAGCAGCCTTCCAGTACCTAACAGGGGCCCACAAAAAAGCTGGAGAGGGGCTTTTCACAAGGTCATGTAGTGATTTGACCAGGAGGAATAGATTCAGACTGAAAAGGAATAGATTTAGATTTGATATTAGTAATAAATTAGAAAATCTTTGCTAGGGACTGGAACAGGCTGCTCAGAGAAGAAACATCTAAAATGTATTACATCCCCGAGAGGAGAAAAAAAAATAACTATAGTAGCACTATTTGAGTGCTGCAGTAGTGTGGGTAGCCCTTGAAATGGCTAAAGTTAAACCAAGGGTAGAGATCCATATATTTCAGTAAAAGATCTTTAAAAAGCAAGATTCTGAGTAGAATACTTTTCCCTCATCTCTGCACTAAAATCCGAGGGAGCAAACATTCATTAAACTTTTTTCTTTTTATATCTCAAGGACAATAATCTGACAGAAAGGCAACCCTGAGAATTATAATATAGATTTTTAGACTCTGTAGTGAGCTAAAAGCAACTTCTGCACCCTTCCCCATTCTGGGAATTCACCCGCAAGTTCGCCTTAAGGGGAAGAACATTCTCTTGCACACACAGGTGTCCCATCATTTATTTCCATGAGAGTGAGAGCAACCAGATATCTACTTTTGTCATAAAATAGCACTTTAAAAAGCTTACTCTGGTTGGTCTGTCTTTGGAGGGATTTTTAGCATATTTCATCATGGTAATATGCATTTTTCCCCTCTGTTTTACAGAACATTATAATGCTGAGCAAACTGGTTGAGAAAGAGGGCATATTTATAATGATTTGGTTTTATTTTTACTAGCTTTTCTAATAAACTTGTGCCCAGAACAATCTCACAAGATATTTGAAATGCAACACAAAATATTCCCAATACATATGTAACTACTAAATGAATAGCATAATACTATTATCATTTGAGTTTGATTTATTGATTTATTAAATGATGAAACATGTTCATAGCAGGTGTAACTAAATATCATACAGTACTTCCACAATCACACATGAAAAATGTTTCATTATTCATCTCCTAAAATTGCAACAATAAATATTTAATTTGATATCATTTTAAAATTTTATCATAAATAATATACAACTAAATAAGCATTTATATTTAATTTTTATATTTTTGGTTTATTACTGACTCAAAGAGAAATATGATTATACGTTTTTTAACATTCAATCTTATGTTTAGATAATAATAATAAAAATAGCACAAATATTAAGATTAAAGAAAAAAAAAAAGAAAAAACGTAACTTTTTCTTGTAGTTATGCAATAAACCGTTTCGGAATCTTTCCTTCAAACTTGATCCAAAACTTTTTTTCTGTTGTTAGATATATTCAGTTGTTTAACATGTATGCAGTTTCACTCAGTTCATTTTATTATGAAAACAAGGAGATTCTTCAAATGGCTGACTTTTTTTTTCTGTAATATTAAATATTTTTATTTTGTTAACTCCTAAAGATTTCATTACAAACATCCTAATTGTTAATATGTACTATAAACCACCACAGTGATGCTCAAGTAGGAAATCATGATAGCATTTGAACTTTATTAGCAGTCTGGAAACGTGAGAGTAGTGGTCATAATATATAGGTTCTCTAATGAATGCAATGATCCCATTAAAACTTCTACTACCTGAAGTAAAAAAAAATCAAAACAAAAATCTCTAAACGAAATATATAGTGGTGTCTTTGCTAGTGAATGCAATCTTCCTAGAGGAAGACCATTACATTAATTGTCTGTTCTTTACTATTGCCCACATCACTAAAACACATGCCATAATCAGTGTGGGAAATCTTCTATATAGGCTATTGCTGCAGCCTTGTCTGACATCTCCGTGTAGTACAAACCTCATGAACTTATGGATAAAAACATTGGAGCACTGACTTGGGCTTCCAGACTGAGTTTGTGGTACTCTGGTCTCCAGTACGGCATGATCAACAGACCACTAAAAATCCCCTGGACCCTACATCAATCAAAATTTATAAAATGCAGAGGAAGACAAGAAATCCTTGAGAGAGGCAGAGCGGTGGAAGGAACCCCAACAAAACAAACACCAACCACACACCAAAAATCCCCAAACATCCAAACCAGCAAATACTTTGTATCACATCCGCTTCAGATGGAATGAAGGACTAGAATTTACATGGTTTGCTCACAAAAGTGTAAGCATAGTTGTCACTTCATTACTGCATGACAGCAAAACTGAAGTGGCAAGAAAGGAAAACTTGTCCCATATGTGGGTCTAGCAGTTCTTGCATGTAACTAACAGTCAATGTATGGTGGTTTATTTTGTGCTTGAACTTTTTTATTCTTTTTGAGATAGACAGACTGAAATAATGCAAATACACTCCTTGATGGCTACTAAATACACAAGATAATAAGGTTGAAAAAAACACCTTTTTTTAAACTGGAAAATATATAAAAGAATCTAAGCATTTCTCAACCCTCTAATGGAGACCTTGAGGATGATCTTGATTTTGATGTTTCATTGGGTAGAAAAATTAAAATATTGTTGTTTAACTTGGAAAATGCCAATCTAAGTATTTATTGGAAATCATCTCTGCCTGTTTTGCAGTACCTAAAATTCTATTACGAATGCAGCATTTTCTTATAAGATCACTTGTAAAAAATGAAATAAGTTTTCTTGTTAACTACACTGATTGGCTATATAATCTGATACTTAAATAATAATAACTAGTACATAATATAGAAGCATATTTGTTAAAGTTTCTTACTCAAACACCACTCTTTTTTTCAGTCTTAGAAAAAAAAATTCTTTTTTTAAATTTTTTTTATTTGCAGATATTTTGTACTTTAAAATTAAATTCAGGGAGGTTTTAGCAGCTGTTCATATAGCCCAGACTTAATGTATTGTGCAACAGTATGAGAAAATAGATACAAAGCTGGAAAAAAATATTATTATTTTTACTTTCACAAGAGCTACTGAATTCCAGTGTGGATTTTAGAGTGTTTTAAAAAGTCTATCTATATCAACTACATTCAGTAAATCATTTTGTGTCTGTTGCTTCATTTCCTTTCCAAGGCAAGACCCTATTAGTAGGGGAAAAAATTGCAGTCAGGTAAGTCAAATGAATACAAGACATAGGGTGTGTGCTTTTTTTTTTCTCCTGCAGAAAAACTCAGTACTTTACATTTATTAATTGGTTTTGTATTTTAAGTATCATCTTTTCTTATACACTGTTATTGTCATGATGATTTTTGACTGCTTATGACTTTCCTAAACATACATAATTTGCTGTTGTAAGGGATAGAGAGAGAACATGAAATCTCTCCTTGCTGTCCAAGAAGAGAGTAAACATATGTGATATGAGCAGTAATGGAGTCTGACAACCTTTTATAAACCAAACTTCACTGAGGCAGTAAGAAATATGAGCAACAGTGCACCTGTATGGTAACTCACCCAATGCCCTGACTGCATCAGAATGGCAGGTCAGTTGATGCTCTGGGTCTTCTGACAGCAAGAGGCAATTGTGAAAATGCATTTTGAATGCAGGTAAGACTCACGCCACCCCCTGGCTCCAGCAATGTCTGTGTGATTTGAGACAGTCCTACCTTACACAGATAACGTAGGCTGCATCTTGCCTACACTGACTATGCCATGGAGGGACAAAGGGACAGGAGGAAGGGTGTCAGGCATTTGTGACATTGATCAAGGGGCAGGCTGTCAAGATACAGTGCTTTTTCTGTCATTACAAAGAGATTTTCAAATAATGAAGAAATGAAAAACAGAGGAAGTGCCCAGAGATATTAAGTGCGTTTAGATGCAATGTAATATATGACCAATTTCCAGACTGCAGACTATTTTTGATATCAAATAGGTCCCAAAAGAACCATAAGAACCACTCTGAACTTGATAAAAATAGCTGTGGCAGCCTGAATTACTCTATTAGGTAACATTCTGAGACTACCGAACTACAAGAAAAACTATTTTGCTAATGAGATCAACTACTAATTTAAAGGTGTAGATAATAAATATAAAATGCTGTTTGAGCTAAACTCAAGGTTGAAGCTCATGGGTAAAATTCTCAACCTATTTATTATGCTTACAATTCTAGTCTGAGTTGTGAAGCCATTAATTCTTATAATTATAAAAAATGTCTTTCTTTCGAAGATTAATTTGTTTATAAACCTAAACCACCAGAAAAATATGTCCTTAATGTATAGGTAGTTGCATATTCCTGAGTTTTTATTCAACATTCTCACTCACTTCCTTCTGTGGTGGAATTATTATGTACTTTCTTCATGTGTATGTGTGAAAATGTGTACATCTGTGTATATTTTCTCTCCCATTTTCACAGTCAAGGTCAAACTCTTTGTCTTGCAAGGTTTATAAATCAGGTGGCCCAATTTTAATTTTAAAATTGATTAAATAATTTCAAGTCAATTTATATTTGTTTAACGGTCATACCAAGCGTATTTGTATCTGTATGAACAGGTAATCTGTGCTCTATGTGAACTATGTTGTTTAGTTTATGATTAAATAGTAATCAGAGTAGATTTCATGTACTTTTTCGTTTTTACTGGTTCTGTTTGCTCATTTGGTCATCTGTAAATGAGTAGAAATAAGCATAAGCTAGACAAAAAATAACCTTCCAATAGTTCATCTTTAGGATGTTTTTCTGTGACATTGTCACTATCCTTTATTTCAATGTAAAAGAGTACATATTGTTTCCTGTTACTTTCCCTGTAGACTATTCCAGTGTTACACCTCTCAGTTGCCAAGAAAAGAGCAGATGCAAGAAACCAAGCCATGGACTATTAACCCTTCTAGCTCTTCAATGTAGGAGTCAATGATACTGCCAAGAGAAATCAAGCTTAAAAATATTAGGGCTGTGGGGCAAGGGTGAAGAGGTCAGATCAGGAACCAAGGTAGTTCTCTTTTATTTTGTCAGTAAAGCAGAAAGGCTCAGGTAGGAGCAGAGATATCCTGTAGGTCAACATCTGAGTGCACAGCAGGTGTTACATGCAAAGATTTGGTTTTTATGACCACTCCAACCTCTATGAAGAATGAGCAATTCTTTGGAGACAGAATACACCTGACAAAGTAAAACAACAACCAGTTTGCCAGTAGGCTTGCTAACCTACTCAGGTGTATTTTAAGCTAGTTGTGTTGCGGCATAGAGCCTAATGTTTGAAAAACTTTTAGACCCAAAAGACATTAAGTCACTGGAGATCAATCTAGTTGGGGATGCTGTTACAGCTTCCCTGCAAAAAAAAAAAAAAAAGCATCACTGAGAATATAGTGAAAAATGCTTATTAACAAATGCTTGCAACCTGGAAAACAAACAGCTGGATTTAGAACTCTGCAAACAGTCACAGACCAATATTTTCCTTAAGATTACAGAACCATTGTGAAATAACTCCTGTGACTAGAGTTCTGCAGTTGATGGATAAAAGTAACTTAGGAACGACAGGACATGAAAGCAGGGATTCTTTTGCCTTGAAGCTGGAGATGAGCCTCTCAAGACCTTATAAATATCTGATGACAGATTTAATCACACTGGTATTTGCTCAAAGGAAAACATAGTATTCACAACTACGGAGATTTCTGCAAAGGGTCAAGGTCAATTTTTATGCAGGTAATCAACAAACTTTTGGGGGAGTCATACTGCTGGATCTGCTAATCATGAACAAGGAGGAACATTTTGAGGATGTAAAGCCAGAGGGTGGATTTTACTGTAATGAACTTGGGGCCTAGCATTCTAATAAAAGTGAGAAAAGCTAATATAAAATTAAAGCATATGATTGAAAAAGGTATTTCATATATTCTGACAAATGTCAACATTATAATTAAAATGAAAATTGAAAAATGGTTTACTGCTGTTGACACTGTTCCTCTATTTTCTTTGTTAAGGAAGCAAAGCGGAAAGGAAAAGAAAACAAATCTCTTGAATCTACTGGAATCTCTTAATTTCACAGTTGATACTTTTTACAGATTTGCATTTTGAAGATGCATATCTAGAGGATGAGAAAAAGCAGAAACGTAGGTACAAGCTGGAGCAGACCATTCTTGAATATATATTTGATATTTCTCTAGAAGAAAGTTTCAGATTCCAGATCTACAAAAAAAAGTTTGGGTCGTTTTCCATATCAACTATCTACATATTCTGTCACTGTGGTAAACAGAGTAAAGATTCCATTGTATTTATGTGTTTTATCACAAAAGAGTTGGCAGCAGATCCAGTGACAGGTGAAGAGAAGTATAGGGTCTTTGGGAATTGCAGTTTATTCTGACAATCATATAGCATGAATTAATTGCATAAGAATTTGAAGACAAGAGATGTTTGGAGTTTGACTTGGTTTTAATGAGTGCTGCATTCTGGCAGTGGTGATTCATTGGGGGTTTGAATAAATAAGATAAAATTTAATAGTCTCTGTAAAAAGGCAAACAAATACAGAAGACAACATCCTAATGTGGTCAAGGTTTTCCATTTACAAGTGAGTCTGCCTGCAACATCAGATTACAGATATATGTAGGAGTTCATTCATGTCTTGATTTTCTGATTGAAAGAAGAAATCCCAACTATTTTGCTTTCAGTCAAACTGTCTGTGTAACTGAAGAATGACAGAAATGTTGATATTTTGCTTTTTCCTTAGTGTTTGTAAGAAAGGAATATTTATTTTTTGGCCAAGCTGATAACTATCTGTCTGTTTGGCATGATCAGTTTTGGCATAATCATTTTTGGCATGATCAGTTTTGTGCTAACATCCTCTAAGACAGATTTTACTGTCCTGTTCATGCACGCTGCTTCATCCACATTTGTATCTTACCAGACATAATTTGAACAAGAGGTAGCTCTCAGGTCAACCATGCAAAGAAAGTTTGCCCTGAGAAAGAGAGAAAGAGAAGGCAAGATACAAATCATAATGGTGAAATAAATGAAATATAGTGTAAAAGAGTAGTACCAAGATCATGTAAGAACTACTTGGAAAAGAAATATCCTGAGGGAAAAAAGTTTTTTTAAGAGAGAGACACCTTGATATGAGAGTGGTAGGTATTTTATGTTTTGCTCCTTTAAAAACAGAAACTAAAATTAACAACTTTGCATCCCTAGTGTAATTTACATTCTACATTTTGGCTTTAAGCTTGACTTTAAATATGTTCAGTATTTGCAGAGAAGAAAGATCTGTGAAAGAAAACTGGTAATGCCACTAAATACTGAATAGCTGTTTCTTTACTATTATTTGGACTACTTCATGCTCCAAAGATGCCAGGAGATTTGCTCCTTTCAAACGTTTAAAAGTGGCAGAGTTCCCCAGTGAGTCATCTTTCTTTCATTAGACAAGAGCTGTATTGACCTGAGACCAGACAGTGGTTTGGATGTGCATTAGAATATAATTTTGCATAAAAATACAGTTCAGATTCTCCATAATGCGTGCTGCACTTTCACTTTTCTGAACAATCTATTTCAGATCTTCATCTGAAAGTGTCTCTGTTTTGTGTGCATACAGTTTTTAAAATGGTTTGTTGGCTGTTGGAGACACTAAATAGTGTTGCCTGAACAGGACAAGTAATGGAATTTTTGAGCATAATAGAAATGGGAGGTTTTTTTTAAATCTGTAAGTAGGTACTATTACTTAAACAGCTTCACAGGGAATTATATATTTGTCCACAGATTTTAGTGAAGGAATAGTATATGGATCAATATATGTACTGTATACTGTATGTAGTATTTTTTTGTAAGTGGTATACTTTACTATTATGCCTGAAAGAATTTAACAGTACTCTAACAGCTGTATAAAATTTATGCAGAAACATATTCTTCTGACTTTTCAGCAGTTTCCTCCATTCCCTGATGCCTGATACTTTGAAAAGAATGTGTCATAGCATGTTCATCAATTTGCATACACTATTATGCATAAATTATATTTAAACTTGATTAACAAAAGGGAAAAATTAAGAAAACTTTAAATGTCAGTACATTGTTATGTACTTATACAATGTAAAATATGTCTTCAGAAAATAATACAACCTGCCTGAAAACCACCATCATTGCCATATTTCAACAACATTTGACATGTGAGTATGTTAATAACAATGGCTCCATAAAATTGCATTAAGGAAGTTGAATGCTTGTTACTTCACTGTCTGAATAAAGTTTGCTGATGTAAAGTTTCTAATTGCCATGTCTAAGCTTTAAAAGTCAGGCTGGGTCCTTTCAATGTCACAACCATCACAAGTAAATTGGACCTTGTCAGCCCTATTATGCTCTGAACTACGCATTATTTTTCCTACCAATTTTTTCTTCAATAACATTCCAAAAGACTTTTCAGGCAAAAGTCTCATGGGTGTAATTTGGATTCCAGGATGCTGACTATTTGTGAAATCAAGCTATATACAAAGAAATTAACAAGCTATTTGAATTTGTCGGTTATGGTGAATATTGCTGCAAAATTGTGAGTTAACTCCAAAGAGCGAAGGAAGATCTCGTGCTGGAGAAGCCATTGAAGAAAAGGGAGGGTCTATTTCCCACAGTTTCCCACTGTCAGCAAGTGAAATCACTGGGCTTGGAAAGCTTTGCATTTACTAGCACAGCAGAAAAGTAGTCAGTCATTTATTATATATACTGCTTCACAATGTAATCTCTTATTGTTTAGCAGTAGTAGAACTGTCAGATTAAAAGTAAATATTTCATGACTTGTAACAGTAATGAGTTCCTGCTTTGATGTATAATCCATTATTAAACTCACCAAATGTTTTTTAGGTTAACTTATGTGGGTCAGCATTAGGCCCTTGTAAAATACAGGTTTTTAGCCAGATGGTTAGAAGTTGTCATTAAATTAGCCCGAATCAGTCGGTATCCCATCAGTTAATCTCATGTTCTATAAATGGCAGATGAGTATTCCTCGTACTGATTATGCAACTTACAGCATCTGCCCATTTTCTGCTTGACTGGATCCTGTCTGAAATGGTCATTTCCCCAAACCTGCTAGAGCCAATCAAAAACCTGCCCAGTTTGCAAGAAGACTGCAGGCATATGGCTATTCGGTTTATATTTTCACCATAGGGTACTCAGCTATTATGTATGAGTACGGGAAACTATGTACGATAAGGTCATTAAAGTGCTGAAGAGTAAGAATTATGGCCATGTTACACATAATGACAGCACTGCAGAAAATGCTCATCTGTGTATATTTTCCAGTTGGATGATTATTTTATGAATGGCATTTAGTTTCTTATGATGTGGGAGAAGGCTGTCATTATTGAATTATTTGATTCATATGAATGTAATTAAACTTTCTTGGAATCATAACTTTCTTATATTCATGCCTTTTGAGAACACAGATTCACATAAATTCCTAAAATTCACACAGAACACATAAATTCCTAAAATAAAATCTCAGATTTTGAGACCAGAATTACCTGGAAAATAGGCAAAAATCTGGAGGCAACCATCCTCTGATGGTTTCTGTTTAAATAACACACCATCAATTATTTTCCCATATTCCTTTTGCAGTAATATCAAAGAGATGCAAAACTGTTATATGGATGCTAAGAATACCACCTTAGCATGAAAAATTGCAATGTTATTAACAGTGATAATCACAAATGCTCTCCCTTTTTAAATTTTTTTTTGTTTTTGCTTAATAATAACCCTTAAGTAGATGGCAAATACCAGAAAAGGAATTTCTGAAGTATGTCTTCTCTTATCCAAATATCAGACTTGACACTATAATACAGTAACTAAAGCAATTGCAGTATGGTGGCAGTCAATGGTGGTAGTGTATCAAGGATGCATTTATAAAACAAAACTTTTGAACTCCTAATACCAATGATAATTAAAAAAAAAAAAGGTAGTTACTCCCTACTTTTAATTCTATCCATGAAAACAAGATAAAACAATAACTTTTGAGTAGAACATCATGGACAGTTACAGAAAAGACCGTGGTTCAGAGTTCTTAAGATTTGCATGTTACATGTTAATACTTCAGCTGCATGTTGTAATAACCTTGTACCTGCTTATTGTTAAGTGACTGGAAATAAAAAGTCAAATTTCTTTCACTGCACTTTACCAGTGGAGCAGAAAAATGCCCATAAATAAGATTTAGATGTGCCATGCATATTGTTGAACAAATGGGTCTATTGTCTTAAAAAATAGAAAGTCAAGTCCTACAGAAACATTCTTTAAATTCTTAAATCCAGAAGTAATTACAGGGTTAAGAAGAAAATTCTTAGCACAAGAGTAGTCTTAGACTGTATGAACATTGAAAATATAAGTTTATTTATACTGTTGTGACAGACCAATTATGTGGATGAGATGTTTCACAGAGAAATGCTTTCATCCAAAACAGAGATTCACAGAACAGTCTGTCTAAAAAAGACATTCCTGACTTCCAAGTTATGCGCTTGTGTAGGAAGGTTAATAACACCTTAATTTATTTTGTATATTTATTTAAAGGCAAACTAATTTCATGACAGTTTGCATCTGCATAAAGATCCAAAAAAGGCAAAATGAAACATTGAGGAAAAAGTGTTCCTTTATTTTTTTCCATATACTTATTGCCAGAACTGTAGACAATATCATACTCCTGCAGCAATCTGTACAGCCTTTACTTCCACCTCAGGGAAAACACAAAGTAATTAATATTCCAACTACAGAGTCGTAGTTCCCCCCAAATATCAGTAGTAGCTTAATCTGTTGATACAGTAATGAACTGCCATGCCTATCCCAGGCTGGGCTGAAGGTGGAAGAGGTATAAGGAGGCATGAGAATCATAGAATCATATGACAGTCTGGGTTGGAAGGGACCTTAAAGATCATCTACATCCAACCACCTGCCGTGGCCAGGGATACCACCCACTGGAGCAGGTTGCTCGGGGCCCCATCCAGTCTGGCCTTGGACACTCAGTATAGAAGACCTCATACAAAGGAGATTTTGTGAGCTCTTCTGTGTGATGCACCAGTAAAAGAAGTTCTCAGGAAAACATCCACTAATCTCTGGCATTGGTATTTAGAAAACTTTCTCCCCTTTCCTTCTGTTCTTTGTATCACAGTTCTGCTGCAATTCTAGGATAGTTTTCAGAGGTGCTCACCCAATATATAGAAGGGACACATCCTGAAGAGCTTTCCCAGGAAAGAAATAGATAATGAATACAGCTGCTTTGAGAAGGCAGTCCTGAGGGAGCCATGTCTGTGATGCCTACTGGGTAATGGCAGTCTGAAGTATAGGAATGTGCAATAGGAGAAAATAAGACAGCTGAATTTATCAAAAACAATTTTAAAAAATCAGTGTATGAAAAATCATAATATACTTTAACTCTTTTGCCCAAATGATTGAATGGATCTGTAGAAAATCCTGTTTCCATAAAATCCACAGTTTAAGTGATGGCTAGTTAATATACAGATGTAAGGTAATGGAACCAGAACTTCAGAATCAGAACTTGTGCAAAGAACAGATAGAAATGTGTTCCAGTGTGTTGTCAACAGGATACAAAAACAGACTGTCATCTGTAAAGCAGTGCCACCTTGTAATAGCACAACAGCATACAAATGTCAGCTCTGTTTCACCTAGCAATGTATCAGCTACTCCTGAAACCTGATAGTGAACAGTAAAAAGTAGGGGCCATTCACTAGAAATAGATAATCCACTCTTTGGGCCTGCTCAACTCATTTATATTAGGAGTGCACTTACCCAAGATATTGCTTGGGTAACTCTGTTTTCCGTATTGATACATTTGATTCTTTTTATTTGTCTAGTTTAGTGTTGAGCTTCCCTTAATAATATCATTATTATACTTCTTACCATGATGTCACATATAACAGTTGTTATCAAGGGACTCAAAGTTTTGATGGTTTTAAAAAGTCAGTTCTCCCACTCATACAGTAAATGAAATGATAAAATGAACTTATGTAAAACTTTGTTGTTATTAAGCAGATACATAATTCATTAGTGCTTTGCTGTTTTTACAGCTAAATTCACAGGGACCCCAGGACTTAGAAAAATTCTCATCAATAATCCAGCAACATTAAAAAAAAAACAACACCACAGTATCAGCACAATAGATAAAAGAGAGCAAGAGAAAAAAGTTACTTGCTTTTTGTCTGCTGAAATGAGGAAAACAACCTAGATTAAATTTTTCATGAAAAATTACAAAATATTAAATTTTGCTGATTTTCAGGGAAGTATATTTAAACTCTGTCACTTGCCAGGAACATTTTTATTGACAGCCGTCTTGGCTGAGTCTTTTGTGGTTGTTACACTGTTTTCAAACCTTACCTGGCAGTTAAAATACCACAAAAATAAAGACCTAAAAGAATGAGTAGGCAATGTAGACAAGGTCTTCCCTCCTATTGTCACTGTTTTCCTTCCTGTTTAGCTCCCAATTTACACCCTAAAATATAACTATTGATTAGGATTATTGAATATTATCCTATCAAATTATCTTTCATCTGAACCTTTTAGGCCTGAATTAGTCCACTTAATTTTAAGTTCTTGAAGAGTGCATAAATTAGAATAATTAGGCTCAAAAGAGAGATTAAGGTGACTAATAACAGGAAGCAGCTTCACACTATTAAACAACAGTTCAACCCATCTAAGATCTAATTATCCCTCTAGATGTGACTTATTTTCCTTCACAAAGAGAAGATTCCAAGGACAACTGTGTTTTTTAAGTGCCTCAGCCAAGCACTTAAAGGTGGATGATTCACTGAAGTGTGTTCGCCATCAGGGAGTGATTCTATTTTAGTTTGATTGCATTAGGGATGTCAATACCACTGAGATAAATTTTTTTGCAATGAGAATTCTCAACCTAAAGAGCAAATATTAAGTACTTTCCTCCCTTTTAAAGATGACTTTAGAAAAATACTCAAACTGCTAGAAAAAATTCACAGGTTGTGATCATGAGTGGCACTGTGAAAGTTAGAATTTCGACAATACACGTGGATCGCTAAAGTTGGAAGAGAAGGACTCTGTAAGGCCACTAATCCTTGTTTCACATGCTGTCTGCCTCTGTCATTTAAACTGCAAGAAATCAGAGCTACAGCCCTCTGTACATCTAGAAATAAAAGCCCTCATTAATTAAGTTTTATGCTGACAACCATTATTATTTTAACAATATTAAATTAATTTAATTTTTGAAAATTACATATTTATTGCTTGAAAGTTTAGATTTGCAAAGGGTAAATTTTCTACTATAATATTACTATACTAGACAGTCCTTAAATTCTTAAGTGAATTTCTTTAACGTGGTGAAATTCGCATTTATTTTTATAGTCAGCTTTGCTTCTAACTCAAAGCAATAGCTGCTCTGAGTTGTTTCATTAAACCAAAGGTCACCAGTGACTGTAAATTCCCAGTGCCAGGGACAATATCTTGATTATCCAAGGTCAAGCATATTACAAGACTCCACAATATATTGAGAATCTCTAAATTACCTTCTTTACAAATGTTAGGTAAGACAATATATGAATACATGAATTTACTAAATGGACAACATATAGAACATTTAATAGACCCTTCAAAACTGATAGTGTAGCAGTGGCATACACTACAATTTTTATTCTGACACTCATAAATAGAAAAGATACAATAGATAATCTAAGAAGTTATCTTAGGCCACAAGGAGGAATAGCATAATCTTGAACAAAGGAATGTCAGAAATTTTAATATTGCTATGTGATGTTATTATTTGTTATCAAAAATACAAATAATGTCCAGCACCTGTACCCAAATTACAAGGAGAGCATGTAATTGGGCAGGGCTGAATATGTACCTTACAGAGATATAAAGTGTATGAAAAGCAATAAAAAGCAAAGGAAAATATTTTAATTTTCAAATTTCTTGAAACTTTGAAAGTAAAAAATAAAGTAAAAATGACCAATTATTTTGTTGAACAACAAGAAAAACTATGTGTAAATTTTCAGATTCACAAATCAGAAGGGAAGATACAACTGGTGAGATCAGTCACAGTAGATAGTATAGGCTGGAGGTTAAGCCAAATACACAACTACAAAATTAGTATTTTATCTCACATATATAATATTTATCCATATGTTAAATTACATGACTATAAAAAAATCTGTCAGAAAATACCGAAATAACTGCAATTGTGAAAGACAGGTGGAAATAATATGTATATTGCTTAATATTACAAAATAATTGTCCACCTACAGAATAATAGCAAGGACTTTTTATGAAATCATCAATTAATGTTGTCTTACTAGAAAATCACAAATATTTTATTCATCTCTATACCCCCTGAAAAATTCCAATTCCTTGAATTTGACCTCAATTCTAATGAATTTGACCTCAAGCCTTAGAGCATATTTTGAATCAGAAAGGAATAGATCAATTGGGGATGAAGAGAAATGTAAATTACTCCAAGAATTTAATCAAAAGTAGATGACATTGTATTATAAAGGTTATTATTTAATACACACATTTCTTACTAACAGCAATCCGTCTAAATTTAACTGAAGGTGATGAGGATTCAGCCATACTTTCAGACTGGCAGGTAACTGACACTTGCTCAAGTGGTTTCCTCATCACAATTGAATGCATCTTCTCTGGACTTCTGTATGTACAGTTTGCATAAATAATCCTAACTTATTTCACATTTTACAAAGAACATCTTGGTAGGTTCAGCAGCCTGTGAGACCAAAGAGCAGGCTTTAGAGCAGAGATCTTTTACTGTCCATGTACTTGGAGTAACTTTTCTTGTCTTTCACATTTCTAAGACTTGGCTTATGTTCAGTGTCTCTCTGTTCATCTCAGGCTACCCATTCCTGCTTTCACCTTCTGGGAAACCTCATTTTTTGATTAAACTTTTCCTGAAATTCCTTGTTCACCCATGCTGTCTTTTTGCACGGATGCACGACTTTATCCACTTCAGAAAATACATTTTAATTTGCAAAGATTGTGGTTGAAGATCAGCCCTGGCTTAGAGTCATCACAGTCAAGACTGACTTGTCTTCAAACAGTTCTTCTTTTTCTCTTTTTTAATTAACAGCCCATGTTAATAATATTAGCTATTAATTAGTAAAGCATGTGTCTTTTTCATCGGAAGTAATGTTTTTCTCTTTCCCTGTTTCTTAAACATGGTCCCATTCTTACCTGAATATTCCTTAAGAGAAAAGATAAAAGCCCTTTACAGGCATTTCTTCTACAATATTTTATATTGGTCTCATTGTATATCTAGAACTAAAAATTATTAAAATTCTCTGGCTTTGACCTGTTGTTCACATCTGGTATCACTGTGAACAACACAAGGAATAAGATAGTTAATAAAACTATAAAACCACCATTATGAAAACAATCCTATTGGCATTCTGTGGAACACATATTTATAAACAGTTTGCCCTTCCTTGGATTTTCTTACTTTACCAGTTTCTCCCTCATTATTTGTCTGCCTAGAGCCATCAAACTGCTAGAGTTTTGCTCATTAAAACGGATTGTTCTTACTGGACTGAGATCCACAAAAAAAAAAAAAAAAAAAAAGTTTAAAGGTCTTTCTCATATCTGTAGAGCTTTTTCAGTAAAAATCAGCACTTTTTTATTAAAAAAACACAAACTTGATCCTTTTGCTAAATTTATTTTTATAATTGCAAATAAACAGGAGTTCCAATGAAATGAATAGTATGATGATAATTAACCCTTATGTAAGCACATTTGTTTATTCATCTTGTTTGATTATGTCTACAACCACTTGAGTTTCAGAAACAGATGCTGTCTATATTTGTCCTTGTCAAGCATCTCAGACAGACTCACCTCAGGAGATTACTCCTTTATTAACAATATCACTAACATAAATTTGTAGGTGACACTGATTCATCTTGCAGGGTCCACTTCTTTTAAAACAAGGTAGGTGAATAATTCACACGTAGGCTCAACTAAGAAGTCATAGGAAAAGCTAAATATTTATTTGAACATTAGTCTCTTATACAATTTTCACAAAGTTTAGTTTTATGCAAGTTGCCCTTCAAAAGCATATTACTATAGATAATCCATTTTACATTGAGACACTTATCTTTTCAATCTTTGCTCCTGTTAAAAAATTTAAATGCTATTTAAATTTAAACCATGTAGTTTACAATTTTGCCAATGTGATTTCAGCTTTCAGGAAAAAGGGGGCCTTTAAACCATGTGCTATTCCCTCTCTAAACCAAAGGTTCTTTAGTCTAAATCTAAGACATAAAAGGCTCTAAAGGAAATTGGAATCAGTGAGCATTGGAAAACATCTTTTATACTATGATAATTTCAAAGCTTGGAATTTTGAACTATTTTCTAAAAACAAGCAAAACTATGTTTTACAGGATGAGCCATGATAATTTCAGATATCAGCAGTTATACTAGGCAAGAAAATAAGAGAGGGCTATAGATTAAAGTATGAAGCAATGCTACATTGCTAATTCAGAAGCCGATGAATATGCATGAATAGATAAGAGAATTTTGTGTGTGGATATGTGTACGTGGGTGTGATTATTCTTCTGCTTGTCTCATTGTTTGTGTCAATTAGAGTACCAGAATACTATTTAATGTAGCTTACAATTGCTTATGCTTTCAACTTTACACCTTTTAGTCTGTATTATGCTGCAAACAAAACTAATATGCTCTACTTTTAATTTAGCTTACAATGGCCCCAATTCAAGAGTGTTTATTTTGTTTCAGTCTTGCTTAAATTTGTAGACATCATGTACATATTTAAATGCTTTGCAGAACTGAAATTTATTGATACATCTTAAATGTCAACGTTTCCATGTCTGCTTATCTTTATAATCAAAGCAGAGTTCACATCTGAAAGTAAACATTGATAGCTAGTTATGAAGTGGCACAGATAAAGTAGAATCAATTTTTTTTCTTGTTATCCTTTTCTAGCTGTCATTCACTATCCAACAGCTATTATTGGATTAGTAATACTAAAAAGAAGAAGCATTGAATTATTCTGAGTACTTGTATTGAGCATATTAAGTTTGCAAAAAAAGATAATTATATCAAAAACAATAAAAGAAAAAGTTTGAAGGTTGTCTTCTAATAATTTTTAAGCATATATGTCCAATAGCCTGACCAACTTAATTTTGTTCAGTTAAATAAATTTTATTTATTACATTCTTCAAGTATCATGAGATACACAACAAAAAAAAACTATCTGACAGAAATAAGTGGGGAATTAAGCATTTAATCTTAAAACAAAGATCTCCTATGTTGCAAATACTGTAAGGTAAAATTTACAGATAATAAGGCAATCCAAAATACCTTAAAACCCAAAGCCCTTGCCCTGATGCCAGATTAAAATTCTAGGACAGAAATTCAGGTCAACACATCCAGGTCTGACAGAGACCCTGAGGGGATCTACTGTCTTAACCAATCATTTATTTGTTTTTCCTCTATGATATGGGAATGTCTTGATGCATAATACTTTAAAAAATGATGACACACATAAGAACTACCAGTACATAATGCTAAGTTTTAGCTTTGACTTAATAGCCTGAAAACTTTAGTCTAATCTCCAGTTCATTTATTTTCAATGCCAAGTGAAGGGAAAAAAAGAATGAGTTTGAACAAAGATGCCTGAGAGATCACTTGTAAATGCCTACAGTAGGAAGCTACCTAGGACACAGGCTTTTCCAGTCTTAAAGTACCTGCTACAATAAACCTCTTCCACGTTGCTGTGTTCACAGGTAGGAAAAAAGCAGCAAGAATGAAACAGGTTTTGACTATACAATTAAATGTTTCCTTTGTAAAAATAAAAAAAAGAAAAGAAGATAAAATTGGTCAAATGTGTCAGCTAATGCAGTAATTGGTCAAAACCTCAACTTTATATGACTGGAAAAACCCACCACAACCCCCCCAGACTTGGAGAACTAAGTGTAACCTGCTGGAAGGCAAACTACTCTGATTTTGATATAGTGCAGCAAAAATCTTGGAGGCAAAGCCTGTATTTGGCAAAGTAACAATACACTTATTTGCAAAGCACAATCCCACAGGGGAGAACTAAAAAACTGTTATACTAGCTGTCCTTTTCAGAGCAAGGTATGATGTTATGTTTATTGGATCAGTTAACAACAGAATTGAGTTTAAATGCAGATGGTCATTTTTGATTGAGACATATTCATATGATATATATAGTTTCTACCTTTTAACTTATATAATAAATGAAAGAAAATAAAAGCCATTAAAAGTGAAAAAAGGCGCGTTATTAGGTGGTAATGCTTTTAGTTTAGTGGTTAATATCAAAACTTCTTACCTAGGACCAAGAAAATGAATGCTAATATAGGAAGGGAAAAAAATCTAAGGATAAAAAGGAAAAAAAGAAACGTATTTCTGAAGCAGATTACATGAATATTTCAGCACTTTTTTGTTTTCTGCGAAGAGTATGAAAACACAGTCAGACAAAATCCATTTTTGCTTTATTCTAAATAAAATCATAACAAGCTTATGTAGTTCTATGTAGCCAAGTCATAAACATTGCTATATTCCATATTCACAGTAAGCACAATATTTCTACACTTTAAAATACTTCAATTTTTTGCACACAACATAATATCTTGCAAACACTTGTCAATGTGCTCTTAGAGCTTTCCTTTATGATAGAGCAATGCTACTTGATGTAAAACTGGATGCCTGTTGTACATCTACGAATATCTGTTTCTAACTTTATTCAACAAAATATGTTGTTCCTGTATTGCAGCTGAGGGAAAGAGGCATGAAGATATTCTTCATTGTGTAAGAATTCACACAACCCAGACCTCCTGAGGCTGCAGTTATAAGGAACTATACAACTATGCAGAAGAGTATTTCTATGAACCAGTATGAGTTACTTCTTTGCAGCATGAAATGGAGAAGCACAGTAATTTTTCATAATTGGGTGCCAGACCTTTAGTGGATATACATCATATATCCACTGGTAGCTAATGCTGTGTCTCTCAATGCATGAGCTGGGCATCTCAATAACTAAGATCCTCTACACTTAAAATGGGTATTAAATCTCCTGTCTAAAAGGAGGTAAGTGTCCTAAGAACAAGGTTTCTCTAGCTGCCTGTCTATATCATATTTGAAGGCTGAAAAGAAGGAAGACTTGAAATCAGTAAAAGAAATAATACTCTCCAAGTTTTGAGTTGGAATCAATATATTTGCAAAAGATGTCAGGAGGAGACAAATAATTTGTCCACAACACAGTAGTTGTAATGGCAAGATGCAAGCTTTTGCTATTGACTTCCTGTTACCTGACATATTTCTACATTAAAAAAAAAAAAAAAAAAAAAAAAGAGGGGAGAACAGCAGACAATTCTAAAGTAGTATGGATAAAATACTGTATTACTGCTCAAAACAAACAAACAAACAAATTCACAGAAGAGCTTCAGAAATTTAATTGTATTATTTTTCATGTTTACAGTTCCCAGATTAATGAAATCACACCCTTCAGTCATAATTGCATGCTGATAACCCTTTGCAAGTATTGTCCTAGCTTGGTTTAAAAAATCTGAGTATCATCTTTTCCATGAAATGTATCTTTCTATAGAATAAACCTCATATTTTCAGATACAGATATGCTAAATACTGAAATGAAAAATACTTTATTTCTAACTCTCTTTGATATGAAGCGAGAAGTATGTGTACTTTCTCAGGACATATCAAAGCCCAAGGAAAGAAAAAGGCTGTAAGATTGGTGCCAGGCAGCTATTGTAGGAAATTCTGTGGTTTATAGGTCATGTTTCTGGAAGCAGTATCAAAGTGAAGTGTTTTCAGTTTGCCTACTATGCCTCAGGCTCAGAATGAATTGATTGTGAAAGGGTTATTCAGTCTGTAAAAAAATCCTCAACCCATTGTGTCTCTACAGGAGCAAGCATGTTTAATTAAAGAAAAACAAAATTACAATAGAGAGCAACAAAATATGTTTTCTATTCTCTTTAGAGCCTTAAAAAAATTGATCATTGAAGTTAGGAGTGATATAATCTGTTTGTTAAAGAAATTTAAATAATTTGAATATTTCAATTGCTTAAATCACGGTTCCTATCTTAGAGCCAGAGAAAATGTTTACATAAAAATGTATAATCTTAGCTTTATGTGGAATTTGCTTCATAGGGGAAATAGAAAACAGTTTTCTTTCAGGTACATAAATCTGCAAAAGAATGCTAAAATAAAAATTTGAATAGTGAAATATATTCATTTGAATTTTCAAAAAATTAAATTTTAAAATTTACATTCCCTTAAATCTGTAATTTAAATTTAATTTAAACACAAAATGTTATTCAGGAATCTGACATCATTTAAAAGAACTGAAACACAATCTCATTATGGTATTAATCTAAGTTTGTGCAAAGTTTTATAAAGCATATAAAATGTCTTCAAGTGAAGTGTTTATTTGCTTTTCCAGTATATACATAGATATGACTCTCCCCTAGAGCAGTTTGCACACTTCTATTGTTTTAGTAGTAGCATAGGGGGTTTTTTTTGTTTCAATGAGGTACAAATATCCACGTAGTAAATCCCTATGTGAAGAGCACAGGAGCAGTAATATAACAACCTTTCTAAAAACTTGAATACAAAAATTTAATTGCATTAACAATAATGATGGGTTTCTTTTTTAATCCTATAAAATATGAACATTCTAAATTACTTTTACAAAAGTAATTCTAACAAGATTTCTTTTGCAAGAGAACCTCAGTGTCACAATATAGATGTCATTATATATCTTTGTGAAATTTACAATCTTTTCCAAGATGACATGGTTTTTATGGTTTTGTGGTGGTGTTTAATAACTTAGTTCAAAACGTGTCAGTAAATACACAACATACAGATGACTTATTTGATAATCTATCCTGCCAATAGCAGGTCATAAAGAGTAATTTAAAGTTCTGAAAATATTATTATAGTGCTTGAATCTAAATATTATCTCATTTACATTTACAAGATAATTTTAACATTCTTGTACTGTGAAGGATTTTGCTTTCTATTTTATTTAGTTAGTTCATTAGTTAGTTAATTTGCTTGTATGTACCTATTTATACAGTCATAAAGGGCAAAGGTTTCTTTAATATTGTCAAAATTGTGATCATGTTATAGTGGTTTATAGGTCTTAGATGTTCTTGTTAAGAATTAAACTAGAATCTTTACTAATTTATTGAGTTTTGCTTCCTCTACAAGTACTTTACTTGCTGACTTGTACTGAACAGAAGTTCTGCCCTTCCCTCCCCTCTTCCCCTTCCACTCTTTTTCCTCTTCTACCACTTTTTTTTTCTCTTCACAAAGAGAATTCCTGCTACCTGGATACCTTCTTTTATCATCAAGTTGAAGAATTATGTTATGTCTTAAGCAACAAAACAGGCTTTTGAATCCCAAATAATTGCACTTCATTTTATAGAACTGCACTGGAAATATTTCAAAGCCATGTTTGCAGGCTTCTTAAAATCTTTCAAACTGCTACGATATGATGAATAAAAACTCTGTGTGTTTTGGTTTATCTGAGAAGCAGGTGGTCCTTTACTGCAACTTTAATTACTACCTGAAAAAATCATCCACCTGAGAGCAGTGAATGAAAGACTAGCTCTTAGAACTTCCTGTTGTGAGGAAGAAAGAAAAAAGAGCAAAACTAAGAACATTTATGCAAGGAAATTGGAACAGGATGGATACAAAATGTTTAAAAGTTTTTGCTTAATTTTGGAAACCTTTAAATTAGTTAGTGATTTGTTTTGACATTCATCATATAAAGTTCTGCTTCTCTAATACTCATGGTACTGTGATTTTAGAAGAAACAAACATATCTAAACAGAAATAGAGATGGATTCTCCTGTGTTAGTGATACTTTAAATATTATAACTAAGACAACTACCTTAGAGTGCCTTTTAAGTCCATTGGAGAGAACAAGTTCACAGAATGACAGAATAGTCATAGTTGAGGTTGGAAGGGGTCATCTGTTCCAACCACCCTGCTTAAGCAGGGCCTCCTAGAGTTAGCTGTCCAGGACCATGTTCAGATGGCTTAAAAACCTCTCCTGAGCAACCTCTGCAGGGTACAGTCACTCTAATAGTGAAAAAATGCTTCCTGATATTCAGAGGGAATACCCTCTGACTCAATTTTTCCCCATTGCCTCTTGACCTGTCACTGGGCACCACTGTAAAGTACCTGGCACTGTCTTTACAGCCTCCTCTCAGGTTTTTATACACACTGATAAGATTCACTCAAGTCTTCTCTTCCCTAGACTAAGAAGTCCCAGTTGTCAGCCTTGTCTCACAGGGAAGATGTCCCCATATCATCTTTCAGTGGACTCACTCCAGTATGTCCAAGACTCTCTTATACTGAGGAGCCCAGAACTAGACACACGACTTCAAGTGAGGCTTCAGCAGTGTTGAGTGGAGGGGAAAGATCACCTCCCTCAACTTGCTGGCATCACTCCTAATGCAGCCTAGGATACCATTAGACTCTGTGGCAAGGGCATATCACTGTCTCATGGTTTGTCCCCTGCTAGACCTCATCTAAATTAAGTACGATAAATTACATCTTAAAACTTCTGGTTTGTCTCCATTGCCAATGAGAAAATTTAGGGTAAGTACATTAGTGTAGGTATTACAGTACATAGACCAACTTATTACTCTAATGCCTGTTGGAATTTTGTCTGAATTTCCGACCATCTCAGAAGGGATTAAACATCTGTTTTTAAATACTCAGTGTAGGCAGTTGCCTGTATATAGAAATCTCATGCCTGTACTATAGGCACCAGATACACCTGTGCAAGGACAGGCATCCAGGTCTAGTCTCCTCTGGAAAGGAGGATGGTAATCAGGTAAAATATTTTAGATATCTAAAATGGAATTAGCTCTGTTTTTAAAAAATATGTCTTCATAGTTGGTATGAAATTCCAGCAGGTTGCAACTAATACTTCCAACAAATATCAAAATTTAATCAACATTCAATCACATGTGTTGGAGAAATCATATTATTTTCAAGATATCCACTGAACCTGACAGATATAAACCCAGATTTGTGGAAAACACTAGATTCACAACAAGGAAACCTGGAATAATCTACAATCTATTAAATGGCACCATTTGTACAAGTAACTCAATCAAGGCATAGGTATTCATATTAGAGCTCTAGACAAGGATCAGTCACAGAAACCTGGCTGGCCTCCAACAACTGCTCCTTTAACAGCTACTCCAGAAGGGCACAAGTTTATCTTAAATCCTCTGTCTTATCTATTTTGAATAATCCAGACATCTCAAATAGCACTAATGTTTTAGTCAAATATCCATATATTATCAACAATGTTTGCTGTTTGATTTTTCCTAGGATATCTGATACAGGACAAGAAGACAGTGCTTTGTATCTATCTGAATATCAAGAGAATGATTTATCTTGAGTGAAACCTGGCTTCCAGGCAGAATACACCAAATCATCTTAAATTGCCAGAGATGAGTATATGTGAACAAATTAATCACACTCCGTAAAGTAAAAGGCCTTCTTAAGCTATTTCATCAGAGAAACTACTTATAGGCCATTAGCAGCTCTGTGGAACTCTTGGCAGAAATTAAGGTTAGATTAAAACAATGCTGTTAGTTGAGATGTGATGGACGTTCAAGACCACAGAACATTACAAGACTGGGACTTGCAGGAATTTTACTTTCTTCTGTGCAGCAGCAAGAGCTTTGATATGATAACCCACCTCACCTGAAATGGCTGGGCAGATAAGTTCAGTTTTGCCTTAAGTTCATTTCATTGACACTGGACACCTACAAATGCACCACTGAATTTAGCTCTGAATACTGACAATGACAGGAAGACAGGTAAATAGCTTGTAGACACCACTGCACATATGTCTCATTTTAGGTGTGTTTCTGTGGACCTGAATCCAACCCAAGAGCCCACGTTTCTTCAGAAGCTGACAAGGAATTATTGGCTCATATATAAAAGCCTTTACAAAATCTTTTGTGTGTATCTACCTTCTTTACCTCACTGGAAAAAGCATATGTATGAAAGAGATACCTTTTATTCTATTAGCAGGGGTTTTGTTTGCATGCAATAAGTGATATTAATAGTACTGCCAACACAATGTTTGTGTTACAATTTTTATTGTGAAAAAAATTGATTTATGATTTGTATGATGGATCCCATAATTGCAGAGGTTTTTTAGTATTGAGTTGCACTTTTTTTAATAAACTAAATTATCTCTTTACTTATATATAGGCAAGGGAAGATGTAAACTTTTCATCTAACAGGGACAAATTATTGGATGTTTCTGTCACAACAGATTTCTTTATTAACTGTCACTATCTTATCTAATTTTCTGAAAAAGAATGGTACTCTAAGTAACACAATAAAAACATTTTTTAAATGGCAGCATTCCCTTCCTTGTGGCAAGTGTGAATCCT
This sequence comes from Atrichornis clamosus, assembly GCA_013400975.1. Classification (NCBI taxonomy): domain Eukaryota; kingdom Metazoa; phylum Chordata; class Aves; order Passeriformes; family Menuridae; genus Atrichornis; species Atrichornis clamosus. The sequence continues at coordinate 162,777 of WBMZ01002724.1, read as the reverse complement.
AATTTTTAAAGACAATGCATGCTTGTTAGCAGGTGTTTGAGTGAATTGATTTGAACTATGCCAGCCTTCTAGTAAAGTGATTATATCCCTGTGGTTCTTTTGATTGCTATGATAATGCTAATTAAAACAATATTTCATTTTCTCATGTTATATCAAAAATTACAGGACAAGAAGACATACAGGTGTTTCAAGTAGCACTACTTATTGTCTCTAAGAGTGCAAATACTTTTAAAATACAAGTATAAGTAAAAGGTAGAATTTGCTATGTGAAAATTTTCATGGTATGACAGTGTATTTATTCTAAAAAGCTCAATTTGTATAGAAAGTACACAAAATAACATTGTAAGTCCTTTCAGCCCCTTTACTGCCCAATTAAGAGAGCATTAACTGACTACACACATGCGAATGTGTCTGAAATTGTTATTTTCTTTAGCAGATACCTTTGTGGGGCCTGATTCTAAATATTAACAGTAGGCTGAAACCTCATTTTATGTAAACAGAATTCTGAGACACATTTTCAGATGGTCATTTTGTTACTGTAAAATTGTGGATGAAATGTAGAACATAAACTTGGGAAAAATAATTCATGTATTATTGAGAAAGGATAAGTGAAAAGAATAAGAATGCAATAAATATAGGATGCTAAGAAATGTTCATATGTAAGTACACAAAAAGTCTGTATAAGAGCAGATGTGTGTTGTTAGGGTCAATGAGAATAAGAATGTGGACAAAGGTCCAGGAAAAAGAGAAAACTGAGTTAAATTGGTAATATTTAGGTGTAGTTTGGGAACTAGTACAAGAGATCCCATCAGAAACCATATTTACCAAAGGATCTTTTATAAAGTTATATAACTCAGATTATTTTAAATCAGTCAGATCTAGTAATTTTTAAGTGATATCAAAGTAGAATATAATGAATTTTTAATAAAGGTAGAAGAAAACATCCATGCCTTCAGAAAAGATAGGTTGCTAGCAAGCTGTTACTCTAGACAAGATTTCCTGCTCCATTGCACACAATTTTTTCCTGATAAAATACAGCTACTGTGTAAAATAGGAACAGTTTTCAGTAGTGAATTGTATCAAAGCACACATCACTAGGTTTTTATACAATAGTCAAGACTTGACCGAAACTGTTTAAAACAAGAAAACAGTATGCTAAAGCTAATTAGCATATCCCCAAGTATGTGGTCACAACACCAAACACCCCCCACCCCACCCCACACATCGAGTGGCTACCAATGATCAGACAGCCCTCCCGTCTGATCCAAAAGTTGCTTGGGAATGTAGTGCTGATTCACTGCCTTCTCAAAAATAACCCGAGACCATTTTCCTAATTCTCAGTGATCATTATAAAAGAGGGACTCAGAAAAAATAGTTGTTTATACAGTGTTGATACTCAGGGAGCAGGACCCAGGTGCGAACTGAGGAGCAAAGTTATTTAACTGCACAGACATACACTTTAATATACTTGTTCCAAAGCCCTTCAAACTGCAGTGTACAGGAGAACACTGGTACATTAGCATACTACCACCACGATGAAAGATACAGGAAAACCTGAGCTCTGGTACTGACGTGATTTTGAACAGGGCCAAACTGGATTGCAGAATATGCAAAGTTATACCAGCTGACCAGACAACAGTGCCTAGCACATTATGCACACTAGACTAGATGTAGTTTTTCAGTGTGCTTATATGCATAGAACTCTCACAAAATTGCACTTGTATCACCTTATTTATTTTAGTATGACCAGTACAGTAATGTATGTGAGGGGAAGTCTACAGTTTTCTGTTCACAAGATGTATTTATAACTTTAATCTTTGACATTTTAATATATTATTCCATTTATTTTAAACCAAAAATGTTATACAGCTTTGTCACACACTACTACTTAGTAGTACCTGCATATCTAAGCTTTGCATACGCATTTGCAACTGTTACAGTAACACAGTTGGAAGACCTTGATTTCTCTGAAATATTTTTGTAGTGTTACCACACTCTTTCCTTTTGGCAAGTCAGCAACATTTTTACATTAGGAAGAGTCCAAGGCTGCTCATTAGAATTCCCTAGTTATGCAAAAAAACTGACAGATAAGCATCTTAAATACAACATCAAAATTGAATATCATCCTCTGACAGGACCCAAAACATACATTGTCAGCAAAACATATAGAATATTTGAGTGAAGTGTTTTATCATAGTTCTGATACCAGAAACCTTTGAAGTGAGTTTGTGTTAAGTGATAAGAAGCTCATCCACACCCACAAAAGGCAGAGAGAAACAATGTCAGGAACAGCAACTTGATTAATAACCTGTCCTTGCTGCTCCCAGACCCACACAGGAGAGCCACCATCCCATCAAAGGTCCTTCTTCACAAACCCAGAAGAGCAGAGGGACACAACAGCAGGTGAGAATCCAAATTGCAGTCCCAAGGAAAGAATGCCTTCCCTGAGCAACTCGCGAGGCTGTCCCAGCAGAGCCAACAGCTTTGTTGGCAACACGTGAAACATGTTGTTATGTTGCTTTAACCTCACTTGCTAACAATACTCAGATAATCTTAGTGACAAAGTTTCTAGATAAGATAAATATTTGCTGTTGATTTATCCACTAGTGAAGCCTTTCAGAATTTCCTTTTATGCCATTTTCTTTTCTAAAAAATAAGTGAAAGAACAGAGTATAGAAATATGTTTTCACAAGGAAAAAACAATGAAATAAGAAGCCATTAGTGTTTTGTATTTCAGATGTACACTGATTAGCACTTTTAGAGAACATAAGAACATAATATGATTTGTTAACTTATAGTTTGATTCTATTAGAATAATTTGAGTTCTACATTGAAGAAGAAAGTTGTTCAAATGGGGAAATTATTCATAACCATTGCTTATTATGATATCTATCATATCCCAAGGGAATCTGGCAGAACCCCAGATACCTGCTGACTCCAAATCTGGGTGGAGTCCTGATATACATGAACATCCCCTTGAGTCTAAGGGATGGAGAAAGATGATGAAAGCAGAATAGCAGACTGAGTGTTAAACATTTAGATTTTCTAGATTTTTATCTCCCAATATGTTATTATTTAGTATTCCTGTATTTGTGCTGAAAATAGAAAAATGACTTTTTGAATGAAATAGCTTTATTTAAACTAAAATATTGCCCCTGACCACCTCTCTGTCTCCAAGTCACTCCTGATTGGAATGTCTGATACATGCTTTCTCTGAACCTCTTATTGTAATTTCCCTAACACACCAATTTTTTCACAAAATGATATGACAAAATGAGTTAGAATTTTTTTCAGACAAAAGAATGGTCAATTTTTATCTTGTGTCCTTTGCAAAAAATGATAAAATGGTTTTCTATACTCCATTTAATTTTATTCTTCCTTTATGCCAACGTAGCAATACATATTTAAAATAAGGTAAAAAATATTTATTATGATAAATATTCAAATTCAGTGCACAATGAACTTCCTTTGGGAAGGACCATTGTTTTATGTAACTATGGATATAGATAATAAGACTAGCAGAAGATTAAAATCTGAGAGAAATATTGAAAAACTTGCACATACCTGCTCTTTATAATTTTCCCTTTGTCCTGACAGAACAAATTTTTCCTCCAGTATTTTCCATCTCAAAACCGACTATGGGCTTTTTGGTGGTTTTTTTGCTTGTTTTTTTTTTTTTACTTGGGTGTATTTGTGTGTGGGTTTTTTTTTTTTGTTTTGGTTTTTGTTTTGGTTTTTTGTTTTTGTTTTTGTTTTTGTTTTGGGTGTTTTTTTTTTTTACGAGGACTCACTGTATTTCAAAAGTCTCAGAGAAAAAATAAAGTAGTTTAAAATCCATCTGAAAAATAAAATATTTTGAGAAATAGAGCATTACAATGCCTTATAGCTTTACTTAAAGTATGATGACATTTAGATCAAGTTGTCTGCCACAAGGCCTTCTTCAGATTTTAGATTAGCAATAATAAAGTTTAAAACATTCCTGGAGAAGGGATTCTTGTAACTTACAAACAAAATTCAACAGATCAACGGTTTTGGAGAAAGTCCTCATTATTGTAATCTAATCAATCTCTTTAGGCTTATTTGGGACAAATTTTCTGACATAGATTTTCTAAACATACTCTTTTTGTTTACATGCAAAACTTCCCCACATAATCCAGTATCCAGAACATAACATTTAACTACCATACAGATGACAACCTGTAGGAGAGGAAGCAAAAGCTTTTTATGGCAAGAGGAGCCAGTGTACACATTTCTTCTTTATATCTATAGTACATGAAACCAGTTCATGAGCAAAAGGATGATCATCACACCTGCTTGAGCAAAAGTTATCAGCAGATGTATTAATAAATAAGATTATAGGATCATAGAATTGTTAATGTCGAAAAAGACCTCTAAGAGCATTGAGTCCAACCATATGGTGAAATAAGTTCTAAGTTCTCATTTACATTAGCAAATAAACATGGCCAAGCAATTTAAGGCAGAAAACTATAGAAGTTTGTTGATGTCAGTAGCACCCTATTTCTTCTGGGGAATCTGAATTTATTTGAAAGCCAAATTACACAATTCAAATAATAACATATTTCTGAAAAAAAAAATGCAATACCCCATCTGATAACACACATCTGAAAAGCTCTTCTACAGATTTTAGGAAATTTGTGCACTGTAAATTGTATCTGTTGAATCAAAAACATTTATTTGGAACATAATTTATATTTCGATGTTTAACCATTCCACTCTTGATATAATCTATGAGCTATATAATATCACTACAAATGTGTGTTTCATTTCTGGCTGTCTTAAATGTCTCCATCTGTTTTACTAATTTCTTTGTGTATTTAAACCAAATAGTTGGAGTTTTTTTCCCTTCCCCCCTAACTCTATTTTGTTAACTTTTTACTTCTAGCTTTTTTTTAACTTTCTGCTTAAATTTTTGAGCAGAATTATTTCTAGGAAACACATGTAGTTGTCATTTTCGAGGAAATGTGTACAGTTTAACTATAAATAATGAATTGTCTGAGCATAGAAAATACAGAGTTTACAGAAAGCAAAGTGTTTGTAGCTACTCATATATAATTTGTGTCTAAAACATGCCACAAAATGTCTGAAAAGTGTACAGAATATAATTTTTTGGAGCCATCAAGTCTGCCTTGTTAAAGAAAAAAAGGAACCTGTCCTGTGTTCAGGATTTTAACATGCCAGTGATTACTGTTACTGGCACACTGTTTAATTCCGTGCCCATAAGTGCAACCTGAAATAAAAACTTCTTATAGCACACATTGTTACATGAAAAATGGTGGATAGGAATGTTCATAGGCAGAATTCTTGTTTGCATTTGTGCAAAGCAGACAGAAATATTTGCTAATCTATGCATCAAAAAATTAGTGCCCAGAAGTTAAAATCTTTCACATTTTAAAAATGTTTATTCTTCTCCACTTCAGGAATTAAACACAGAAGACTCTGGATTTCACGGTGCAGGTTCATCCCAGGGACAAGTTCTCATTCTGCGAGCAGGATATGCCCGAATGAAACCTATTAATGCCTCTCTCTGTGATCTTGTTCAAAGCCCGGTCTTGCTGTCATTGTGCCTGGGGGAGCAGGAAAAATTGAACAACATCTGAACATCTGAAGGAAACCTGGAATATTCCCAGTACTTATTATGTATCTTCTTGTTTAGACTTTCATTATCTTTCTGCCATTTTTCTGCCACTGTCTTCTACATAACCATTTTTACCATGTTTTAAAAAGTAATAAAATGCTGACGTGTGATGCTCCAACTTGGAATTAGATTGTAGGCTTCTGTCAGACAAGTAAGATCAAAAATGAAACGTCAGACTTAAGAAACTGAGAAGTTGTTTCTACAAAAATTTATGTTCAGTTCAGGAAAAAATAGCTGTACTCTTGTGCCAGGAATTGTAGGCTTTTAATGTGCATTCTAAACAATGTTTTCTTTTATTTTTTAATATATAAGTCTGTGTGCCATGAAATTTCATTGAATTTTAGTTTAACAAAAAAAAAAGTAATGCAGAAGTGCATAGATCTTTTATTAAGGAATCATTTCAATGACATACACTCGCAAATATAAATCACTGGAATGAAAATATCTGCTATATAAGCGTCCCCTTAATGGAATATACCTTACTTTTAACTAAGGCAGCTGTGTTAATCTAGCTGTGTCAGGAAACATCTGGACAATAACCCCAGATTTTCTGTACTCAGACAAAATTCACCCATCAGATGTCCATACATACATGAATATTTACACTTACATATATTGTGTATTTTTTTTAATTTGGCAAACTTTGGTGGTATGCAGGTATCCTACTCTCTCAGTGTTTATTTCCTATCCGTTGCATGAGAATGACAAACTTCAGGTTTGTGAATTGTCCAGATGGGAATGTACGTAAATCTAGGTGCCCAAATGGTCAGCACTGTAACCCATACTCTAATGAGGATCAGGGCATGCATTTTACATGTTTGAAAGTGTGAGTAGTGGTAGCTATTGCCATTCTTCATCTAAATATGAGCCTAAGAATTTTTTTTTTTTGGCTGTAGGTTTGATAATAGCTTTGAGTAGAGGAAATGAAGATGGGAGAAAGGTTCAATGTATGAGAATCTTGAAGAAAAGATCATCTTAATGAATGTATTTTTTGACCTTTTTTATGGCACTCATTTTGGAAGTAGAGGAGGATAGTTAAAGAGAATGATCCCAGTTTGGACTGGAGGATGAGAAAAAAATTTAAAAGAATATTATTAAATTAATTTGTATAAAACACTGCAGGAAAGTAGGTTTTTTTTTTTTCTAAAAGCATTCCAGTACGGAAAATCTCTGCTTTTCAGCCAGTAATAATGTTGCTACATTCTGCTGAAGAACTTTTTACATGGTTGTCTCTTAAGAATTTTGAATTAAAAGATTATTCAGAGATGAGGTAATAAGTTTAATTTAAACATAATTCCTCCATATGTATTATAAGCAGTAAGACCATTGCAGATTTGGAATATTATTATTTTGCTCAAGCTTCATGAACAAAAGGGTTAATTAAGTTAAGTTTACTAAATTCTTAATGGTGAAGATGTGTTAAAAGATACTCTATACACCTTCGTCTTGAAGATTCCAGTCATCAAAATCTTCTAACTGATGGAGAAAAAAAACCCAACCTTTTTACTTATTTCACCATCAGGAGTGATCTTGAACTTCAGAGCCACATTTTTCCAGAGTATAGGCTTATTTTATCATCGTACTCAACTGAATACTTTTTTTATTATAAAATTTACAGTATACTTAACAGACTTGTAGAAACATCAGCAGACTTTTTGTCAAGTCCCGAAATATCAGTAGTGGGTCTTGGTAACCTCATTTTCTGGATATTAGATTTATAGCATAAACATAGCAATCTGTATTGCTTCATTAGTGTCAGGATTATGATATATCAACCCAGATGAAAGAAAAAATAAATTAATTTAGGCATAAGCATAATATACTACATAACAGAGAATGTCTTCCCATAGCTCTATGAGATTAATTCTTTTCATCTTTTCTATTAATTTTTCAGATTGAAATTGTTCCTGCCACCGCCTACCAAAAGAACATGAAGCTATGCACCTAAGGTTAACTTCTCCTCATAGATTAAATACACAACAACAACAGAGGATATCATCTGAATGTTGACTATGCAAAAACGTCTGTAGCTGTTGTAGCTAATTACCACCATTTTCAAGAACATGATAATTCGCTGAGGTACGTGTACCTAAAATGTCAAGAAACACCATTAAAATGAATGCTCTAAATTGCAGGAATACTACCTGCTATATATTTATCTAAACAATTTTTTTCCATTACTTTAAGGAGATTAATTGAGATATTGAAACTTTGCTAGTCTGAGACCCACTTTCTTGTGATATTCACTGGTGACAAGCATAGCATGATGTCAATAACATCAAGGTTGTGGGTTCAATCCCTGTATGGGCCTTTCACCTAAGAGCTGGACTTCCAATAGGACATTCTGTGATTGTCTGATAGAATTTTTGAGGAACTTTGATTTCTCATTAGTATCATTATTATTATTTTTAAATTGAATTTTTCCCTACCACTTCTTTGTATGTTGAATAAATTACTCAGGTATATTTAATAAAAAGTGTAAGAACTTCTATAAAATCTTTATTTTGGACTTCTGATCAGAAAAGTCTGCCCTAAGTCTTCATCACTCAGAATTTGATTTTATATTGTAATGTGTTAAATTTCTAATCTGAAGAGGAAAATATTGTAGTTTTCTAGTAAAATGTAATTTCATATCTAATCTATATAGCTAGCTACAGAGACGTATATATGGGACTTCCCCCGCTTCTTTTTAAATTTGCAAATATTTGGATTGGCAACATTAAGAAAAAACCCAAACAATTAAAATACATAATTTTCATAAATGCCAATATTTGCTAGGCCGACAGCTATACAGGTTTTGAAAATTTCCTGTGTTCAGTAGTAACCTTGATCTATTACTGTGCCCATTCACAATGTCTGTATAAGTATGCATGACATGTATGCACAATCAAACTTCGAACCTAACATGAATTCTACAGAATGAACAAAAAATAAACCTCCATGGCTTTCTAGTGTGAAGAACTGAGAATAATCAGAGTGCATTGAAAAGATAATTAGTAGAAAGTGCTGATATGATTGCAAAGGATGGGTACAGCTGTTTGTGCCTATAAGGAGACTCAGCCATCTGTACTCACGAGAGCGTCATTGCAGTATGACAGCTTCCTTCTGAAACCAGCACAGCTGAGTTGGGAGCAAACAGGCAAAAAAATTTCAATTAGTCTAGTAATTTATTTGTGCTGTAATATTGCAGACTCTTTTTTCCCATCTTTTTTTCAGAATTTATTTGAAGTTTTGTTCCTTTATTTGAAGATGAAAAGGGCTAGGCCTGAGGGCTTGCTAGTCTACTTAAATTTCATGATTCCATCTGTTTAGAGCCTTAATGCTTAAACAATGTTTAAGTGTACAGAATTCATTTTAATAGATATAATTCCATTTAGAATGTATGGGAAGAAGTTCTAACATAATTTCCAGAACAAATCACTTTGAGGGTATGGAACAGAGGGGACCTTTTGGATTAGGGTTCAGGCTAAAAATGACTACAAAAATGTTCAGAAATAAGTCATTCATTACATTCATAGGAGTCATATATTTATTGTTATTTTGAATAGAAAGATAAGTATATATTTTTTAATCCAAAATTCTATTAAAATCCTCCTGTCAGAGGACTGTATACACGTGATTATTGATAACTTTAACTAAGCTAGCAATATTGCCAGAAGCAACAGAACAATAACTCAAACATTGTCCTTCCTCTGTGAGGAACAATCTAACTCCTTTCACCATTCATCAGCAAAACAACTGGAATTTATGCTCACAGCTGGGTGGAACAGCCATTTCAAATCATAAAGTCTTGTTTTGAAAGGTCCATAGAAACTTCTACACCAGTGTATTTTTCAGTTAAAACCTTCCTTTGCTTTTGGAGGATGAGGGAAATTCATGCCCACACAAATCATTTGTTTAAGCACAAAAGAAAATTTCATACCTTTGGTTTTAGTTATTCAAGGTTTTAAATTTCTTAATGAAATTTTAATAGGTAAAAATAATTTTCCTAACACTCACCCTCACAGGATTGCAAAAGTTCTATCTAGAATAGCTCCTATTTGCTCAGTTGCTTCACTTCCTGTTCAGATATTGCAAAGCTTTTGAAAGTGAACTCATGTTGACCCCATTGATTAATTTTTTATGAAACAAGAGGTGGAGACACTTCATCCTGTTCTATTGCTTCTCAACTCTGCACTTCCTTCTAGTTCAGTTTTAACTTCAAGGTCCTTTTAGTTTTTACTTTATTCTGAACTGCTTTCAGAGATAGTGTACTAACGCACACACATCAGTATATGACTGCTTTATGCAGAATCATAAAATATTTATTTCTCATGATAAATGTCTATCTTTTCCTACATTAAAATGAAATAAATGGATAAATATATCTGGCCTTGAACGCTTCCAGGGATTGGCCATCCACAACGTCTCTTGGCAACCTGTTCCAGCATCTCACCAGCCACACAGTAGAGAACTTCCTCCTGATACCTAATCCAAACCTACTCTTTCAGCTTGAAGCCATTCCTCCTTGTCCTGACACTACATTCCTTTGTAAAGAGTTCCTCTTCAGCTTTCTTGTAGGCTCCCTTCAGGTGTTGGAAGGCTGCTATAAGGTCTCCCTGAAGCTTTCTCTTCTCCAGACTGAGTTGTCCCAGCTGTCTCAGCCTGTCTTTATAGGAGAGGTGCTCCAGAACCTCTGATCATCTCCATGGCCTTCCTCTGCAATAATTGTCAAATAAGTGCAGCCTCCAAATCTGATGTCCTTTGCTTTGTTCTCTTTTGATGTTTTAGTGACAGTAATTCCACTACTATGTTGGGATCTTTGGGGGGTTTTTTGTTTTTTTTTGTTTGGTTTTTTTTTTTTTTTTGGTTTTGTTTGTTTGTTTGTTTGTTTTTCCTGAGGACCTTGTTGCCATCCTGGTATAATTTCGGTCACACAATAGATTATTACTTTGGAGAATCCAGTAATAAAATATGCAGAAACAACAGCTTAATGAATCTAAAAAATTAATAAAAATAAAATAACATTAAAATAAAATAACATTTAAAGAAAAGGTCTAGAGAAAGAGCAAGCAAGAAAAACTCACTTTTGCAAAATTTAAAGAACATTTACAAGAAAAGTAGTATGTGGTTTTTTTACTGTTTCAAGTTCAGCTCCTCCTGCTTATGACCAAACCTCAGTATGTAGAAGTGTTCTGTCTTGTAACGGCCGACAGCTGGTCTGTGGGCCTCGCAGAGTTCGATTTAGATTCAGTCAGTGTCTCTTTGTGAGAAAGAACCCTGAGAAAAGAGGCTTAATCAGGTTTTACCCGTGAGAATTCAGTGTCAACAGAACTAAGAAATTTAAACCATGGAAAGAAGGATACAGCAACATTCTACACCTGTTGTTTTGCTGGAATTCTTGAGTGTTTATGCTACAGTTAACCAATAATGGTAATGTTGTAGTTATATAGTGGCCAATGAGTGTATTGTAGCAGTTTAATGGCCAATGGACTTGTAGCACTAATGATAAGATATAGAAGTGTATAAAAGAGACCGCTGTGTTGAATACACCGTTTTTTGCGCTGGTCCATTGCACCGTCCATTTGTTGTGTCGTGTCCACCCCAACAGCAACACTGTCTGATTAGTTTTGAGATTTTAGATCCTATTGCAAAGGTACAACTCATGTAACAGAGTAGCTAAAGCATTGACAATGAAAATTATATCTATTTGTTTCTTGTGTCCTCTTTAACTCTTTAAATAAGAACAAGTGAGAAAAAAACCTTTAAAAAAGCCAGAATTTAATGCTTTAGAAAAATCAATCTTAAAGTTTTTTTCCTGAAGTCTTCTGAAATCAAGAATTTCTTAAAAGGACTTCATCTCTGTCTCTGGGTCTTATACTGTATTATTGCGTATTCTGGTGAAAAAATACAGTTGATTTTGATAAGAAAAGTAATCATAATGTAGGTCTTTACTATAATTTAAAACATCTAATTGAGATATAGAAAAACAGAGTATCAATAAGCATATTGTCATACTGCCGATGATTTGCATGGCTGATTTGCTTAGATTTAGATCTTATTTTGGTTTAATCTACTACAGTATATGTAAGAAATGAAACCAACATAACCACAGAAAGGCAGCACAAGCAAAGGGTTAACCATGCATAACAATATTCAGTCAAGCAACGCATCAGTCTGTCTCACAATTCCACTTTCCAAGCCAGTAACAATATACATCACTAGGCAAATAAACAGAAAGAACGTATTTATTACATAAGACTATATATTACTATAGAGTCAATTTATTTTTTATTCAAGGAAAAAATTAGATGAACTGTTTCTGAAAGGGGTAATAAATGTGTGACTATAATACAGGCCAGATGACTGTGTCAGAGACAATTTGAAAGCATTCTATGAAAACCAAAATCAAATCCATATTATAGAAATCAAAGTTTATCATTAAATCACATGAAATAGGGTTCTACACTGTGCTTATAATCATGTGAGTGTGCCATATAATTTGAAAATATTATTTCTAGAATAATTTAGTTTCCATAATTTTATATGTGAAAAAGTGACTAGATGTCTGCAACATGAAATCAAGATAGAAACAGTTTTACATATCTGTTCTTGGTTAAAAATATCCTCCTCCACCTTCACCTCTTCCTCCCCCTCCTCATCATCAAAACACAAAAATAATAATGATAAATTATCAGGTATCATGTACCATTTAGATTAAATTTATAATAACAAAATCATCATTTTTTCACTCATAAATATATTAAGTCTTCAATTCTGTCAGAAAGTCCTCAAAGGATAAAGAATCTTTCTCTGATGATATACTAGCAGAGTCATGCCTTAAAGTGTAATGTATTGCTCTACTTTATAAAATCTCCTCTAGGAGGATTGGCTCTACAAAGAATACATAGGACAAAAGAAATATAAGTTGTGGGGAGAAAAACATCCAGGCAAAATAATAAACAGAAGACACCAAGCCTTTTCCATCTACCCATTAGTATATTATTAAATTACCATTATTTATTATTATTATTATTATTATTGGCATAAAAAAGGAAATATAATCACAGCTATTATTTCAATGTATATTTTAAAAAGTCTTTCAATATCTATATTTTCCTTTTATGAAGTTAATCAGATATTTCCTACTTCAAAAGAGAAAATTTTAAGGAGACATTCAGTTTCCTAGTTTAACAATTATCTTTTAAACAACAACTAGCAATGACGTAACAAAGCCTAGGTCATAAGAGAAAACTGACTCTTTCCAGACTCTCTCCAAAGTCCTCATTTACTCACTGAAAGGGGCTGATTCAAGCGCAGTTCAATTCATTATACACCCATGCTCATATTTTTAAGCAGATGCTAGCAAGACTTTGCACGGCATGCAATGTTCCCAATGCCAAAGAACAGTGGGCAATCTGTTCTTCCTCTTTTGAAGATGACTAGCTGATTATTCATCTCATTCCTTAATTATTGAGGATGAATAAAGTGGTTTGGATTACCAAAAAAAATGAATCAACCTGAAATTTTCACAAAATTGGGCAGAAACTTCAAATACTTTTGAAATCAAAGTAATATTGGAATGTATTACCTACAAAAAAGCAAACATATCAGAAATAAACCAATTTTTTGACAGAATTTCTGACAGTAAAAATATACACTTCTGCCAGTGTTACATCATTATTCTGTTTTAAAACCTCTCTGTAAGTTGTTTAAGAGTTGTTACGAGATGTCACCTTTTGAGATTCATCCATTACTATTGCATATTACATCCATGCATTACCTCAGCAGTACCCAGTGAACCACAATTTCTGTAACTGTAGCATTGCAGATTATCTGTTATATCTCAATATAGTGTATATTATAAAATATTTTTAATTTTTAAAATACTAACTGCTCAAAGGATCTTATTATTTAAAGATGATGATGCCAGAAAATCTATTCCCTTGACAGTCAGACTGAAGTTTCATTTTGAGAAAATAATCAATAGCATATAATAGTGTTATTTCTCAGCTGATTTTCTAAAATCATAAAAACTTAACGGAACTCATAGTTAAATCATCTGCTACCGTAGTAATGCATAGGAGAGAGATTTTAGATGGAAATCACATTTTAATTTGTTTTTCCAGAAAACATGGTATTATTCTGTCAATAGTTGTTTTTAAATGTGATGGGAGGTGTAATTTTTGATGGCTTTTTGTTTTTTTATTCTGAGTGCAACTTTTCAAATGTTTAGTTTCATATGAAATAATGGACGTGAATTTATAACTTAAATGTAAATAGTTTTTGAAAGTTTACATTTTACAGGCCAAAATTTATCAATTATTACATTCATAAATTAAATATATTCATATAAATGAAATTGCAAATATTGATCAACCTGGCGCTCTGAACATATTCTAACCTCAAAAAAAATTTTAAATGAAAATAAAGCATACACTGGTTTTGCAAAATACTTGTAGGTTATGTTTCTCAGTTCTAAAATGTTTTGACTACACACTTGCCTTCTCTAGGAAGAACAAGAAAGCAGATTAATCTAATTTAAGCGGAAGAAGAAAGGTAGAAAAAAATACAACTATATTCTTTATAGCTATTTTCAAGTGTTACATACCAATGCAAATTATGAGCAGCATGCTAAGGTATAGGTCTATATAAGCTATAGAATCTCATAAACAACCATGGGTCTTTGCATTAGTGTCAGTGGATTTATTCCTGCAGTTTGCATAATTGGAAATTAGCCAATATGGTGTAAAAAAAAAAAATCCTGACACTTTCCAATCCCAACTTCATAATAAATTGACTAAAGAAAGGAGTTATTCACCATTTTCATGTGTTCTGAGTACTCAATCTGACTTAATTTCTCTTCATGGAGGCATTTATGCCTCTTCTGTCCAAGAACTACTGTAAGGACCCTTCCTGTTGTTTACTACACCAACACTCCTTCCATATCTCAAGGCCTTTCTTTCCTTTTTTGCATTTTGGCAATGAAAGACTTCACTGTCCTTTTCGAGGTGGGTCTGTGATACAGGAGGTGCAAGAGTATGATTTTTTGTGACTCTACTAACCTCGATTAAAGGTTATGTACCTGCCTGCTGAGGAGGTACTTGACTGTCTGATACTGTCAGGCTACCTGGCTCATTTCTTCACTGCCTCCAGCTCATTCCTTTGGGGGCAGTAGCAGGATACTCAATTCTTGCCTTATGTACAGAGCTCAGGGCAGGGCCTTTGCCAAGGAATCTTTGCAGCTGCAATGATTCCTATCCCACCTGCTTTATGAGGAATTAAATCTTCCAGTTGGGTTTCTACTTAACAAAGACTGAGCAAAAGGAACACAAAATTTAATCTGATTAGACAGTCATATTCAGCTTACTTTCTCTACAGAAGGAATTACTAAACATCAACTTTGCTCTGTCTTTATGTGTTAATGTCAAAGAATGGATTCTGCTAAATCCAAAAAAAAAGATGCTCTTGTAAAATAAAAATAGCCAATACCTCTGTAGAAATGTAGCCTGTTAAAAGGACTGAAATCATATGCTGGGGACTTCCAGTGAGCACCTCACATGCAATGATACAGCAAGAGACAAACCCTTTTCTGCCACAATTGTCATTATCATTATGATCTCTCTGTAAAATGTTATGTAAAAGAGAAAAATGGATGTGTTTCTGGACTTGGATTCTCAAATTATATGCAGTGGTATGATAGCACTGAGTGATTATGTTTACTCATACTGACTGAAGATCTGATTGTTTGCTCTTTCATCATTAACAGTTCATATGGAAGGATTTGGGGGTCTTATATTATTTTTATGTTACTGAAAAGTTTTCCTTGAGTACACTTATTGTATTTCTTAACAGCTGATTGAAAATGAAGTCTAAGATTAAATATGATAGTTACTGAAGTGACTAATAAAACAATTAATATGTTTCCTTGTGCCCTTAAGGGAAGGTTCTTTTCACCTTACTCAAGGCCTTTAGAAATTCTTTGGTTTTTCAGTAGAATTAATTTAAGTCCATCCTTAGTCAATGGAAAGAGAACTGAAGCCTCCCCAAAGCAAGACTCCTCCTGATGTGATATATGTGTCTAACTAGGCAGACTGAATTCCTTCTGGGAGTGAAACTTCCACTAAGGAAGACAACTTTGGCAGAGAGCCTGATAAACTAATTCAGGCTGGATATCTAATGAATAAAATCAAACAAGTTTTCTACTCCAAGCATATAGCTGTAAAAGTGCATATATCTCACAGTTTCTAAGGAAAATAGTCCTATTAAGAGTTTTAAATAGAATACCCCACATAGCAAATGATTTTAAACTCTGGAAAAATACGTAAATATTGACATTTTTTCCAAATATGTTTTTAAAGTGTTTATTCTCTTTCATATTTTTAGGGCCATCTCTTAAATTGTAATTTCCTTGGGGAAAATATTCTACTAAAAATTATTTAATTACTAAAAGTCATAATGCAATATATCACAACAGTTTACATGTCATAAAATTAGTTCCTGTGATACTTAGAAAAAAAATCTGTATGAAGAATCATATGACAGAAAAGAGAAACCTGATTTTGGTGTCATTAAAGCAATGAAATTATTGCCTATAATGTCAGTTAGAACAGAACTGTACCCTAGAAATAAATGCCTCAGGTTTTCTTTGGAAACCTGGGCTGATCTTTTGATGTAAAAGAGGTTTTGGTCATAGAGGCACTGGAAATATCAGTATTGGTGTAGCTGTTTTGTGCATACCTTCAGTAGAGGTCAAATTAGCTCCTGAGTTACTCAGCTTGTTCTCTTTGCCCCTGCTACAGTTGCTTCCAACTTAGACTCAAACCTGTTTACTTTGTATGTTTAGGAATTGGAAATTTCATCATGTCAGTATAATTATATTTCCCAGTGTCACAGGAAGCCCTGCCAGGTAAATGTGTGTGACATGGCCATTCCAAAATATTCCATTTGCTGGCTGAACATATGCATTCTGAAAACTTGCTTCAAAAAATGTTTTTAATGTATATATTATTGCACAATAAATATTTATTTTTGTCTCTAGGATATAAATAACTACTGAAGCTTCCTTGCTGAAGATATATGGAAATTTGAAATAGTCTCTTCTTAAGTTACCATCATAAAGTATATTTCAAAAGCAGATATTTTTGTTATCTTGAATCACAGACCTCAATCACAAACTCATAGCTGTGATTAAAAATATATTTTTCCATTATTTTATTGCTCAAATTCTACTTTGTCTTGCTATTGTTTTTTGCTATTGATATTCTATTGAATGTTTTTTCATCACATTTTTTAAAATTTAAATTTATGATATCATCTCTAGTTTATCAAGCATTTTTCTTTCCATATGACTTCAAACATTCTGTAACAATTATGAGGATATAATGCAAATCCTTTTTTCACTTTGTCCTTCCAGTTTTCTCATGTATGTCATCATCTTTAATCCTGTTTTTGTTAGTGGCTCACACAGTTTGCAATTTGAATGAAAATCCTTTTTTTAATTCTAGATTTTTTCAACTATAATTGTTTTTATTTTTTTATTACAGAAATATTTTGAAGGATTCAGTCAGTCACCCCTATTACTTTTCAGTTTATTCCAACTATTTTTACAGAAAGTATAAGGAACTGTTTTTACGTTTGGACAAGACACAACACTCTATGCCTTAAATTACATGATTACATGGAGTAATCATGAACAGCAGCTGAAAGTCACTTATCTATTTCTTTGACATATATTCATTTTGTCCCAAAGTTACCTCTATTACTGGTGAAAGTAGAGTTGTTTATGTTATTTTCAATTCACTGTATCTGTACCACACATTATTAGTAACGATTAAAAAAAAAAGAAAAAGGATAGGTATGAAATAAGCTGTTCATAATTCTCTTGATTTATATTCTGGGAAGACAGACCAGTACTAATGAAATTCTTATAGGAGAGGCATCATGATTGCAGCTGAGGTAGAAAGGGTCTAAGGACAGAATAAATTGAAAGTCCACAGAAGAACAAAGCTAGGCAGAAGTCCAGAATTTTATCTGCAGTACAAAGAAGACCCAAAGCCAAACAACAAAGGTGGTAGAAAGGACCTCTTCCATCCTTGACAAACCACCTAAAGCTGTAATAAAACTCAAATTATTGTGCCATTTGAAGTTTTATCACATTTCCTGAATCATATGGATGACCTTATTTTTAAAAAAAAGTAATAATAATAACAACGTGTGTGTCATTACTCTGCATCACAAATGCAGACATTTGGCTTTTTTGGCAAAAATCATTTGCATTATAACCCAGGTATTATTTATTCAATATTTGCCAAATGGGCCTAATCTTCTGTTCAGTTCAGTTCATTGATCAGTTAATACAGCAGTAAGAATGTCAGTACTGAAAATTCTATGCAGGTAAAAAGAGAAAAAAATGTAAACCATATCATCTAACTTTTAAAATGAAAGCAGATTATGTAACATTGAGAACTGACTGTTTTCTGGGGGAAAAAAAAAATGTAGTTTCCTATAAGTATACCTTTTTGGTGCCTAGAATGAATAGGTGGACTCTGCTGGGTTGACCTTGGCTGGATGCTGGGTGCCCACCAAAGCCACTCTATCACTCCTCCTCTTCAGATGGACAGGGGAGAGAAAATATAAAGAGAATATAAAGAAGATATAAAGTAAGGACAGGGAGAGAACACTTGCCAATTACTGTCATGGGGACAACAGACTTGACTTCGAGAAATTAGCTTAAGGTATGACTAATAGAAACAGAGTAGGGTAATGGGAACAAATATTAAAAACATCTTTCCTCCAACCCTCCCTTATTCCTGGGCTCATCTTTACTCCCAGTTTTCTCCACCTCCTCCCCCACAGCAGCCATGCTGGTGAATGGGGGCTGCGATCAGTCCATTACACATTGTCTCTGCCACTCCTCCTCTTCACAGTGAGAACTCCTCTCACTCTTCCCATGCTCCAGCCTGGGATCCCTCCCACGGGAGACAGTCTTCCATGAATGTAAGATTCGAAGACACATGCAGGTTAACCAGAGGCTAAGCCATGGAGTTGATACATATGGAAGTTTATTTCAGAGCTGTTACAAACTGTGAGCTTTCCATGACCCGATGCAGGCTGGGGAGCACACCCCCTGGGCCTGCGGGCCCTATATCCAAGGAGCCAGAGCATATGTGCTGAGGTCCCCCTTTCCTTCTCTCTAATGAGAATGGAATTTGTTTATACAGTCCACCTGTGAGAGCAAAGAACAATGTGGCTTCCCACCGTTAATATTTGTCACAATTTCTCCATTACAATCTGATGTCTCTGAGCCAGAAACAGCCTTATCCTTAGCCTCCTCGGATAGATCTTCTGGTGAAATTCCAATAGCTCCAGCAATGAACTTCTCCAATGTGATTCCTTCTCACAGGCTGCAGTTCTTCACAAATTGCTCCAGCATGGTTCCCTTTCAAAGGGTGCAGTTCTTCAGGAACAGGCTGCCCCAGCATGGGTCTCCCACAAGGTCAGAGTTCAGCCAGGAGCCTCCTGCTGTGTGGGCTTCCCTTGGGTCACAGCCTCCTTAGGGTACAAGTACCAGCTGCAGCATGGGGTCCTTCATGGGCTGGAGGTGGATATCTGTTCCACCATGTAACCCCATGGGCTGCAGGGGAATCTCTGCTCTGGCACCTGGAGCACTTGGTCTCCTTTCTTATTCACAGACCTTGATGTATACTGGGTTGTTGCTTTCACATATTCTCACATCTCGGCTCCAACTGCTGCCGTACAGGTGGGGTTTTTTTTCCCACTTCTTCTTAATTACATTATCCTCAAGGCACTACCACCATTTCTGATGGGCTTGGCTTTGGTCAGCTGCAGGTTCACCTTGGAGCCTGCTGGCATTGGGTCTGCCAGGCATGGGGGGAGCTCCTAGCAACTTCTCACAAAAGCCAGCTCTTCTGCCCCTCTGCTACAGAAGCCTTGCCATGCAAACCCAATACTTATAATTTTTTACAGATATCAGGAGACCTTGAATGAGCATAAAAGGCTTCATTATTTATATTTCTCCAAAGTTACATTAGGTAAACAGGACTGAAAGAGTAAATTAAAGAGTAAATTTATTACTGAAGAGTAAATTAAAATTTTCATTGTCTATTATGAAAGATAATATATTAATGATCAAAATTAATATTTCATTGCATGTTTCTTAAATGGAGTAGTTAAAAACTGGACTGAATAAACTACTGGTGTCTGTAAGTAATTTGCTTGTTTACCTGTAATTTTAAAGTGGTGCTTTGCTTAAAGGATGTGTAAGTAGTGACGTGAAGGCTGCTTGTTTGCCTGGTCTTGGCAGCTCTGCTCTAAATGAATGATGTCTCTCTGGAGCAGGAAAGAGGACTGAGAGCAGAAATGAGTCCTTGATGGGAAGAAACTTCTGAAGCAAAGACAAGGCTGCTGAAGAGAAATATTGTCAGTGGAGGAACACGGATAAGAGCATATGAAGGAAAAAGACATAAACTGAGACTCAGATGTAGGGGGAAAAAATATTTTCCAATTAATTAAAGGGAACTGTTTAGGCTTTGCTGATAAACAGAAAGCTGGTTCAAACTGATGGATAGATAGCAAGTAAAGAGGAAATCATCCGTTCTATGAGGGGACAAGGAAAAAGGAAAAACAGTCTTTAAATAATTTCTTTTTAAAGTTTTATTTTTAAGTACATGTACTTTTAAGCTCTCTACTTCTTCATTAGGTTTTATTGAAGACTAGTTTACAAAATGCAGATGGGATTTGCTTTTTTTTTTTTCAGAAGTGCTTACTTTAACAAGAACTACCGGTAAATCCACTTCAAGGTCCCAGGTTCATCATATGTTCTGGTGATATATAGAAATAAGAAGCAGGGGAATGCCAAGGGTCCTATGAAAACCAAAATAGATTAGTACCTTCAGCCAGATGCCAGGGTAATACAGCAATGTCATGGGCCTATTCTGTCAGCATCAAAATACTGGAAAACCAGGCTTTGGTGGTGGTGCTACCTAGAAAAAGGTGCCATGTCTGTGGTACCTTGTCTCTAAATTGTTGTGGATCTTTCCAACTGATCTCTCCTGGTGGAGCTGGAGTAGAGCAAGGATCCTGTAAATTCTGCGCAGGTAGTTCCCATTACCTCGGTAACAGTGGTGATTTCCAAAACCACTCTTATATTGGTGGCCACCTCTGATCAGTATTAGTCCATCCCACACAGGGCACTAAAGTTGCTAGATGAGAAACCTTGAAAATGATCATTGTTTCTCTTGGCTGAGCACCTCTGTATGGGAGTTTGTCTACTACATCTGTAAGTTAGAGATAACTAGTTCTTTTATAGGTTAATTTGCACAGACAAAAATATATTTGGAAAATAATTAAGATTCTAAAGTTACTAAAAACCATTGGAAGAAAGACATTTTTGTGATGAGCATGTGTCTTCTGATATAACTTGATCAAATACATTCAAGGTTCCTGAATAAGAATGATTTTTGATGGTTTTAGTCACAGAAGAAAGAGCAATTTTTAGACTCTCTTTGACAGAATTACATTATTCTCTCATAGGATTCTACAAAATCCTCATCTAAAATCCCAGGAGGTTGCCAAGTCTCTCCATTCAATTGTAACCTTGAACTGAGAATCCACAGAAATATATTAATTATATACAGGTGACCTTGGATTTTCTTCAAAGTTATGGCCTGAGAAATGAAATATAAATACTGATTAAAGGCTCTGATTTACCAAATAAATCAAACACTAGATTAAATACAATTAAATTAATGTTGGGGTTTTTTTCCAAATCAGAATGGTAAAAGATTAGGCATGATTTTAAAAGTTTTGTTGAACATTGACCTGAGAAAAAACTCTTCTTTATAGTTTTGTGGTTTTGTTAGTTTGAGATTTTACAGATGTGTGGTTAGGGTGGGGGGGAAATTAAAGATTTAAAAAAAAATCTTTGAGAACAATTTTATTTTTTCTAAATGAGAAACTAACTTAAAAATAACATTTTTATCTTTTACTATATGGTGCCAAAGTGTAATATGGAAAACTGTTTCATATGGCCAGTTGTAAATTTTTTTTTTCCAAAAAACAGCCTTTATATTACAACAAAATATAAATGTGAGTTCCCAATTTTAGGAACTTGTGAAACCACTCCACGTCTCAACATGACCCAGAAGTCCTTGGAAGTCAACCAGACAAGGAGAGGGCGGGGCCGGGAGCTACTGAGAGAGATTTAATCATCTTCAGGAAGTGTGAGCGACCAGGAGGATGGTAAATTATAAGCATGGCACGGCAGTGAGGGCTTGGCAAGGCAGGTTGCATGGCAGTTGCCACTGGCAGGTTGAGCAGGACTCTCTGGCTATCCGGGAGCAGCCAATAGAGGCAGCAGACAAACTCAGTAGCTGGTAAGGAAGAGCAAAGAGATCCTTTTATTCACAGTCTTAATTTCATACCAGATTAATCTTCCCCAGTTATGGTGCCGACATGCCATAAAACTCAATCCCGTGTAGATGTGAGGGTCACTGAACCAGCCATATCAAAGGCCTCCAGCCAGCCAGACCTGTTGACTGTAGATGGATCTCTCCAGGTCACAGGTTACCATGAGTACCTGATGCCTCTTTGCAAGGCTGGGGCAGACAAGCAGTTCTTTTGCAGAAGGTGTGCTGTGGTTGAAGAGTTGTGTCACCAGGAAGAAGTGAACAGGCTATATAGTATTCGAGTGGGAGAACAAGAGATGGACTGATTTTATTCAGAGTCTCAAGACAGTCTCAAGGCTCTCAGGAGTCTCTAGCACCATTGTAGTAGAGAAGCAGATGGACTCAGAACCCTGCAGGGTAATTAGGCAAAGGACTGTTGAAGATGTCAGAGGGTCTGTTGAAGATGAAGGCTGCATGTGGGTCACTGCATGTACCAGGAGGAAGGTTTCTCCCTGTTTTCAGAATTTGACAAGTAGGACTGGCATCTTCTACAACAGGTGTGAGGCTCTGGAACTAGAAGGCCAGACAACTGATGAGGTGGGTGAAGGTCCTTCTGGGATAGTGGGGTCTCCTAGAACAACACCACCTGTACCCCACATCAAGACCTCTGTTAAGATGAAAAGGAGTTATAATGGAGACTCCTTTCTAAGGGCAGTGGAGGGCCTGATATGCAGGCTGCAGCCAACTCACAGGGAAGTCAGCTATCTCCCAGAGGCTTGAATAATGACAGTACTGGAAAATTCTCCAGTCTAGTAAGGCCCCCTGATTACCATCTATTACTGTCCATTATTGGGTGTTCAAACTGGCAGCAGTATAAGAAAGTCTGAGGGCAATCTAAAGAGCACCCTCAGGCATGTGGTGTAACTCTTGGGGAGGGTTTTGTGCAGATCCAGGAGCTGGATTTGATGATTCGTTTTGGTTCATTGCAACTCAGCATATACTCTGATTCTGTGATATATTCATCAAATACAGGGACACAGCTAAAAATATGAAGACTTGTCAGCACAGTTGAGTTGAATTTAATGCTGGATGAACAAAGATTAAAGTATAATATGCATCTTAGGAAAGAATTTTTCAAAGAAATGGTGATTAGATATTGGAATGGGTTGTCTGTGAAGTGATGGAATCACTGTTTCTGGAGGTATTTAAGGAAAGACTGGATGTGGTGCTTAGTGCCACGGTCTAGTTGATGGTGGTGTTTGATTATAGATTGTACTTGATGATAACAAAAAAGAATCCCTTTGATTCATTAAGATTTGTTCCAGTTTTCCTGTTGTTGTTTTCATTGTTCTCTCTTTAGTCAGATATCCAGCCTGATTGATTTGCTGTTTGGTGCTTAGTTGGCAGAGAGAAACCATTACAAAGAAGAACAGTTATTTAGAAGTACATTTTGTATGAATGATGTTAGCTAATGTCATCTTTCTAGCTTTCCTATTACTCATTTTTTAGCTAATTATCCATATGTCACAATATTTTGAAAAATGTGTTCAAAACATTTTTGCTTCTTTCTGTCTCTTCTGGTTTTCCCCAGAAGATCTGGACTATTTAAGATGTGGAAATAAGAATATTAAAAGGAAAAAAAAATCTATCGAAAAGTGTGGAAAATAATTTCTTTAACTACTTTTATATGTGAGGACAACTGACAATACTGACTGTATTGACTCACAGCTTTAACATGTATATGTCAGCATACCTTCTTTAGAGTCATGGAAATAATGGTGCTTTGAAAACATATTTAAGAACAGGAAAAAGATGCCACACAGCAGTGAAGAATGGGGAAAAAATGTGAGAAACAACAGTGTGAACACAAAGGTAAGGGAAGAAGGAAGGAGGTACACCAGATATAGAAGCAGATACTTCCTTGCAGCCCACGGAAGTCACCACAGTAGAGCAGTTATTTTCCTGTATCCTGTGACAGTGCAGTGGAAATGGTTTTTCCCTCCAGACCACAGCGAGAGACACTGCACATCCACTGTTTTTTTAAGTTCTTCTTCCTGAGGAAGGGATTAATGGAAATTGGGGAAGAAAAGATAGAAGACAATGTAGAAAAGGACAATCCTGTTTCTCTTACTGGGGACAACAGTGATCAGTGCAGACAACTTGGAACTTGATGGCAATGTGGTGGCAAAGATAATGGTGGAGTTCACACAGATGATGATCAGTAACAGTTTGTTTACCCACCTGTAAGTTAGCTGATGATGCCAATTTTTGTGCAGGATATCAGCATGACTCAAAAGTATACTACATTATTTTGCATGTGGTACTGAATAGGGAGAAGATGTTGACTTGCTCAAAGGCAGAGAGGCCCTGCAGAGAGACCTTGACAAATGGGAGAGCTGGGCAATCAAATAAGAAGTTTAACAAAGACAAGTGTTGAATTCTGCACCTGGGACAGGGCAACCCTGAATGTGTGTGCAGATGGGGGAATGAGATGCTGGAGTGCAGCGCTGTGGAAAGGAACCTGGAGGTCACTGCTCTCAGGCACAAGGTGTGGTTTTTGGGGCTGCCCAGTTCACGGCCAGGAGCTGGACTATGATGGAGCCTAGTGGGTCCCTTCCAAGTCAGGATATTCTATGATTCAGTGTAATTAGCCCTTGAGTTAACATGGGCACAGTATAATAATTAGAGTGGGAATTTTTTAAAGAGTCACGAAGGATATAGGCTACACATGTTGTTTACAGTTGGCCATTGGGCAAAATAAATGCCAGCTCAGTATGGGATGCCACGTCTAACTACATTCTCCAGACAACTCACAAGGCCATGGGGTGGAGCCCCAATGACAACTACGCCCTGCTCTGAAGTCCCTTGGGAAACCAGTGAGCAGGGCACTCTATGGGAGTGTCAGTGTTCCCACTCTTAATATACACCAAGCCACTAAAAGACTCTTGGTGTATCAAACATTCTGACAACGATACTAATGACAGTCCCAATTCATGAAATAATAACTCATTTAATTGTCCACTAAATTGCACATCTAGTTGGCACAGGAGTAAGAGTAAGGCACACTTCATGGGGAAAACCCCACCCTGGAACTGCCAAAAAGAGATTGGATGAAAAGATGTAGCTAAGATGCCCCTGTTGTGGCTATATCCACCAGCTCAAGAAGTCCTGGCTGCTTATGCAGCAACACCAGCTATTTGCAACACTCTGTCTTAAATTGCTGTTAGAAAGTTCATTGTTCCCCTCTCAGCAGTACCCCAGCCTTGTGCAAGACATTTTTTGAGCAACTATTTTTCTACTAGATATCTCTGAGTGATCCTTTGACCCTTTTGGGTTAAGTGCACCCACCTTCTGCATACCCTTGAAGGAGAGGCCTCCCATGTGTGTGTGTATGCATGCTTTGGGACATCGTCCTTGTTTATGTAGTAAAACCATCCCTGACTGCTACACGAAACCCGTAAGCTGTTAAATATCAAAGGAGTGTTGTCGTGGTTACTCCCCTTGTTTATTAGTTTTTCCCATTGGTTTTCGTTGTTAAATCTTGTCTGAGTTCATTATCTCTGTGAAGTTGTCTTCATGCACTTCCATGACATCATGTTAATGCTAAAATTAAAAAAAATATATATTTGTTGCAAAAAAATTTTTGGCTCCAAATCATTTATTTTTGTTTGTTCAAACACAAATGTTGCATGCAGATTCAAGCTTTTGAAATTCTATAACATTCTTTTGTTTTCCTTTCATTATAATGTAGTCTGCATCTGAACACTGCTTGTTTCTATTTTATTAAATAAGACAAAAGGACTATAAAGATCTGCTGTCAATAACCAGTCCTGCTAAAAAGTATCTGCAACCTTCAAAGGCTAAGAAGGTTGTGGAACATGGCTCATGGGAGGGCAAGTTAATAAGCAGAAATGCAAGCTTGCCAGGCTGTCTTATCCAAAACCCTTAATACTTTTTGCATGCTTCTTTTCTTCTACCCTCCTTTTTACCCAAATAAAAAACCAGCTGTTCAATTAGATTAGTCTGTCTTTCTTTTTCTCTTCATCTGTCCTCATGCAGAACTTCTAGAGTACAATAGACAGAAGATTACCATATTCTACATAGGGTACTTAAAATTTGTTTATGTTTTTTTGTCAATTTAGTGAATTTCACTGTAAGAATTCTGTCACATTTTAGATACTACGTTCTGTTTCAGGCAAAAAACTCCACAACCTTTTTATATACAGTCAAATATTTAACTTCCAAGTCAAAACATAACAGTTATCCTTACTTACCTACAAAAAAAAAATTAATGAATATTTTATAAACTTTTACAGAAAACCTGCAATAATGACACCTTTGCAAGTATTAAATAAGATTTGTAACACTGACCACTCATCTCTGGTGTTACTTGTACCTGCCCATATCTCTGGGGCTCCCTGGCTGACTGCAGTGGTCTCCCTCAACATGGGGTCGTGGATGATGCACTGGAGGTCAGTGCCCTGAAGCCCCTTCTGCCCAGGGCTCCTCTCAGTATATGTTTCTTCACACACATTTTCCACCCACCGGCTGCCTTTCTTTTCATTTTCTCCAGGCAGCAACAGCCCAATCATTACAAAAATATCTTACCAAAATTTTAGAAACTGAGAATATTTTGGGGAGTGAAACTATGTTTTGTTCATGTTTGTTGTAATTGTTAATTTAAATCAATTTTTAGATCCTACTTGTGAAGATTTAATCTGCTAGTTATGTCAAAGGGAGTGTGTTTCTACATATCCTGTGATATTCCCACTGTGATCACTGATGTTGCTCTTAGACCAGCCAGAATGTTCCTTATTTTTGTGCATTTTCTTCTCGCTTTTCGATACTGAAACCACATTTCAGATTATTGCGAAACATTTATAAGAATGGGGGGTTTTGTTTGGTGTTTTGTTTGTTTTATAGTTTGGGTTTATTTCGTTTGCTTTGTGGGGGTTTTTGGTGGGTTTGTTCTTTGTTGGGTTGGGTTGGGTTGGGTTGGGTTGCATTTTTTGTCGACTATTTGATCTCCAGAAGTTCCTTCCAATGTAAATTATTTGTTTTGCTCCCAGACTCAGCAAAGTCCTTTACATAATTCATCTCTCTGGTTTTGTATGCCTGATGATTCTCTGAAACTTCTCATCTTGTTCTTTTTTCTGCTTCGTTCGGTCACATTTCTGAGCTGTGAGACTGATAGGTATGATCTTAAGGGGAATGCCATTTAAACTGTCCAAGATAAAAAAAGAAAAAAGACATTATGCCTCAAGAAAAAACTTTGCTATTACACATCTTTTCATTCTTCCCTTTCTTTTACAAAATTTTTGTGATTCCTTCTTCCCATTTGGGAGTCAAACAAGATGACAAGTTATTCTCATTTTAGAGGCTTGAATAAGAAATCTTGTGAAATCTACACATTTTTCACCCTCAAAGCCTTCAGATGCTAAATGTGCAGCTTTGGGTTAAATAATGGTTAAAAAGGACAACATCATACTGTTGTTTCTATGTCACACAAGTGGATTGCTAAGCAGGATTTTGGGGGATAAGTATCTCTGTGCTGGGGAAGCCAAGGGAATTGCTAGGCCCAAGCTAATAACTGCATGCACTTGTGCTAAATAATCTGTTGCTTAGATATGGTAAAAAAAAAAAAAAAAAAAAAAAGGAGAGGGGATGATTATTTAGGAAGGCAAAGGAAAAAAAAGAAACCTTTTTCATATGTGCCAGAACTGAAAAAGAAATATTAATCTCTATGTGTATATTTGTCATGGAGTTGTAAGGATACAACCGGTGACTTTCAGAATTCTAAATTCTACCTTATATCCCCTTGGAAACATTTGAGATTAATGAAAATCATTTATAAGAAGAAGAAAAAATCAGGGTATAATATCATCAATCTCTCAACTCTCTAATGCTTTTTCATTAAAAATTTCCATATGAATACTAATTTTTAGTTGTGAAGTGTTCCGTCCAATTATTTTTTAATTAAAATGATCTAACAAAAAGGATGCGTAAGTTTTCATGATATATAAATTTCAAAGTAAATGGCAATATATATCATGCAGCTTTATGTTAGAGTGCCACAAAATAGCTCTAATAGAATCCTTTAAGAATTGTCATTTCTAGTTCTGTATTAATCAAACTGTGAGGGAAACTCACTCAGTTCATGCCTAATTTTGATAGTGCTCTACTTACTAATTATAATAGACTAGAAAGCTTTCTATGTAGTTTTGTTGTGTTGGAAAGGAGGGGTTAAGGAAAATTTACTGCCTTCTATACACAGAGAGAGGAAGTAATTTTCTGCCGTGGTTACCCCAGCAGGAGATAAATAAGAAAAAGAAAAGTATAAACTGGATTCTTTCCAATTTCACTGTTCTCAAAATCTGGCTAGGTGGTTTAAACATAGTGGGATTTTAGATTTTTGCTCTTCATTTTTTCCAAACTTTTCCTCATTCGACCTTGCTAAATATAGGGATGTAAGCTCTTTGGCTATTCCTTTGCAGCAGTTTTCTCTATATACTTACCTTAATGTTAAAATGTGTTCTATTTTACAAGCATACAATGACAAATGGTTTAGTTTATGCTCCCTGCCAGCATTTAAGCAGGTAACTTGCATACAGTCAGCTCAGCAGATGGTAAGGCAGGTAAACATATCTGTTAATCTATGGAAAATGAAATCAGAATAGATGGTAACAGGATGACTGCTAAGACACGTGTGAATTACTGGTTTATCTGTACAAATATTAGTCTGCTCTAATTTCATTTAATGTTAACTTAATTCTCTGTGAGCTAGACTTAAAAATCTATATTACCTGAAGAGCTAATTCATGGTAAGAATTAGCATGTTTAAACAAGGCTCATTTCAGTCAGAATAAAGTAAAGCTTAGTTAAAGGCAAACTCTTTTGTGTAGAGAAATTTTAATCTGTAGGTGAATATTTTTCAAGAAAGCCATAACATTTTATTTGCAAACAAAAACTGACAATATTTGATTGATTTTGGAGTGTATTTTCTCTAGTCGCAGTTTAGAAAATAATCTTAATAATCATCAATTTTTACTCAAAAAAGTAAACATTACTGTTGAGCATAATGTACCTTACACCTGCTCTCTTCTTTGGGAACAGAGGTGGAAAATATTTTGATTAAGCCAAATACCTCCTAATTTATATTTCTCTATTTAAAGCGTGTGCACTGAATAACTAAGGTCTGAAATCAATCGTTTGTTTAATGGTAGAAAACAATTATTATATACTTCTATATGAAATTTTCATACAAATTCCTTTGGAACTGTACTTGACATCATCCATTCAAACCCACAAAATATTACATAAATATTATGACATAAAATTCAGGTGTGTCTGAGAGGAAAATAGAGGGGATATATGATTCTCGTATCATTTCCAAATGTCTATCAGTGGCAATTGGAGTAAAATTAGTGTAGATACCATAATATAAAACTTACGTGGGTTCATCAGGTCTTTTGTATATTGTTCCATCTAAATCATCTTAAATAATAGCTGATGTTTCTTATGAACATTATCGTTAGTCTGCACACTGCTTCATTTCCTTTTTTGCAAAACTTAAAACATTTCTGTGTTGCTAAGTTCTATGTATTCTAAAATGCCTCATTATGAATCAGCAAAAGGTCAATTGCAAATGAAACTCTTTGAAAACAATGAGGGAGACATAACTGAACTGTGTTTTATCTACACTCCTTCAAGACAGGTAAGCATATTAAAAAGCATGGGAACATTTTTGTCACATTCAGTTTTTGGCAAATATGACATTTTAGTTGAATAAAGAAAATCTCATTGTAGAATAACTTCCCTTTCTCTTGTGAATTTGTTGACAATATGGTTTCTGTTCTAGTTAGTTTGTATAAAAGACTATAAGTTTACTTCATGGTAACACACTGTGTGATATGATAAAGTGAGATTCAACTTCAAAACTATCAAAATAATCTATTATTAATAACAAAACAACTACGTAACAAGTCTTCGATGTTTGAATTTTACAGAGTTCAGTTGTTCAAACTTAAGGTTTTAAAGTAGTTCAGTTTCTTCACAAATTTCTGAAAGCCAAGGTTGGTTTTGGTTGAGTTTTAGCTTGTTTGTTTTAAGATGTATCTAGTCAAGTAAGGAAAAGCAAACAAAACTTAGTTTTAGCTAATTTTACACAAATATATGTACAACAGGAAAAAATAAATAGGAACATGGAAACTAAAGAGCAGAAAAATATTGATGTGTTATTTTACATTGCTAGGAATTTTAATTGTAATGAGAAAATTAATACTACTGAAATCCATATCTCAGAATATGCATTTCTCAAGTGCGTACGGAAGAATTGGATGTTTGAAACTTGTATTAATAGAGAAAAAAATATTTGTGCAATATGACGTGGGAAGAACATTGTATTCATGACACTAGATTATTTGATTTCCAGGGAAATTTGCTCAGAGTATTTAAAATCTATGAAATTAAATATAAGGAAAATGAGTGTTTCCCATCTATATTTCCTCCGGCCACCTGACCCTCCCTTTACCTCCATCACCACAAAAAAAAGGGAAAATTATTACTTTAATTTTTGAGAAAAAGAATAAGCTTTCTGCTTTCAGAGGAAATATTTTCAATACTGATGAACTTTAAGGCCTTTCTGTGCTAGAAAAACAGGTACATTTTAAGCTGTAATAAAAATGCAAATATGATTTTGCTTTCATGTATTTCTTTGTTTTAACCTGAACTGTTAGGCTATGTTTTTTTTTAAAATTAATTGGAGGTCAGTAGTGACTGAAATTTATTGTTAATTGAGGGCCTGTAAGAATGAATTTGATTGCCACAGGACACTTCCCAAGGGGTAATTATGCTCACCCCCTAAACAGTAATTATATTTTGTGCTAGTTACCCGTCTTGCTGGCAGTGTCATCAGAGGTCATGAATTGAAATTCATTGAAATGTTGTGAATAGAATTTAAGTTACACTTGTGATTATTTATGCATAAAAACTGTTAGTCAGACTTCTCTTACTACAGAATCCTTCTTAGGTCTGCATTTGGGACTCCATTTCTATTCTGTGTGGTCCACATGACCTCCCTTTGTAGTTCCTGCCAGCTAGAAAGTCCCATATTTTAGAACTGTTTTAAGATAAAGAGATAGGAAAGAATGTTGAGAGTGTATATACATATTTTGAAGAAGAACAGCTGTTGGCAAATGACACCTTTTCCTTTTTAAAATGCTTAAGTATAGACACATGGACACTTTAAAATCCTTTAGAGCCTCTAAAAAGAGCTTGTGCCTAGTTTATGTGCCAGACCCA
This sequence comes from Atrichornis clamosus, assembly GCA_013400975.1. Taxonomy (NCBI): domain Eukaryota; kingdom Metazoa; phylum Chordata; class Aves; order Passeriformes; family Menuridae; genus Atrichornis; species Atrichornis clamosus. Next base: position 131,433 of record WBMZ01002724.1, on the reverse strand, counting down.
TTGTTCATGTTTGATGCCAAAGCATGATCACAAGAAATTACATCTTGTTCATGGTTAATCTGTAAAAGCATTGTGCTGAGCCTCTGTGCCAGAACATCAGTTGGTGCTTTCTACTATAGAGTGGCTTTCATATTCTGGCATTCTTTTCTGTATTTGGGCAGGCACCAGAAGCTCTTGAACCCAAGAACTATAGAAGTGTGAAGGCAGGGCTTGCAGTGTTCAATTTTGATGGAGAATTGTCCCAGGAACAGTTTATCTGTCAAATCTTAATTATGTACAAGCAAATATCTTCAAGGATCTGGAAAAGGTAGTCTTTACTGCCCATTTCCATATTGATAAATTCAACTAAAAGTTCACTCATTTTGTAAAAAATGGTACTGGAAATGTTATTTTTTAATTGCTTTTTACTTAAGTAAAAGAAACATCCTTTTGTAATACCTTTGTCCCTGGGACTATAGTGATAAAGCATGTTAGATTCACAAGAATAAATATCAACATGACACAAAGAAAAAAGCATCTGATAAAGGAAATTGCAACATCCTAAATATTGTACATGTGTGCCACTGGTTTGATAGGTGAAGAAATAGGTACGAAAGCTTCATGGTAGAGTAGCAGTCAATGGAAGATTTTTGTTAGATTTTTTGAGCTTGGTCCACCTCTGGATGCAGAACAGTACTGCAAAAGAGGAGTGAAGTCACAGGAACAGTTTGTCCTTTGTTTGCCTCAATTCCTCTATCAGTACATTTGTGAAGTGATAGTTGCTTTAAAGGCTTTGAGGCATACTTTCAGCATGCAGGACAAAAAGCATGATTCTTACTGTTTGTGTAGCATATTAACAGTACTAAAGAGGCTGTGCTCTTTTTTGAAGACTTCAATATGCAATACTAAAATATTTAAACAAAAGTATATTTAAAAGTAAAATCCCTTTTACTAAGTTAGAAGAGACAATATGACATTTCAAAGTAGTGATAAGACATCATACCACCTCAATTTATATTACTAAACTTTGGAACACTTGAACACTTTAAAACGTCAAGTCTGGATGTAGCAGCACAAAAAGTCCTGATTCCACGAAGAGTTAGACTGAGAACATGTGAGTTCTCTGTCCTCTTGGCTCAGTAGTTTTGATGTTGCAGGTATGGAAATGAGAGAGAGGCAAACTGAAAATTATGTAAATAGAAAATAAGTGAATGTTATCTGCATTTATTCATGAATACTTGCTGTGACTGCTTCATCTTTGTAGGAGTCCTTTGAGTCTCTAAGTAAAGTATCAACTTAATTTTGAAGAAAATGTTCCAGAGCTCCCAATGTCAGTATCTATAATATAGACACTAACTCAGAAAGACTGTTATAGAAGGAATAACAATGAAAATTTGTAAATCTCAGTACTTATATGGAAATTAAATTTAAGGGGATTTATTAACAAGACATGGAAAGTTAACAGCTAATGAAAATAAGGAACATGCCAAGCTTAAAATATTAGATCAAAATTTTGGATATTAATTTTCCTTTGGGATGTTGCAGAACAGGACAAAAGAACAAACCATGTTTGTATGCATTTATATGTGTTCCTAATGAAATTATTTATCTCAAACTTTAATAATATAGTTACACTATGACAATAAAATTCTGGTTAAGAGATTTTCAGACTTCTTTACCTCTCCAAAAATTAAAAGAAAATAATATTTAGAGAAATTGTGAATATCATTATTTTTTACTATTTTTTTACATCCTGTTGTTTGAAGCATGATTTTGAGAAACAGTGTCTCCAAAGGTCAAGAGATGAGTTGGTGTTTGATTACATTTAAAAGAACAGAAAGTCTGTACAGTATTTCATGTGAAGGAACTGCAAATTAAAGAACATCAATAGACAATGTAATGTTCCTTTAATCTATAGAAGAAAAAGCCCTAAGTCCTCCTGAGCTAAAGATTAGCATGAAAAAGCAGTATCTGGAGCATAGATGACAGTTAGAAAAGTTATGTTGGTCTGCGAATTATACATAAGAAAAATAGAAATAGAATCAATGGGAAAGAAAAAAGACAAATGTAATACCAAATTTCATATACTAAGAGATTATGTGATGAACAGAGAACAGTATGTGGTTAGGTATTTATATTCATGGGAAAAGTAGCTTAAAGGGCTTTCAAAATTAGACTGAAACAAAAGCAAGTTTTTTGAGAAATAGAAGATAATAATTTGTCGTGCATTTTCTTCACTCATTTCCCTTCTTACTGAAAATTTATCTCATCTTCTCTTAAAGAGAATTGTTGATTGTGAATATTTATTTCTTGAAAAATAATTATCACCCATTTGGGAATAAGAAAATAGAGAATACATGCTCTTTAATATGCATTTACTTTGTTAGTTTAAGCAGATGCACAGTGACTATTAGAATACGAACTGTTGAAGTAAGAAAATATTACACTTGTTGAGAATTCTATAAAAAATAACGGAAGTGGATAGATTTGATTTGACAACATGTCATAAACAATAGAATCATAGAATCATAAAATAGTTTGGGTTGGAAGGTACCTTCAAAGGTTGTCTGTGCTGTCTTCAAGTACAGCTGCAGGTACAAAAATATATTCATTACTATACTCAGTGTTATTATATGACCAATATTAGGTCAAGTAATCCATCTGCAAATTGTTTCAGAACCTAGTGCTTTGGAAGCAAGACCCCACTGAACTTCCAGTTTGAGTTTAATACTGACCAGTTTATGACCATCTGTTCAAGTAAGTTTATCTCTGTTTATGGTTTCATTTAGCTAAACCACAAGCCCTTTTATTTTTCCATCACATTCTATTTTTCTTACATGAAATGAACTCTAACAGAGTGTTGATCTTAATAATTTTGCAAATATTACTGGAGAGATTTAAGCTTCTGTAATCCTAACTGATGAAAATTCATTGGATAATTCCAGAACATGTTTCTAGATTAGATGACTGTTGCAGCAGTCAAAGTCTGATTTTGAATAAACTTCAGAATAAATATCTAATATACACTTTTCTCTATTTAGGCTCATCGATGCAAAATATATGTCCCAATATATTGCCTTTTGACAATGACTTCTCTATGTTTTCATTCAAATTCCACATTAATATTACAAATGTGATAGTCATTACCAAAGGCTGAAACAAACTGTGTACAAATGTGTAATGCCACATGGTAAGTTATCTGTGTGATAACTAACAGATAATTTCTTGGTTATGGCTGTGTGGTACCTTTTGACAAATATCTGTATTTTATTGGCAGCTATAGCAAGTAAGGAGACCAAATTGTGCCTTATATTTGGTGGGAGAAAAAGAAGGAAAGGACAGCTACCTATTCTATTGTTACTTTGTTACTGATGAGAACCTTTTCTGTTCTCAAGGCATAATTCCAAGAAAGTGTAGAATTTTTATTTTTTTTAAATTTTTTTTTAAAGCAGAAACTGCATAACTTATATGGATGAAAGAGTAAAAATCTATTTTGAAAGTAGTTGATTAGAAGAATTCTCTGAACATGTAGCAATACTTTTTCAATTGCCAATACTTGAGGCAAATAAAACTCTAAACAATATTGTTTCATATCTTTTGATTTGAAAGAAAAATATAAGACAATGAGTATAGCATTATTTCTAAGAAGTCATCAGCCTTAAGGAAAAAGTTAGCTTGTTAGTGTTTATTTTTACAGTAAAGAGCTCCATTTCCTTCAGGAACTGCTGTTAGTATTTTCTATGTTCATAACCATCATAACATTTCTGCAGCCATTATTACAAACTGGCATCATCATAAAAATGATGCAACTCTTCCCAAATGGAGGAAATGTACAGCTCTTGTATAAGTAGCATATCTATTCTTTCACTTAATGAATTGGAAATAAAGGAAAGAAAACTGACTTATTCTCCTCCAAGATCCTTGGTGGAGTATTGTGTAAAATGAAGAAGATCAGGCTGAAACTGTTTTCAATCTTAAAATTAAAAAACCCAACCAAACAAAAAACCCAAACCAAAACAAAATAAACAAAAACCCCCCAGTTCTTCATATTTAAATAATTGAATATGCAGAACAGTTTTGACTTTGGTCTTGACCCCAGCAAGACATGAAAAAAATGGGAAAAAGTATATATTTGTCAAGATCTTACATCTGTGTTATTTCTCTTTCATCACAAGTTCATCAGCATCATTGTCCATTTGTTACCCTGACAGTAGATAAATACCTTCATAAATGTATTGATTAAAATGAATTGTTTAAAATATGAAAATTCTACATAAACACACACAAGCCTTATGCTAGCAAAATTCACCCATGTGTGTCTACTCACAAATTAAATCTACATTGTTTCACATTTTTAAGTATAGAGAAAAAACATCAAACAGCAAGTTAAAACAATTTCTTGGAAGAATAATTCTCTCTCCACTAACTGTTGAGGAAGTCTATGCAACTGACTTAGCTTCTGAGTTCTGAATATCTGAAAAAGACATAATTTTCCTTACATTTAAATCTCTTTAACCTAAAATGCTATAATAGTGCTAGACCTTTTAACTCATCAAGCTCTTAACTACTGGTAGATTAAGACATAATGGATCCAGTCTTAGAACTTATTTCTTTCTACATACATGTCTAAGTGTTTCTCTAAATACCTTTTCCATCCTCCTTTTTTATTACATTCTATCAGTCCTTCATTTCTTCAGAAACCATGCTCTTTTTTTCTATATGATTTTTCTTTAAAACATGATTTTTGCAAATAAATTCACATTTTTTGTCTTAGATGAAGGACACGACTGACTAGCCTTCAAATGTTTTGTTATAACTACACCAGAATAAGTCAGCTCTCTTCTTGCAAGTACATATATTTCATTAGATATGTTAAAAGAACTTAAAAGGAAAATTGCTTATCTGTCACCTAAACAACCCCAAAACCTTTCACCTTTTGGAAGGTATGGACTCCAATGGATATGAAACAGAATCTGAATGGTTCAAAAACTTCAACATGGTCTAGGGATAGACATTCTATTAATGTTTATATTAAGAAAGCTCTGAAATGTTCTTTTTGTAAGGTCTGCCGTTCCAAAACAAAAGGAGCATTACCCAAGACTGAGGCAAGATTAGAATGTGAGTTATATGGGTAGAAATATTTCACAGACATTATTTAGTGGATATGATATTTGATGGAGAAATAGAAATTCTCTCCTCAAAAGCAAGTGCAGGAAAAAGCTGAAAACCAAGGCCTATTACCTGGCAAATTCAAGGGTATGACTGTTTCTACCAGTTTTAGATTGTGGTTTCTGTGGTCAAAGTTCCAAAACACTTTTTATCTGATTTGTGCAGTGAACAGGATTAAAATAAATTTTGTTTATAAAAAAACAGGACTGCATAAAATTAAACAGTTCCTTAGAAGATGTTTCTTCTTATAATTGATACAATCTGCTGGACACAAAATGTTGCTAATAACATACATTCAAAAGTGCAATATTCTCATATTCTCAATCACTATGACAGACCACCTTTGATTTCCAATCCAGATTATTTTATAGACATGAAGTGTCCAATATTAAATTCCATGTCAAGTGAAATGACATGTTATTGATGGTACTGTCTTCAGCTGGACAGTTAAACTCCCTATGACATTAATTTAGCACAGCAGAAAAGAAATTATAAAAAAAGAAAGTTAAAAAAGAAAGTTAGAAAAAGAAAAAGAAAAGAAAATAAATTGTTTCCTACAAGGTTATCAACTCAGATAGTTCAAATGGATCAGATCAGTTCCAGAAAACAACGGCATGAGGCAAAAATTTGCATTACTTGAAATTTTTGGAATACTGGAAGTTGGAACATCATGTTACCTTCATACAAGGACTGGTTGTTTTCTTTAGGCTTTTTTTTTTCTCTATGACAGAAACTTTTATAACAGCATCAATTTTGCAAATTACGGAGAATTTACAGCCTTGTGAAATTACAAATTCCCTTGACTTAAATGTCTTGTTAGTTTTAAGCACAGGAATATCACAGGTTTCAAGATAAATGACCATTTTATTTTTAGATGTTATTAATTTCACCAGGATTAAGGTTTTTGAAGATAGATTGTCCCCCTTTTCCATACCTGCTCTTCAGTACTTATTTAAGTGTTGGACTGGAAAGAAGGGAACAGGAAACTGCAAAAGTAGCTCCTGTCCTTATGGCTTTTTTATATATTTGTATAAATTTTTGTCTAAACTATCATACAAATCAGAAAAGGTGTTGATTATAAAAAGAAAAAAATATTGAGAAAGATGAGTCTGTATTACCAACAAATATTATTGAAAAATATTTATTTTGCTCCAGAAGAAGAACAGTACTCAGATGACATACTGTGTGAGTAATTATGATAAAAATTCATTCTGAGGACATTTTCTGGAAGAGGAGCACTGTGGAGAAGAGGGACTGTAAATAAACATGCGATTTTTGTTTGTGCTGTAAAAGAATGCTTCTACTAAAAGATCAGAGAATATGGTGTATACTTCCCCCAGATGTGTACCATAGTCATTAGAAGTGCTGAAAAACCTAAACAAACTATTCAAGACTGGAAAGTGTAGCAGCCTCTAATGCAACTTGGAATTTGATCAGGACATGAGAGAATGTTCTGTTTACTGTTCAAGAAGACGTGTAGTCCAGCATGAAAAAGTAGAACAGAAATATGAATTAAATTTCAGCATAGTTCAAAAATTATCTTTGGAAGTTTTAGTTCAAGATGAAGGATACAAGGCAATCCACAAGTCCAGTCAGAAATATTACCCAGAATTTCCAAAAATCCGTCTAAGAAGATGGCATTCTCAGTTTGCCCTTAATTTAAGTAGGTCTCTATTTTGTGTTTGTTTGTTTTTCTGCTCTCTAAAGCCTTCTGTAAGGAAGTGTCTTTATCAAGTAAATATTGCATTATTTTTCACTTAAAATGCCTCCCGATTTTTTGTCTCCTCTATCTTATCGTAAGGTGCTTACGTCTCATAGATTGACAAGAATTTAGGAAGAAAATATAGTCAAGGAGTTTATTGACAACACATAGCCAATATGCAAAGAAATTTTGCTCTGTAGATTTAGGGTCTTTCATATTTCATTTAACAATTCTGATGCAGGTGAAAATGAAAGAGAACACAAGATGAACAGGAGGTTTATTGAGAAAAAAAGAAAAAAAAATAGCTGTATGTTAACTAATTTGTATAGTTTTATATCAGCATGGGAATCCCAAACTCTTGTCAACGCAATAATCAATTTGCATTTCTAAATGGGAAAACATATAGCATATTTGTAATCCTATATCTGCTAGATTCTTGTGTCCTAGCTCACTCACAAGACAATGAAGGAAAAAGTTATAAAACCAGGGAAGTGTTCATGCTGTTTTTGAAGGAAATGTGAGGTACTCAACGCTTAACATACAGGGTTCTTCACTCAGGAAAAAAATGTTGCCTGCAGTGCTACAGATGCTTTTAGAATAAACACTCAATGTCAGGCAAGAATAGAAACATTTGCCAAAGGTCCCAGCTGTTTTATCAATTCCAGTAAATTGTATGATTTTCTTCTGGATCTACACATTTGTTATTCTGAAGGTATTATTCTGCTATTAGAAATGGAAAGCAATCCTGGTGATGCCATCCCATTCCCAGTAGGTGAGGCCCATACCATCCATCTGCACTAGACTATATGGGCAGAAATCCATACATTATGCAACTGCAAATAACTATGGCAGAAATTAATGTGGTTTCAGACTGGATTTAAGAGTTTTTTAGTAAAGGGAAGAGAAACTAAGAAACGGAAAGCATCTTGCTGAGGTTCAAAGCTGTGTGTTAAATCTTGCTTTAGTTGAAAATTTAGTGACATTTTATATAAGGACAGTAATACTTTGTTACTGAAGGCATAATAGTGAAGGTAGTAATGTAAACTATTTGTCAAGTTTTTAAAGGATTAGCAACACTGTGAGAATGGCTTATTTCATTCTGTTTTATGGTAAATAAGTATACATATAGATATATTAAAGATGCATATATAATACATGTATATGTGTATAATGTATTTATATACCTGTAAGCAATAGTAAATAAAATATAGTTCTCATAATTTACAATGGAATTGGATATAAAAATTAAAATAAAAGTCTATGGTAGCTTTTTCCTTCAGTAGACAAATATATTAGAATTTAATTTATTTTATGGGATATACTCTTGATAAATAACTTTGTCTTAAAATAGTTTTCTGTTAAATAAACTCAATAATACAGTGGATGGCTGGAAATAAATTAGACAACAATAAAGCAGATTATATTAATATATATTGTTTAATATTAGGAGTTGTAATGTATTTTACCTTATACTCTCAATATATTTCATAGGCTGATTACAAACAGTGCATCAGGATGACTGTAAATAAGGCAAGGCTGAATGGAAGAATATACTGAGATTCTGAAGGAAACCAGAGCTTTTACGATGAAATCCACAGTAAGAAGATTGTTATAATTAAGTATTCATGTTATACATTTCTTCTTTGTAAGGTAGAACAGTGAATATATTTCACCACAATAATTTCTTTACTTGGTTTTCACTTGTCATGAACGCTTGTACATTGTATATATATTGGGTTCCTAAGAATGTCCAGAATAATTGCAGAATTACCCAATATTTTTTGTAGAGTGCAGGAAAGACTAATTTGAGAAAACATGGGTTTAAAGGAGACATTTTATAATATTCCTTTAACACTGTTTCAGAAGAATTTAATGCATCATTTTATTTACCATTATTATAAAGTAGTAATTATAGAACTTGCATTCCTTACATGGAAGGTTTTGACATTATTCAAGACCTTGGTGGTTTCAGAAATACTCCAAAAATGTATTTGTGAAAGGTGTAAAAGCCAGAGAAGAAAATACAGTTTTGAAATTATTACCTATGATTTCAACTTCAAATATTAACAGAGAGCTTTTACATTCCTATTCAAAGTGACACAATCTTTTCATAGACAGTTCTTTTAATAGAAAAAACCCTAGTGTTTGTTTTGCTTAAGGTTTTGATTTTTTTATTTAGAGCAGGGCAGTTGTGAGATTTCAATTGAGTTTGAAAATTCTGCCAAGGAATTTTCTGCGTCTGGCTTTTGAATTTCATCATTTTTTAGATAGCTCCCAATCTTGTTTTGGCATCTATAAATACAGAAAAAAAAATTGGGAGTGCTGGTCAACAGGCACTGAACATGAGCCAGCAGTGTTCCCAGGCAGCCAAGAAAGGCAATGATGTCCTGGCCTATGCCAGGAGTAGTGTGGCCAGCACGACCAGGGCAGTGATTGTACCCTTTTACTCGGCACTGGTGAGGACACACCTCAAGTCTTGTGTCCAGTTCTGGGCCCCTCAGTATGAGAACGACGTCGAGGAGCTGGAGCATGTCCAGAGAAGGGCAACAAAGCTGGTGAAGTGGATGGAGCACAAGTCTTATGAGGAGAAGCTGAGGGAGCTGGAGGTGTTTAGCCTGGGCACAGGGAGGCTGAGAGGAGTCCTTACTGCTCTCTACAACTACCTGGAATAATTGTGTGTTTCTTCTCCCAGATAACAAGTGATAGGACTAGAGGAAGTGGTCTCAAGATGTGCCAGGGAAGGTTTAGGTTGAATATTAGGAAAAATTTCTTCACCGAAAGGATTATCAAGCACTGGAACAGGCTCTTTCAAAATGTCATTGAGACACCATCCTTGGAGGGATTTAAAAGATGTGTAGATGTGGCACTTAGGGACACAGTGTAGTGATGGAGTTGATAGTGTTAAGTGAACAGTTGAACTTGATGATTTTTGAGATCTTTTCCAACCTAAATGATTTATGATTCTAAATAAAATGAAAGGGCACTGTTGCCTTGACTTAGCCAGATGTTCAGAGCTAGGACATTGTAACAGCAGCTGTTAGGTTAGACTTTCTCAGGCTAAAGCATACTTCAATCTTTATTCCTGAATTAACTACCACAATAACTACCAACATTTATGAAAAAGTGGATCTATTTACTTTGCTTTCCTGTACTAGAAACTAAACCTGATGCTACCTGAGTGATTTGGGCACACACAGCTGATTGGATTCTTCTGAAATCTCCCAATGACTATGTACGCCTCTGCACTGACTCTTGCCACTTTTCCAAATAAGACCAGCTACATAGGTGGCACACAGGGAACTCAAATAGAGAAGCCAACAGATTTTTAGATACCATGGGAATTTGATGGAAATTAATATGAAGGTCACAGTCACTCTGTGTAAGATGACAATTAGACTGTGAATAATTTTTGTTCTTGTGGAATTTTTGAAGTCAGAATCTAGTCTTCTTTGACTATTTCCCATTGATGAAATAAATCTTTAAAAAGGTTTTGTTTGGTTTTTGGGTTTTTTTTGTGTGTGGACTAGTGATGACAGTAAAAGTGATAAAAAAGAAGATGACGTGCTGAAAACTGGGTTGGTCTTGCACATTGTGAAGAGCAGTAGTCATAGATAACACTTGCTTAAAAGTATTAAAATGTCTTTTACAGTACTAAAAGTAATGCAAGTATACATTATTTTAAAAGAACACATTATTTTAAAAGTACATGTTATTTAAAAACTACATGTTATTTAAAAATTATATACGATTTGAAATATAAAGTATTTGAATATTACTGTCTGAATTCTTCATATGATCACAATTGTTCATTACCTGGATTCAAGGGTGCTGGAAATTATGAAATAATATATCCATTCATAAATGGAAATTCATTTAACTGAGCACACAGACAAGTTAAAGATTTAGTAAGGGAGTTTCTAATAGTCAATAAAAAGCTAATGAAACCAAATAAATATTATTATATTATGTGACAGCAAACAAATGCAATTATAGATATAATCCCCATGAACTCTTTATGTTGTTTAACTATACATGTTTAGTTGGTTTACACAGAAGTCATTTTTGCATGCTTTGCTTTCATGGCCCAGTTTTCATCAACTGCAAATATGTGGTTCTTCAAAACAAAACAAAATAATTTACTAATTTGTCAGTTGATTTTAATACAGCTGATGAATCAATGTACTCCATAACAAATTGGTCAAAATATGGAAAAATAAAAGAGGTTTAGAATAATCCCTAATCATTAATAATCACATGTTTATGAATGTGACTGTAATTCAGTGTCTACATGTCTAAACACATTTAGTTTAATAAAGGACTATGGGGGGGGAAATGAAAAAAAAATCACCAACCATCTATGGAAAAGGGATGAAAGGAATGTATGAAATACTGGGAGTAAAATATTAAAGAAAGCCTGAAAGAAAATATTTGTTGGTGAACTGGGTGAAAATAGGAATTTAAAAAATGCTGTTGCTAATATATTTTATCAGAAATCACACTCTTTAAAAAAATCAGATTTCTAGAAAAGAATTAGATTGTTTCTTTGGGCTAAATGTGTTTCTCTTTTTTCCTTGCCATTGTCTGCTCAGAAGTGTGAACATGAACCTGGATGTGACTACCATATCCTTTGTATGCTTTGATCACGGAAAACGTATTGTCTGACATAAAGACTTGATGTTGAAAGTCTGGTCCCAGGCTTTCTACAGTAAAATGAGCTGCATTCTCTATCAAGAAAACAACAGAGGGAGTTTTGTCTAAGACCACATAAGCATAAAAATGGCAGATGTCTTTACTTTCAGCAGCTTCAAATGATCAGCCTGAAAAAGCATTCATCAGCAAGCACATAATAGCAACTGCTAGATGTCAAAATGAGATGGTCAGAATGATCAGTGTTCCCTGTGTTTCATCAAGCAGTGGCACTATCTCCTCCTCTGTCTGTGCAGTCTGGCCTTTCTCAGTGCGGTGATACTTATCTCACTACTTTCAATAATGAAAAAAAACAAACCTTTGGTTATAACAACTATTTTAGAACCACTGACCAACAGATACTAAATAAATAAAATGCAAAAATTCATAAATAGGAGGTAATATCCTGAAAGTAACACCCTGTCCTGAAGTTTAGGTGTTGCAATTTCTGTTTATTTGTTTTTGGTTTTTTTTGTTTTTTTTTTTTCAAATAAATAAATTTTAAAATAAAGCAGCATCTATACTTAACAGACTCACACTTTAATTTTTTCAAACTGATGTAAGACATCCCAGAGTAAATTTTACTAATATTAGCTAAGGCACAATAAAATATTTCAAACTAGTTGTTAAATGAGAATCCATATTCTGAGTACTGGAAAGAAAAGCTTGTATAGGACAGAGACAAGTTTATCTCTACAGCACAACAATGATAATTAAGAGTCATTTGTTCTGCTAGTGGTTTACCATAAAAATATATGACTTTTGAATGGATTGGGCAATACATGTTAGTGAGCAAAATCCCAGCATCACAACAAAGAGTTTAACTAAAACAAGAACTGACAGGTAAAATAGAAATATTTCTTTCAAATAATTTATTTGCCTTTGAGTTACAACATAGTTTACCTTAGTTTGCTTTTATATTATGTTGACTTCATGGTGGTGAGGCACTGAAACACGTTGCCCAGAGAAGCTGTGGATGCCCTATCCCTGGAAGTGTTCAAGGCCAGTTTGGACAAGGGTTTGAGCTACCTAGTGGAGTGAAAGCTGTCCCTGCCTATGGTAGGGTGTTTGGAATCTTTAAGGTTTCTTCCAACCCAAACTATCTAGTATTCTATGATTCTATGTACCAGCTTTTTCTTAATGCTTGATTAACTTTCCTAAAGCTACAGGTTTAATCAGGCTACAATACCCAGTTCTGTCACAGTTTCTGTTTCAGGCTGTCCAAAATGGGCAGGTTTTTGGGTTTTTGTATTGACTGCAGTAGTATTCCTTAACCTCTTACTTGAGAATTGAGGACATTCCTCCAGAATGTCCTTTTCCAAGTCTTTAGTACACTTTTATACACAACTCCCTCAACTGCTCACATTATCCAATGTTTTCTTCCCTGTGCACCACTTAAAATTCAGATGGAGCCTGTTTTCCGCTCATCTTCAAGTTTACTATGTTTTGCTGTATTTTTTGAGTATCCTACTCCTGGCTCATGACCATTCCTTTCTTAATTAAAATCTTGTGCAGCTTACTCCCTAGAATCCATTTTTCTCTTTAACGCCTACAGAAAGGGGATGCAGCAAACCAGGTGTTTCAGATGTCAGTAAGAAAGGTTTAAAGAAAATATTGATTTCCTATTGTACAAAATTCTTCTACAAAATAGGTGGTCAACATACTAAAATCTTTACATGTACAAAGACATACATACATGAAAAAGACCACAAGGAACAGAGGAAAATAGTTCACAAACAATATGATGGATCCCTGCAAATCTCAAATTGCTGTATCAGTGAGACACAATATTTATACAACTAGTTCTTTGAGTGACCTGAAAATGGTGACTTTTCCAGTCCCTCATAGAGAATGTGATTAGGGATTCAGATCAGCTGCTTGTCTTATGCAACTGCAGAAAGGGAATTTCAATAGGCATCATTCCACACTGAGTGCAATTAAAATAAATGTGTAAACAAATCTTCCATGTAAGAATCTCAAAAGGTCTACATAAAAAATATTGTCTGAGTGAAAATTAAACAAGAGCAAGAAATTAATGCCATTATCAAACCAAATTCAAGATCCTACTCCATACCCATGATGGGATTTGCTGTGCAATTTATAAATAACATTACTCTTTTCAATATCCACACTGATCTTATAGTTCTAAATCTATAGACTCCATTATGTAAATTACACACAGGTGTAGTTAAGTGCTTTGGAAGAATATAAATTCACTCTATCCCTAAATAGTATAGTTGGATCTATAATAGGAGGTCTCTTCTACTCAATTTCTAATCTTGCTGAATCCCCTATATTCCTTAGTAAGTTATAAAGTAATTTCTCAAAGAAGGAAACCAGAGAAGAATTTATAAATACCGAAAGTATGGTGTTCCTGTCAATTTCAAAACTACAGCTAATGTAAATACATCAAGAAAATTAATCAATGTGCAACCCTTAGTCAAATGATAATTTTGCTAGTTGTAATTCTAAGTTGGATCCAATATTTAACAACTGAATTCACTTCTTCCAAGAGGATAGAGTAAAAGATGCATAGAGCAATGCCTAGGGTAGCTTCCAGGCCAGAATATTAAAATTCCTGCATGACTTAGCAGTTGGCATTCTTGAGTGTGGCTGTAGGGACAGTTGTGTTGCAGATTCCTAGGATAGTATGTCCTGCACTTATAGCACACTCCAAGGATGCTGTAAGTTGAAAATCTTTAAAGTTTTCTGAAAATGTTCTAATGTTGCTTGCTGCAACAGTGGGTGGGATTTGTAGTCAGACAGAGCTCAGGATGAATGTCAGCAGTTTACAAAATGCCTTGCATATTAACGATTCCAGGACCTGAGGGAATCAGGGATTTTAGAGTGCTCCTATAAATGCTTTAGCAGTCACAGAAGGGACAGAATTCAACAAATCTCTATCCACTGAACTGGTACAAGGTGACACTCCTTCTTCCTGCCCTTTACATCAAATCACCATGGTAAAGTAGAACCATCGTGCTTCAGACAGAGTGGAATAACTTTCTATCTCCTTTTCCATGTTCTAAAAGCCCATGCAACATCAAAAGCATTAAGGAGTAAAGCACAGCAGGGGAAGAGACAGTGGAGGCATAGCTTTATATGCCTTCAGCAACATGAGCTATTTGAGAATGCAGAATCTGCTTTTATTTGAATCTAAAGAGGGAGTAAATTGGTAATCAACTGCATTAATATCAAAATGGAATCATTTCATCAAAAGAGAATAATCCAGTGCTTAATTCAACTCTTCCATTCTAATTGTTAGCCTCAGTGATGAGGCACCCAGAAGAACATGACTTCAGAAAAATCTAGCATGAACTAATTGTGGTTAGCAATAAAATGTATAACATTCCTACTTCTACAGATGGAATGTTTCACCCCTGGTGAGGCTAAAGCACTTCTCCAAGTACATTACTGAAAACAAAATCTTTGCAGCATAACTGCATCACTATCAGAACTTCATTTTGTATCAGCAACCATTTTAAACCGCAGATTAAGGATATATTACATAATATTCCAAGTACCCTGATTAGAATGCAGTATTAAAAAACCTCCACCAAAGTGTCCTGAATAAAGAATGGCATTTATATTTAAAAACTGTAGGTGGTAGCAAGGATACTTGTTCCCATCTTAATCTCAATTAATTAAATTATCATTCACATTAAAAGCCCAGGGATAGAAAATGTTGACTACAGTTAAGAGATCATGGTTACAGCAGTGGAAATAAATTGCTAAGAGGAAACCTAGTGCAAATTTTTCTTTTTGACCAGTGAAGCAATTTTTTTCTTTTCTGCAGGATTATGGGCAAAGAAGGTTGTGACATCTAATATCAGATACTTGTTCTGACCTCTGCTGGAAGAGCATTCTCCATTTTGAAAAGCTTGACTTCTCATCTACAAACTATTATTTATTTATTTATTTATTTATAAGAGTGATAAACTCAGGTGCAAAATATCTAAGAGTCTGGAGAAGATTCCCAACTTTCTGTCTGTTAATCTGATTCTTTCAGCCAAAGAAATCTACTGATTCAGATATGCCTAATAAGAAGACAATTTGTGCAAACTCCAGACAGAATATCAGAAAATGTTAGCTGACATATTTTGCATTTTACTCTTTTATTTCTCCTGTTGTTTCCTCAATTTTATTCATAAAATAAGACATGTACAATTACTTTCTGCACTTTATATAAAGGCAATTTTGTTCTTACTTCGTTTTTTTCCAGTAAGTGATAAAATATAAACCTTATGTGGATTTAATCTAGCTTAAAGTTCTGTAATGATGAATTTCCACATCCTGAAAGTAAACACTCTGACAAGTAAAAGTGAGAAAACTTACTTGGAAGTTTATTAGGAAAAACAAGTGAAATGATTACATAAATAATGCTCATAATATTAGGTGAGGTCACAGTACTTTGAAGTACAAGTAGTGAATGCACAACCTGAAATTAATATTCTAGTTTAATATGTGGAGATCCAGGAACCTGTGGTGGTCCTCAGCATTTTCTTCTCTCTCAGATATGCAAGAATACATACAACCAAATATTCACTACTTAGATATTAGGATCAGGTAAGATGAACAGATAATTTTTGCAAATGGTAACATCTTGGTTTAACCAGCAACAAGTCTTACCTGTCTAACCAAGTGTCCTTCTATGATGGAGTGACTACACAGTTTGACAAGGAAGAGAAACAGGTGTCATCTATCTGAACATCTGTAAAGCCTTTGACACAAGCACCCACAACATCCTGCTCTCTAAATTGGGGTTAGATGGTTCTGATGAGTTGACTCTTTGGTGGAGGGGGAATTGGCTGGGTGGTCACATCCAGAGAGTACTGGTCGATACCCGGATGGAGATTGGTGACGAGTGGTGCTCCTCCTCAGAGGATCTATACTGGCACAAGTACTTCTTGATATTTTCATCAATGACATAGATGGTGGCACTGAGTACACCCTTAAAAATTTGCAGACAGCAGCAATCTGAGTGGTGTGGTTGACACACTTGAAGGATGGGGTGCCAGCTAGGGGGATCTGGACAGGCTGGAGAGCTGGGCCCATGTGAACCTCATGAGGTATGAGGTACAATGAGGCCAAGTGCAAAGTCTTACACCTGGGCTGGGGCAAGATCTGGTATAAATACAAGCTGGGGAAGAAAGGAGGTGATAGTGCAATTTTTTCCTTAGTTAATGATGTTTTTTTTTGTTTTTCTCTCCAATTCTACTCTCACCAACAAAATAAACTGTCCTTTCTTAACTAAGGACTTGAATGGGAGGATAGCATGGGATTTCTTCTAACAAATTAGGATATATTTTAGATATGTTGTGGTTTTGCAAGGAAAAAAGAAGTAGAACAAATCATAATTGCTAAGTATTTGGTCTGGTCACTCTCTGCATGAGAGAATTAGATATTCATAGGACGTTCTTGAAAGAATCCTCTTACTAAAAGAAGAATGCATTCTATATAATCATAAACTAGATATTGCTGAGGCTTTAAGGCTGATGAGGTACAGTTGTCAGTTGACGTAGGTAACTAGTATATCTCAGCCTTAGGATGGATTAGGTGGCTTCAGACTCTTCCATTTCTGAACATTTTTGTATTTTCCCTTTTAAATTCTACCCAAATTGTACTAGAGTTAAATGCTAAGCATTGAACTTTACTCTCTTTTTCCTGTCAGGCAGCTTAAAACCCATAAGTACTCTAATTTTAACTTCTAATTAGAAATACAGAAGAGTTGGGTACAGACAAATCTACAGCATGTCTCAGGCAAGGTCTGGGTGACTAGAGCTGAGTTTAAATGGAGTGCTGAGGCTGCTAGTGAGGCTGACTGAGGAAAATAAAGCTTATTAGTACCCTCACAGCCCTGAGAAGCACACTGTTAAAAACAAAAAATTATACATGCAGATAATAGAATTGAAAGCTGCACTCATGCAATTTGTTGGTGATTCACCGCTGTGAATGAGAATAAAAATTTTAAGCTTATGAGAATAAAAAATTTTAAACTATGTTGGGGGCTTGAACTGCTATAAGGAACTTAATTTCTGATATTGTTAAAAATGTTCCCGTATCTGATAACCATTGATATGTTTTTAATGTCACATTTAAAAGGAAATTTTTGCTTAGTTTTCTCTGACATCCCAAGACTGAATTGGCCATGCATTAGAAAAAGATGGTATTAAAAGGACTTACTGCTTTTATTCACAGTTGTGCCTGTTACCTCTTAACTACCATTCCATGAACTACTTTTTCATGAACTTATGCTAAACTGTGAAAGTCTATCTGAGTATTGCATTCCACACAATGTCAAATATGTAAGAATTGATGTATACCTGATGACTAAATGTGTCTTTTGACATGCTTGACAGACTTCTAGAAAAAATGGATCTTTGTTCCTCAGGAAAGAGGGATTATGCAAATAAATCAGGAAAACACCATCACCTGCTGTGCAAAATATTCCACTTTAATTGTAGAAATCAGGAAAAGAAAGAGGAAAATAATAATTATTTGGATACTGTAAATGATAAACCCTTACTTCCAGAAGTTCTGCCATCGGGAGAAAAAAAAAAAAATCTGCCTTTGACTTGAAATTGCTTTGGTTCTGCAAAATTAAAGACAAACAAGCTGTGCCAGGAATGTACATACTAATGAATGCCAGAGTCTGAAGCTAGTCCATGCACACAAATGCAGCATAAGACCTTTTATATGCACCTTTTTTTTTTTTCAAAATTAGTCATCCTTGATGTTTAATAATATCCTATGCAGTACCCCAGCAGCCAAGAACAATTTACGAGATTCCTGGTTTCTAAAGTTCTGTCTGTTCTTTAGAGGTCAGAAATCTTGCAATTTTCACCACTCATCAAACAAAAAACAGAGCTGTTGAAAGCAACAGCAGGGGAGACAGACAGGAAGCAAAGATCAAAATGCCACAGCAGTGAACAAGTGAAAACAGCACAGCGAACTAGGTGACTAAAAGTATTAGTGAACAGGAGAAGAAAGTGGAGCTCAGACAATTCGTTTAAAGTGAGCAGCCAGTCTATATTTTTGTGTTTGTCCACAGCATTTGTACACATTTTTCCGTTCACAGTAGTCACAGTCTTTTTTTAAGGTCCCCAGATGTAAAACAATGCTTTTTGCAATTTGAGCAAGTTGAGCATTCATTCCTTCCTTCCTTCCCTTCCTTCCTCCCTTGCCTGAATGCATATTTGGTTACTGAAGAAAATGTGCTAAAAAACAATTATATTGTGATTGTCTTGTTAATGATAAACACAAATATGCAAATTATGTAGTAGTCATATATGAGATTATCTCATTAACAACTACTTTGGATTATGCCATTATGAGTATTGTTCATTCATCTGATAATTTGAAATAATACAGCTGTTTTCATGCTTTTTATCATGAATGACTGTCTGGCCAGAGACAAATATAAGACGTCTTTTGACAGGCAAAAAATATTCAAAAGGAACCTCAATTTATGTTCAGTCCTTTAACTTTTTGTTTTAATTTATCCTACTTTACAGTATGTTTATAAGTGAAACAACTGATTTTGTCTGAATCAAACTTACCTTTTGATGCCATTCTCATTGTATACTAAAGGTAATAGTAATTTTAAAATTGAGGTTTTAAAAATACTGCATGCAGGAAAGTACCAAAAAATAAAATATTCCCAAATTTTTCACTCTTTAACTGTCCTTACAGCCCTGCTGTGCTGTCCCTCCAACAGATACCAGGACCAGAGTTAATGAATGTTAGTCTGCTTCTGTCTGTCTGTAAAGGGCCTCATCCACTTTCCTCTTTAATTTTATTCTGAGTCATGTGTGCTCTAACAAACACCAACTATAATGTCACCTTTGCCTGTCCTTTCTTTAATCTTAACTCATGAACTCTAAAAGATCATCGCCAGGAAGAGTTTAACGTACTCCAGATGCCTTCTCACATAAAGAACATGAAATTTAAAAGATTGAGACGCTTCTACTAGTTTACAGTGTCCTTATGTTCTGTTGAGGTGGAAAAACAAATGCTAAAGTAGTATAGGAGAATCTCTCAATATTGAACATCATTTTTTAAACATGAGAAAAAAACAAAACAAATCCATAACAAGAAATGCTTAACATTCTTTCTTTCATTTTAGAAATGCAAATTTTTTCAAAACCAAACACAAGCACATTTCAAATTCAGTGCAACCATCTCAAAGGAAAAGGCTTGTTTGTAGGGAGCAGTAATACTCATAGAATAGGGTAAGTTTTCCTTACTTTTATTGTACACTCCAATTGAGTTACTTCTTTTTCTGCAAATGATGTGATTTAATGTGCCTGTTAATATAAATGTTCTCTTTACTTAGCACTTCAGCATCCTAGATAAGATTTATACATTCAGATTAGGTTGTTTTGACATTTTTCTCATGTAACTTCAGACATGAAGATAGTTTTAATACCTGCATTTAGACACTTAGTGTGTCTAAATTACCGCTACAGATAGACTTATTCTTCTCAAGGAAATCATAACATAATTTACATCTGAATATTTTCAGTTCTGCTTATAACTGTAATTTTCTTCCACATTTTGTAGGCTGTTTTACTAAACGTATTACTGTATTACTTTTTTTCTTTTGTCTTTGCAAAATTAGATTTACTTTATCCTTATTATGTATTTCTATCATGTTTGTCTGGTAAATTTTAAATGAAGATAGAGTACGATAAAATTCTTTTATAACTAGTCTCCTAAGTACCAGTTGGTCAATAAACAATTGATTTCAATACAGAGAATTAGAAGTATGTGTCATTCCTTCTATAATACTTTTAGTAAACATAGTAATCACCATTTCTTATTTTAAACTCTTCGTAATTGATCACTATATAATGTTCTTCTTTTTAATCTTCTACATTATGTAGGATAAATTTGACTTCAAGATTTTCTATTCTAGTTGTGCATTTTCTTACTTAAAAGAGCATGGCGCAGTAATTATTTTAATGCATGCAAACAAACATGTCTAGTTTCATGGGTCAGTAAGCTTTCATGATACAGTGAGGTTTATCTTGGGAAATGTTCTATATTATGCCATACAATTTCAGTTCCCTGTATTATTTCATAATATTGAGACAATGGTCAATATAAGAACTATATTTTTTTTTAGGAATTTTGACACTGAATAGAACAGAGTACTTATCTTGAGTGAGTTTTAAACAACTGGCTTCAGCCAGAAATATTACACAAATCTGCAGAAGAGCGGTCTGTCCCTCTAGTAGTAAGGATAATAGAAGTAATGGCAAACAAAAGAAAAAAGGAGTGCTGAGGAAACTGGAATGATGAGTTTAGATCTATATTACCAATGTATGCATATTGTAGTTGCAGTAGAAGTACTAGAAGACTAACCACAAATATGGCATAACTTTCTATAGTAAAACTATGTTCCTCTTTTGGAGGCAATAAAATAATGAATATCAACTTTGAAGTTGTATTTCAGGGCAAACGTAACTTAAAATTTGACCAAAAAAAAAAACAAAAAAAAAAGGAAGCAGAAAGCTGAGAAGATGGACAGTAGGATTTAGTCAAATACATACGGAAATGAATTTAACATAAATTACCACCCCCCTGGTAAATCTCAAACCATGAATATCCCTGGTTAATCCCAAACTATGAATATTAGAGATTTGTCATTTTGTAGTTGCATATCTATTGGACATTTCAGGAAAATTCTTCGGATGTCTGTCTGGCCTCAATAAATTCTGGCAATTAAGTCACCAAAAATTAATGGATAATGTGATGGATGTTAGGACAAGCAATTGGGTGTAAGAGGAATTTGTAGTTAGATCAGTTAGAATGAGCTTACTAGGGTAGCAGAGAGTAAGACTGTGGAAAAGTTGATATCCAAGACAAAAGATGGTGCTGAATATTGGAAAATGTACTAATAAATCACATGGAGGAAGACTCTAGCATAGATAATTGTCGCAGCATCAGAATAAGAAAAATAAAATCTAAGAGACAGATAAATATACAGTAATTATCCAAAAAGAAAGGGGCTAAAGACATAAGCAAATTTTTATTGTTTATGGTGAATGGTAATTTTTCGCTAATTGGATGGTAAACAAACTGGCAAACAAAGGTCTCAGATACAGATTCCTTGGGCAGCTAAACACTGGGATCATTTCTTGTGCTAGGAATCAGAACAGAATTCTTAACAAGCTTCACAACCTCATCAACACTGATCATGTTATCATTTGTCAAATTTTAAAATAAACTTGTTGCAGAAAACCTGACATAATTTCTACACATTTCCAAATATTTTGTTATAAATATAGTACATTTCTGACTTTCTGGAACCCACAACTGCAACTTGTGGTTACGGCAAATATGTTATGCAGCAGGTGCACGAATATTACTATATTCATTTAGTAGAAAAAATTATCTATACGGGACTATAGCTACAAATTCCACACTTCCTTTTTAGAAGTTTAAATCAAGCCTAAACACAAATTGTTAATTGCCTTCTGAACTTGTTTACTTCGCAATAATATAGTTATTGTTCTCTACTATGTAGAAGGCTTTGTACAATGCCATATTTAGACTTTAGTTACTCGATTAAGTATTTTAGTGTTTTGACACAAGGCTGTTATTCTATCATACTCTCCAATGTCATATAATCTTTGGAAGCATTGGAAACATATTTTTAAAATATGTCTACTATTTATTAATACAAATATGATACATATTTTTCTGAACTTTAGAAATACCTTTTTCTCAGTCTCCTATTAAAACAAATTGAAAGATTTTCCAAATACCAAGATTTTATTCTTCATTTGTATGAATTTATAATTTCATTAAATTAGTTTTTAAACAGTTTATTTTGCAAGCACATTGGGTTCAGATAGATGTCCAGGTCAGGAATCTCAGAAATAACATTCAAAGAAAATCTAAAGGTCATGAAAACCTCAGAGTGCAAATATAACAATTTTGCTCTTGTAGACCTTCCCAAAGGTAGCTAAAAACCAATGAGTCTAAATTCCCTTGCGGCAAATTAGTGAAGGGTCCTTCATATTTCTTCTGAGAGGTGAAGCTTGTTCCTTTGTGGTTTGGTGGGGGTGGGTTTGTGGAAACGAACATTCGTTCCCTACTGCTATGCAGAGTATGCCCAGCTTCTTCTCACTCAGAGGAAGTGGACCAAGATTGACCATTGCTACCTATTCTGGATGCCATGAGGCAAATTGGATCCAGAGTTGCATCCATGGGAGTATTATGAGCAAAGATAAAGGTGCGGTCACCCTAATCTATGCAGCACTTGTCAGGCCACACCTGGAGTGCTGGGTCCAGTTCTGGTCCCCACTATTCAAAAAAGATGTGAACAGAGTGGAGAGGGTCCAAAGGAGGGCTATGAAGATGATCAAAGTGCTGGGAACCTGTTCTAACAGGAAACACTGAAGAATTTAGGCCTTTGCACCCTGAGGAGAAGGCCCTAGGGGCACCCCTTCCCTATTATCCAGTTCCTGGGTAAGAAGATTCCTAAAAAACCTGGTTGACAACTTCATGGTACAGGTCCTAAGGGAGCCAACTCGGAAAGATGCATTTCTTGATCTACTGCTTGGAAACAGAGTGGATCTTGAAAGAGAAGTGGACATTGGTGGCTGTCTTGGCCACAGCAATCACGAAGTTATCAAGTTTAAAATCTCTGTTGACAGGAGGAAAAGTGCCAACAAAATCTTCGACTCTGGGTACGAGGAGAGTAGACTTCAGGCTCCTCAGGGAATTAGTAAATAAAGTCCCCTGATAAAATGTTTTTGCAGATGCTGAAGTCCAGTATAGTTGGTGACTTTTTAAATACCACTTTTTAAGGGCACAGGAGCAGGAAATTCCCAAATGTCTGAAGTCAAGCGGGAAAGGTAGAAAATCATCTTGGCTGAACAGGGATCTTCAGTTAAAGAAAAGGCAAAAAAGAAAGATGGATGTCCAGTGGAAGCAAGGTCAGGTGACATGGAAAGAATACAGAGATGCTGCTTGTCACTGTAGGGAGAAAAGTAGTGTGGCCAAAGCTCAACTGTAGTACAAGTTGCTCAGAACTGTGGGGGACAGTAAAAAGAGTTTTTTCAAATGTATTAAACGGCAACAGGCAGTGTAAAAATAGCATTGTCCCATTACAGGATGAGGATGGTCCACTCACAAATAGGGACATGGACAAGGCAGAAGTGTTTAATGCATTCTTTGCCTCTGTCTTCAACATGGATGACAGACCAAAGGGGTCTCAGTGCCTTGAGGTGAAGGACCATCCTGCAAGAATGACCCTGAAATTGTGTGGAAACTGCTGTAGCTGGATCGATACAAATCTCTGGGGCCTGATAGGATTCATTTGAAATCCTCAAAGAGCTGCTGATGTCATGGCAAAAACACTCTGGATGGTTTTTGAACAGTCGGGAATTTAGGGATGTCCCAGCAGACTGAAAGCTGGTGAACGTTGTTCAAATTTTCAAGAACGGCAAGAAGGAGTACCCCAGAAATTATAGGCTTGTCAGTCTCACT
The DNA here is from genome assembly GCA_013400975.1 of Atrichornis clamosus. Taxonomy (NCBI): domain Eukaryota; kingdom Metazoa; phylum Chordata; class Aves; order Passeriformes; family Menuridae; genus Atrichornis; species Atrichornis clamosus. Next base: position 107,396 of record WBMZ01002724.1, on the reverse strand, counting down.
TCAGTGCCCAGTAAAGTTATGGAAAATATTCTTTTGGGAGTTGTTGAAAAACACCTGGAAGACAGTGCAGTTATCAGTCACAGCCGGCATGGCTTCATGAGAGGAAAGTCCTACCTATTAAACCTGATGGTCTTTTATGACAAGGAAAGTCACCTAGTTGATCAACGGAAGCCAGTAGATGTAATGTTTTTTAATTTCAGTAAAACTTTTGGTACTGTCTCTCATAGTATCCTACTGGACAAAATGTCCACACTCAGCTAGATACACACATCATGTGGTGGGTGAGTAACCAGCTCATGGGTTGAACACAAAGGGTAATAGTGAATGGACTGGCATCAGATTGGTGACAGGAAAATTCTGATTTTTTTTTTGTACCTTCTCTATCTGACTGCTTACGTAATCAAGAAAAAAGTAATATTGATCCCACAACAAGTTTATTTAATACTCAGGGTGTTAAAAGGTGTCTAAGAGACAACACATTTCTTTCCTCTACCTCTTTTTTTCTTTTTTTTAATTTGAAAAAAATCAATGATTTTACAAATTTTTCATGTTTCATCCAACAGGTTCACTAATTAAAAACTAAAAAACCACATTGCATATTAATGGTAAAATCGTTCAGGACTAGCAAAAAATAGTACTAAAAAATTGTGAAATCAAATTTTTTTTTCCCTGATTTACTACAAGAAAGACTTAGAGCATAATTTTTTTTTCTTTCCAGAATTTGCCCTTAACCTTTTTTCAAAAAGGAATTTTCACAAATGAATGGTTGACCAGTACTTTCAGCAGGTACTTTTCATGAAGGAAAGCTAAAATATCTTACAGGCAGAAAAGTCAATGACACTTTTTCTATCCCATTCAAAAATAGAAAAGTAGAAACTAGGTTTAATGTTTTCAGTATGGCACTGTTGTCTTTTTAGTTTTCTTTGTATCGAGGTACAATCTGTATTGTACTTACTGCTTAACTGGCTATTATATTTCTGCTCCAATAATATTTGTTAGTTAATTTTGGTACAAAAAAAGACAGCATTTTTTTCCTAAGTAGAAAACATTCTGTAGGGGTTTTTTTTTAATAGAAATAATAAAGTAGAGTGTTCCTTTCACATAAAAAATATTTCTTATATACTTCTAGCTACAGTCATCTGTTAAGCAAGAAACTATTACTTTTATTGTATTTTTGGAGGGCAAAAAATATAGGTAAATGGCACATAATAAAACCAGAAATTTTGCGTTATCAATTTTGTTGCGTTTAGATCTCACATAGAAACTTTCTGCTTTCAGATGTACTTATTGCCAGGAAAATGCAACATAAATATTTGACATGAAAATTATACCAAAACAAAATCTTATTTCTTGAAGTTGCTGTTGGCAGGCATGGTGTAAACATGATGATTCAGTTTTTATTTGGCCACAGAATAAATACAACACTTTCCTAACACCAGCATATTTACACCATAAAATGATGTTAGTAATTGTTTCCAAGTCTCTCTACGATTCCATTTATATTTATAAATAGTGTGTGTTGCCTGCTTAAGGAACACTATTAGTCATTTTCAAAATGTCTCTTCTAGTTCTTTCAAAAGTAATTATACCCTTATTGCTGTGCTCTAAGGATGGCACTAGACATAATTTTCCAAAGAAATATCATCCTACTACTCTGGACTCATAGCTGGCCAGAAGAACTCATCTATTCTCTGTCAAATAGGCAGATAGATTAAAAAATAAAAGAAGAAAAGTCATAAATAGTTTACATATCACTTTCAACAGAGGTTAAAGACTGGAAAACATCCTGCTCTTACTGATGTCAAAGATTGACAACACTTATTCAGTCCCCCTGATATTCAGCAAACTTTGGTAATGAATGAAAGTATTCACTAGCGAGGAAGTAGTATTTGAAAAGTCTAAAAATAAACACAGACTATATTTATTTCACTTAAATTGATACTTTCAAGTTTCTCAGAAATTTTATGACGAGAATATTTATGATTTGACAGCTTTATGGTAGTAAAGAAACCTCAAAACAACAGTTTTGTAAAATTATTTCAAACTATTCCAAGTATTTCACAAGAGTAGCCATATTTACAACACCAAAAAACCCAAACGAACAAACAACACTTTGAAATCTGATAGAGACCTTAGGAGTCCTTTTGCCCCTTTTTCCTGCCTGGAGGCAAAAATCACAGTGTATGTGCTTGTCTAGACTGTTTCTAAAGATTCCTATGATAGAAATTTGACAGTTTCCCAACTAATTTAACCAATTACTATTTTATATTTCCTGCAAAACCCTCTCCCTCTCCTTCCTCCTCCCTCCTTCCCTTTCTCCCTCCTACCCTCTCTCTCTCTTTCTCTTTAAATTAATGTATTCTTTGTGCTGTCTACTATCGATTTGAAGAACAGGATGTTCCGTTCTTCTGTGGTTCAGGCCTTTACATACAGCATTTTCCTTTCTCTAAACTAAATAACCCGAATTCTTTAATCCATTCTGTATGTCATGTTTTCTAGATTTCTGACCAGTTTCTTTCTCTCACTGGGTTCTGTCCAACTGAACTGTACTCTCTTTGAATTGTGTATGTCCCAAAATTAAATACATGATTGGAGAGGATGACTTACCATTTTCCATGTAGGATGGAAAAAGCAATTAATTTTGATTCACACAATGCATCTATTGTATGTGCTGTGCACACAACAGTGTGAAAAACATTTGACTTATTATTTATTGTAACTCGGAATTCCCTTGCTCATTTCTACTGCTTACTCTCTAATGCTCCCTCTTCCATTTCTTCATCCAGTTGTTGATAAGTATAAAAATTTGTTTTTTTCATTATCAAATGTAATTTTTTTAGTATCTAAGAGACACCCACCAGCCTGGGCACATATTCTTTCTTTCTCTCTCCTCAGAGGAGCAGTGTAGAAAACAGGATAACAAAATTCATAGGGGGAGATAAGGACAGACAGGTTGCTTATCAGTTACTGTCATCTGACACAAAACGGACCTGACTGGGGGAAAATTAATTCATTCCCACTTAAAATAGATTCTAGTAGTAGAACAAATACAAGCATTAAATCAACACTGTTTCTCCCTCTCTCCTCTTTCCCATGACCAACTTCTTTACTTCTTTTTTCTTTCCTTTCCTTCCATTCCTGACTCTTAGCCACACAAAGTAGAACAGGTAAAGGAGGCTTGGCAAATTATGTTTGTAGTTTGTCCTCTCATACTTTTCTCTTCTCTGTAGAGGACTCTTGCACATATTTCAAATTTTCAGGTAAAATATTTCCTTCATGGACTGCAGGAGAATCTGCTTTGACACAATGCTAAAAGCTTGGGGCTAGCTGGCTGGAAAGCTGCTGTTTGAGAAACAACCTGGAAGTGCTGGTCCACAGCCTTCTGAATATGAACTGTCACTGATGGATTAACAGTTGGACTTGATGATCTTAGAGGTCTTTTCCAAACCAAATGGTTATATGATTCTAGGAAGTGATGATAGGCACCAAAATTTAAACAAAGGTTTTAAATATAGTGTAGCCATATCTGAGTCAGTTTGCTGGTAGTTAATACAGAAGTAATTTTAGACTATAATTAAATAGACCTTGGTTTTGATATATACTCCATATTAAGATTGTAAAAAATAATTTTACGTAAAAATATTTTACCACTCTTCTTGCAGAACTAAGAAGAAATGAGGGTTCTCTGAAGTTTTCCAAGAAATATTTAGTGTTTCACATTTGACCCATTTCTGGCCCTGTCAACCCTCCCTTCGAAGTCCTGCCTCCAGTCACCTCACAAAGTTCCTTCAGCACAAGGAGACTTGACATTTTATTGGGGCAATATACTGGTTAAGCTTTCCTCAGCCAACACAGATTTCCACACCTCTTGCTGAATAAAGAGTCAGTGAAAACAGATTACACATCCCGGCTTAATGGATGGACATACTTTATCCTGTTTAGCAGCTTTATCATGGGAACAAGGGGAAGGACAACTATAAAAGGAATAGTCCTGCATTAGGTATAAAACTTGCACTACCTCAGCACAGCGTAAAATGTCAAATTAAGTAATTTCCATATCATTACTTGTAATTATCTTGCTGATTAAATAAACGTTAAGGATAAAGCCTCTATAATTCTAACCTAATGCTTTACTTAATATCATTAAAATGTAAAGCCCAGTTAGTGAATTGGTAACATTTCTGCTTCTGTCCAGTTCCATACAGATCAGCCTGCAATACCTTAGAGCTACCTTAGAGCAACATAAAGGCAACAGAATTTGATCTCAGAGTGATCCAATCCATAAAATAAACAGAAAATGCCAGCGCTTGTTCAAAGTGAGTATTTCACTAAACCTATCACTTTTATGAGATTTATGAACCATAAACTTTAAGAGGAAGAACCCTTCACCCCTTAGTATTGGAGTACTGGATTACTGGATTCAGTGGGTTACTTTGGGAATCTCTTGTTCACTATCCTTTTTGCTACAACATCAACTTCTCAATAAATTATTAGAGATTATTAGATAATAGACTATTATAAAAATGTCTACCTTTTTTTTTTTGAGCTTTACTACCATCTTGTGAAGGAAAAAATAAATAAATGATGATATGTTATAGTGTAAAATTTCTGTTGACGTGAAGATGGAATGTCTAGAACTTTTGAGTGATGCAGGTAAATTCAAATTGATGCTTTATCTCCTTCTACTAAATACAATAAAGAAATCAATATACTAAAAATAAATATAAAAAAATGCATGTGTGATGCAGAATTTCCATGATAATTTAGAAGTGATAATATTTGCAAAAATATGCAATTGTTATCAGGCTTACTTGTCACTACTTCTTATCTATAAACTCATCTCCTTAAAATATACCTTGTAAATCATTGTAAGAAAACAAAGGTAGAAAAAATTGAATTCTCTCTCCTTTTGTGCTGCAAAAATTTAAGATCTCTGTGCCTGCAAAGTGACACTATGATAGTTCTAGGGATGACACAGACTTACAGATTCTACTTCAAAATCAGAAGCACCCAAATTTGCCTCTAAAATTGCAGATCAGTGAACTTCAGACAGGACCCTATGTCAGATTATTTTATTTGTATGTTATGATCAATATTTGCAAAATCTGCAAAATTCTGGTTCTCAAAAGCCTTAAACATTAATATGCTTATTTCAGGACTTTGAGACTACTGAGACAAATGACAAAGTTCTACAGAATTTTTAATGGGATATCTACTGAGTTTATAAAATTACATTTCATTTGAAAATAGATTAAATAAAAACTAAGATAAGGGAAAGGAAGTTTATATATTTAATGTAATTTTATAAATTTTAAATCTTATAACTTATTTTTACTATAGTAATAGAAAATTTAAGATTTCAAGACTGCTTAGTTAAGAAACAGAAGGACTTATGTTATGAAGAACCGAGACAGTAAAGATATCCAGGGGACCCAACTACGGGAACAGTAACATGAGTTTTTCTAGAAATCCTTAACCTGGCATGAGTAATAAAAAGTGTTATGTAAGCAAATCTAACTGTCCATCTCCAGTTTTAGCTCACACTTTTGTCTTATTTTTGCTTTCTTTTAATCTGAACACCTTCTGTTCTTTTTCTATATTTTATTCTTAGTGTAGCTCACATTCTCTTTTTCCTTTTTTTTTGCCTATTTTTTTTCTATTGTATATCCTTTTCCTCCTTTAAAATCTTAAGTTTATTTTTCTTTCTTTTAATATCTCTTTTTCAGTTTTCTGTGCTTAAGCTCTATTTCTCCTTTGTGATATTTCTGTCACTCTCATTTCACTTGTTTTAGATTTTGTTTGGTTTAGTTTTGTTTTTCTTAATATATTTAATTTTATTTTGTAGTTTGCATTAGCCTGCTTTTCTAAAGAAGCTTTGCTTGTGCAAACACCATACTTCTCAGCTGTCTATCTGTCTCACATCAGTAACTTCTGAATCTGATGGCTCATTAACCAAAACTGACAGAACAGTACAGAGTCTTACAGATAAGGCATTTCCCAACAGGTTTGGGAAGGTTGGCAGCTTGCCAGAGGGCAGAGATCCAAACCACTGTCCCATCAGATGAGGGGTGGTTACTCCTTGACCTCATTCTGAGAAGCAGCAGCCGAAAACACTGGTGCTGCTCTCAGCCCGCCCTGTGCCTGCTGCAACTTGCTGTCCCATGCAGGGCAGGAACAGGGGTGGGTGGCAGCCCCAGACATGAGCGTGAGAGGAATGTACGCCAGCAGCCTGCAGACAGTGGGCAGCTTCTTTAGTTTTGTTGCTCCTCCTTTTGTTTTCTCCTCTTCCTCCTACACTGCCAAAGTTAAGCTAAGCCAAATGCTTTGACTGTGAAGAAAGCTATGACAGTGCTCAAGCTGTCAGATTTGTTTCGGATATTCATGACAACTGAATTTGAAGACCAGGTCTGTTCCCCTGGGTACAAAATTGACTTATTTACTAGTACTGGATGAGGAAAGCAGGTAGAATTATGGTTAGCAAGTAGGTTCTTCTAGGATTAAAGGTCCTAATTCACTGTTAAGAGAAGCTGAGTCACTAGGACAGTTTCTAAAAGCAGGAACATCTGAATTTCTGTGGTTTTATTGTACCAGGAATAAGACCTTAATGTTGTTCAATTTTTCAGCATTTTCCTTTATCTTTAGGGATATTTAATAATCTTATTCATTCCAGTCAGTGAAACAAACAAACCCCAAGTCACCTGTTGCAACAGAGGAAGAACAGACATAGGAGAAAAGTCACGCACAAGGTAGAATAAATTGCACAGGGAAGGAGGCTTCAGCTAAAGATACATGCCTGAATCTTCACCTAAAGCACATGTAGCACAAGAAATAAACAAGAAAGAACTATCAGGAAACCCACATAACAACATAATCTATAAATTCAGCTATTTATAAATTAAAGTAAAAAAAGGCCCAGCCCCCACCCCCCACTAAGAGAATACTGCTAGAAGGGACCAAAACCATGTTCTCTGCAGAAAACAGCACAACTACATACAGCTTGCTCTCTTTCAAATTCCCAGTGCTTTTCTGAAATTACACTTCTTTTGCCATAACAGTGTTCAATTCTACATTCCCCACATATCCTAATTACAGCCTAATCAATAGATTAGATGATACAGACTCTTGTGTAAGAGAGCAATTTTATATTTAAGCCATATGTACTGGGGAAGGCATATAATTGAAGTTTCTTACACTTGGACAAATACCATAGCTGTAAACTGAATGTAAAATGTGGGCACAATTTACTTATCTTCCAGTTACCTCATTTTGAAAAGGATGAATCTAAGTGTTTTTGAGACCACATTTTAGTCAGTACACAATCCAGTCAGATATATATGTGAAGTGTACGCAGAGTATATCTCCAATCAGATGCCACAACAGAAGTATGCAATATTTTGTTTACTTTCTGAATCATTTTATGGTTCACCTGAGAGCCAGACAACTTCATCTAGATAGGTATGAATGCACTGGAGAAATGCCAGATCAACAGGGAAAGAGCTAGTATGTTTATGAAATATCAAGAGCTGATGCATACCAGTATTTTTATCTTTCTCTTGGCAAGGTAACAGCAGGAATAAAAGTGGGTTACAATTTTGATTTTGATAAAGAAACGTTAAGAGAAAATTAACTGTGTTTTGGACACATCTGTGATGTTTAGTGGTCTTATCCATTTTTACCTGAAAAAAAAAAAAATTATTGCAAAGTAAATAAATAATTCAAACAGCAACCTTTAGATTTACAGAAATAAATTATAATACACCTGACAAATAATACTGAAAACAGCCTCTAAAATGAGATGATCAGGAAGTAAATATATAACATGAATAGCCAGCATTGGAGAAAGTATTTTTCAAGTAGTACTCTATTCACCCTTACCTCTATATTTCTGAGTTCTCTCTCCCACATTCCTGGTGTTTATATTCTCTCTTCTGCCATAAATAACTATCAATTTTTTTTTCATCTCTTTTCTTTACTACCTTTGATCCAGCTATATAAGAAGTGCCCACAAGAATGTGTTAATTTAATAGATTTCTTAGCCATGGCTCCTGCTTTTATAGCTACCATCACCTACAATTCTGAATTGAAGGAAAGACTTTTCTTAAAGTTTGTATTTTTTATATACTATACCTAATTCTAGGATGTTCATTTTGTCATAATGAAGCTGCTGAGAGAGCCACAGTGAGAACTGTTTTAATTTATCATTTTAAACCCTGGGAAGCCTGAAATTCTTCCTAAAATGTTTCCTCCATTTACATTTAATTTATTTATACTGTGAAATCTACTAAATATACCTTCAGTAGTTATAAATTAATCTGATTTAGATCATGTCTTTAAAAATTAACTCTTAAATTTTATACATTTTTCAAACCCTGATGCATGCTTTCAAATAAGTGACACACTTTGGATACCAGCCTACCCAGTTTAGAAACAATGGGATACCTTATGCTCATCTAAAAATTATAGGAAGTAATTTGTAAATAAACCTGTGTGATCAAATTCTAAGGTCAAAGCAATGTGCAACTTTGTTACAAAATAATTAAATCCACTGAATTTGGACTCTGTATTTAAAGCTTAATCTGGACTTGAAGATAAAAGAAATGAACAAATGAACAAACATGAAATAAAATTTTAAAAATCCAAACAACAACAACAACAACAAAACAAAACAAAAAAAACACCAAGAAACTCCTAAACCAAACCACAAACAGTCCCCTAAAACTAAACAACAAGAACCCCATAAAACCTTCGGGGTATCTTATCAATCACTTTGCCTCCAGCTAAACAAAGCTCTCATTTTATCTCCAGCAACAAAGGCAGAAACTACTCCCAGTAATTTACATGCTTGCAGTTTACAGTTGTAAAATGTTCATTCCCATGTTCTTTTAAACATTGGCTCTTTGAAAAGAGATCATTTTCCTCTTTTACATCAAAAGAGCAGGAAACTGTGTATTGAATTTCAAAAAAATCTTTCTGGTGGAGTGTAAGTAGGGACCAAATGAGAAGCCATAAAGTAACGGCTTTATTCAGTTGCTGTTGCTGACATCAGCCTGTTTACACACTGAACAGAATTATCTCTTGTACAGTATGTTTGTGTGACTCCAGCAGAACAGCCATAGCTGAAACTTGTTCCCCTACAGAGCCAGATATTAGCCAAAGTGCCCGGAAATGTTCTTTGCCTACTGTTCTTGAGCTGGTGCTTACAGAAATAGGGAAAAAGTCACTGCACAATCTAGCTAGAAATTCACATGCCACTGGGGCAAGCACGAGAGGCACTGACAACTGAGGCATTCCTCTTGTCAATTGTGAAACAACAGGGGAATTGAGAGCAAAGATCATGGTATGATGATCTCACTGTGACCATAATTTAGATTTTTATTTTCTGTATGCCTGAAAGAGAACACTTATGGCTGAGAAAAAACTTTCTGGGAGAGAAGAAATTATTTTTGAATAAAATAGCTCATCCAAGTTCTGTCTTCTTTTTTTCCTTAAAAGTGAAGTCAGCCTCAAAACCACAAAGTTAAACTTCTAATGTAGGTTAAGTGATATGAGCACTAAGTAACGACTACAGAAACACAGAAATGCCATTGTGTCAGTAAACCAGAAATGTATCTAAATTTTAATTAAGTTAGGGAATTTGTCATGCACCTTTTCAATTTTTTAATAAGTATGTTTTTATATTAAAAATTCCATACTATTAAAGTGACTTCCTTTCGAGTAAGCTGCACCAAAAAGGTAAGCTAGCAGAAGCCCCTTTTCTACAGTTTTATATTAATTTAGGGGAAAAAACAAAAAAGCAAAACTAACTATATTTCAATAGTACTTTCTAGTACTTCGTTTGCAGTGGAGCTCTTACTTTCTTTGGATCTTACTTTTTTTTTTCTCATTTCGCTCATAAATTGTTGATTTTTTTTTAAACTGTATAGTTGTATAACATTCTTATGTAAATCTTTCCTTATCCTCCAAAGCAGCAGACCTCTCTGATGAGAAGACAAGAAACACTGCAGAGCTCTGCAACAAGATTTGAGGGCTCGAGATGTGATGTTTGGGTGAGTACATTTAAGAAGGAAATTTGATTATCATGCCATCAGACCATTAGGGATTGCTTCTTCTTTGCTTGATTTAGAAAGTCATGGAGCAATTCCTCCATAAAACGCAAGTTAGTAGTGCCTGCCTGGGAAAATTCTGCTCTGATTTCCTGAAGTTATGTAATGCCAGGTTTGTCAGCCTTCACACACAGCCATGGTGAGAATTATGGTGCAGGGCTCAGACAACCTGTTGAGCAGTTCCACCCACTGAACTACTACGTGACTGACTACGCTGGGTCTATCAATCAACATTTTTATGCAAGACATCATCCTCAGCTGCTGAAGTAGAGGCTGAGAAATGTATCTTACTATATATTGAAATATGTCTTGGGGTTTAAAAGCCACATTTCAGGCAACGTTCAGAATTTTACTACATTTATTAAGAAGACAAGAAAAGATGTAATAAAAAAGCAGTTCTCAGTCTTGCCCTGCTCATTATCTTATATTTTTGATTCATTCTTCAGAAGTTGAATAACTTGAGACAAAACTAAATAATTCTTGGCATCTGATTTAAGTTCAGCCTTCCTTTAGTCCTTATTAGTGCTTACAGTTCCTTGCTTGACAGAGTAACAAGCAGCTTCTATTCTCCCTTAATTCATTCCAAAGCATGTTAACCTTAGAGACATTTATTTGAAGTGAGTAAGTTGGGAAAAAGTGCTTTTTACCCTTTGTTCAACAAAGTAAATCTATGCTGTTTATCCTCATGTACTCTTAACTGATTTTAAAAGAAAAGAATACATCAAATTAATCTGGAGGCTTCAGTCAAATCACATCATTCCCATCTCATAAAATATGCTTTTAGGGTCTGATTTTTAATTTACCATTAGAAATTTTTAAATTGTCCATTAAAAACATGACTGAGGGGAAAAGAAAAAGTCAAATGAATGATTTTGTAGAACTCATTGCTAGAGTTATAATTATGTCCTCAGAACATAATTATTTAGAACTTTTACTTTAATGGATCTTCTGAATAGGCAGAATTATTAAGATTCTGAATTAATTAACATCAAGTTTTAACAGTTTGAATATATAACTATGGAGAACAGAGAGCGGTCAAGTTAAGGCCAGGACTTGACAGTTTAACATGCTCATTTCTTTTGGGCATCTACTTTTGACAAGTAGATTTTTTTAGCAAAAGACAAAAGCTTCCATGTACAAGCCCTAGAAATATTAACATGCATTTTGATGAATAAAAGGTATTAGAAGTTTTTCAAACCAGAATGAATGTTAACATAATGCCAAATTATAAAAGTATGCAGGTTTGATTGAAAGAGAATGACACAAAGCACAGTTCAAGTAGTCTAGCCAATAAGAATATTGTCTATAGATTTGCAGGCTCGTAAAAGGTAGACATCTGAATATGAAGCTTTCAGCTAATTTTCCAATATCTCTTCCTAAGTTTCTCAATAGAATTGAACAATTACAACAAATAAATAGGGGTGTGAATTAGGTCCAAGACTTAGGAGAAATAAGAAGGAGATTGGCATGGATGAATACTATTGAAAAACAGAAAATGAAATGGAATTATGCACATTAAAATAAAGTACATTTCTCTGAAAAGCAATAAGAATTATTGATAGAATAGCATGGCCTGGCAAAATCTCTAATGAAGACTCCAAAATTAGGATTTTACAATTCATATACCAGCTTCAGTACCCCATTCAATACCTTCACTCTCTAATTATGTAAGATCTTATTTTGTTTTACTACTTCAAAAAGCATAACATTTCTATAGACTTTAGAAATGGTGCTAAACCAATTTTTCTCACAAGCTGATCTTCTAGGAGTTGATGATGTGAATCAGTAACTCTGGTAATTTATTTCACTTCTCTTGGACACTTTTTAGAACAGAATGTAATATCCCCTGGAAGAGTTTTTTCACTGCCTACTAATGGAACCTAAGCACCTGTCTCAAAATAATTTCTATAAAATTACAGTTGAAAGGTGTGGTGTCATGTTCACAAAGCCTGACTTTCTCTTTCAGAACTGTAACCTAAAGATACTCTTCCACTTCCTTTTCAGGATTTCCCTATTATCAAGCTAGGGGATCATCATTCTTGCCACAGACTTTTCATCTGTATTCTTTAATGAATATTTGACTATTCACAAAGCTGATTACCATTTTTCTGGAGGTTTACAATAAAGCACTGAAATGAGATTCAGCCTCAGGTTCGTCATTAACATATTCTGGTTTTCAAAAGTGGGGAGACTTCTACTTCCACCCAAATTGCTGGATAGGAGTAGTCAAGGTATGTATGGCATGTTAGCCCAAGGCTATTTGGTGCTTGTGTTACATAGACCCTGCGGCAGAAAAATATAAGCATAGTTAAACTAGCAGTGATATGTTTTATTCAAATATTCAACTATCAGGTTCTGATTGCAAGGAAATTGAGAGTGTTTTATATCCTATTTAATTATTTCTTCCTTTTCTCAAGGATAACATTCCAAGCCCTAAGTGATGTGAAAAAAAAAAAGAGGAGAATTTAGATCAGAACAAGACTACTACCGAAAAATCAAGTCCAAGTAAGGAAATATGACCTCATTTAATCAGATTTGAAATATTTAACATATTTCTATCAATTGCTAAAATAATTTATTAAACAATCATTTTTCCTCCTTATTCTTCATGCTTATGTTGAAATAAGTAATGCTAGAAAAAAGAGATTGTTTACCAAAAGATTTGGTGCCAGAAAATTGTAAGGATTGTATGCAAACCTTATTCTTACTATTTTAGAAATGAAACCTAGTATCCCCTTTCCTTTAGTCCTTTCTTTCATCCAAAATCTACCAAAAAGATTTTTCTTGCTAAGTGCAACTTGAAACATGGAATGCCATATAAAAAGACCCTGAATTATATTTCTGAAATGGACGGACTCCTTCATATTTCAGAAATTTGTCACTGGAAATTTAGTTCAAAACAATCATATCATACTTTAATCTTTGACCTTTCTTTGGTGATGGAATGCTTTCTCTTTACAGCTTATCTACAAATTAGACTTGTACTGACCCCAGCACATCATGTCTGCCTTATTACTGTGAGTTAATGGTATTCTGAGGACTCTTTTTGTTCTCAGTCTGTTGTTTATTCATTTTACCCAGGGGTCAGTAGTTGCTCAGACCATCAGTAACTGCTGAAAACATGTTCACAGTTTCTTTTGAACCAGCTGCTGATTCTGAGGCAAAGACCCTATATGGAAATCCTTATCAGTGAAGAACTATAAAAAATACAGTTTCTAAGCATATGTTAGAGGAATAATGTGAAGTTTGACAGAATTATTTCCTAAATTTTATGGTAGAATTGGACACTGTTCAATAAACCAAAGGTATTTTATGTAGAAATGGAATAATATAATAATGCAGTGAAGGGCTGATATAGTTAAAGGTACAGTAATATAATTCAATAAGTTCTCTTAGTTTTCCAAAACACTATGTTCAATTGTTTTGTTTTTTTTTTTTCTTTAGTATTGCGGATAGAATAATAAGTGAAAATACTCTTTTCTAGTATTTTGGACAATTCTGAACTGATGAACTTGTCTTTAAAAAGTAAAAATCAAAGGAAAATGATTGAAGAGTTTGTTTTTCTATCAAAACCACATAATTAAATATTCTTTTTGTTTCTTCAGTTACACGGGTTGACTGATTTTGCATAGTGAGGGAAAATATGTTTGCAAGAATAAGCTTAATATCAAGGTTATATAAACCATGTAATTCAAGGTTTCTCATATAAATCAAAGGGAAGAGATTTTAAAACTATTCTTTCAATTCAAAAATAACCCCATTACTCTGCATCACATGAGGCCAAATGTATTACTTACAGCTCATTGAAAGGTCAGACTAAATACCACAGGCATAGAACTCCCCAGTCGTAAACTGTCTGGAAAGTTGCCTGAGTAAGGACTTTAGCTTTAGTTTTAGGCTACAGATATATTTAAGGGAAGGGTTCAACAAAAATTTCTATGTCTATCAGCTGGGACACTGGTGAAAAATGGGTCTAAGAGCCCACATTCTGATGGCTCTGAGGAGATGGGTGTTCTGCCCTCCTCATATGTTTTTAAGGACACCCCAGTAGAAGTGCCTCTGCCAAGGTGGAGCATGATAATCACTAATTGTCCCTGTAAGGTTCCAGAGGTGGTGCTGAATGTATGTGTAGCACGTCAGTTCAATCAGGGCCACTGCAGCAGGGTGCTCTATCAGCAGGAGGCATTACTTTCCAGGCTCCTGCTCAGGCTAAACTCAGCAGCACAACAGCTATTTCCCCTGAAGTTTGTTATCTCATACAGATTGCCTATGGTTAAAAGATGGGGTTATGAAATAACCAGAGCAAAGCCGTGCTGTCCCTAAAACATCGCCAATAGTCTGCTTTATGCCCTGAAACATGATTCTGTGTATTCTTCAATGTTTATTTTGACTGATTTATTATATATCCCTTAAGTGAAGAGAAAACTGACAGCTCATGGACTGCAACACATTTTATTTGTTTAGAAGTGCTGGTTTACTGAAATCTAAACAGTTAATATTGAAGTATATTTTACTAAGAGGGGGGTTTGTTTGTTTATTTTGTTTGTTTTGGTTTCTTTTTTTAAGAGTAAAAAAGAATTGCAAAAATGTTGGCATTTTGCTAATGTTTTAATGAACTTTGACTTTTTTACAACTTTTCAGTTTAAAACATGTCATAACAACTAGAAAGTTTCTAATTCATCTGAAAAACATTTTCTTCCAAATTTTACTTTGAAAACGTTTGACATTTAGTGTTTCTTTAAAAAACCCTCATAGAATTGGTACTGAAGATACAATTCTTATCTGTCTGTATCAATTAGGAGAAAAAATAATACATGTATGCATTATATATTCCTTACACACACATGCACAGACACACATACACATATTTAAAAGCAGCTGTGTGGAGAAGGACTTGGGGATACCAGTAGATAAATAGCTCAACATCTCTTGGAAATGGGCATTTGCAGCCTGGAAAGCCAAAGATATCTTGGAATGCGTCTCAAGATTTGTGGCCAGCAGGTTGAGGGCGGTGATTCTGCCCCTCTGCTCTGCTCTTTTGAGACCCCACCTGGAGTGCTGCATCCAGCTCTGGGACCCTCAATATAAGGACCCGGACCTTTTGGAGGGAGTCCAGAGGATGGCTGAAGTATCCCTCCTATGCAGACAGGCTGAGATTTGGGATTGTTCAGCCTGGAGAAAAGACTCTGAGTAGAGTCTATAGCAGCCTTCCAGTACCTGAAAGGATCTTATAAGAAAACTGGAGAGGGACTTTTCAGGTCATGTAGGGATATGACAAGGGAGACTGGCTTTAAACTCAAAGAGGGTATATTTAGACTAGATATAACTATGAGGGTGGTAAAACAGTGAAACAGGTAGTCCAGAGAAATTGTTGACAATCTATGCCTGGAAGTGTTCAAGGTCAGGTTGGACAGGTCTCTGAGAAACTTGGCCTAGTGGAAGATATCACTGCCCATGGCAGAGGACTTGGAACTAGGTGATTTTTAAGGTCCCTCCCAACCCAAACCATTCTGTGATTTTATGATTCTGAAAAAATAAAAATGTAAAAGAAAATTGAAAACATGATTTTCATAGGCTAAGTCATCTGTCATTCTTACTGACTACTGCTGGGGTGGCAATATTGGTAAAAAAGACAAAAGCACAACCAGCAACGGCATTTTCAGTATTGTATTATGCAATTTTGTTCAGAAACTTCAATCAATTTGCCATGATGATAAACCGTATGAGATACGTTTACACCTCCAGTAGCTCTTCCCTTGAGGAGTTGCACAGCAGAATTATAAGCCGCACGGAGACAAGTTGTAGGATTCATGACAGCCAGAGAGTGAATTGTCTTGTCAGTCTCACAAGTCTGAGGATTGCAAGCGGAATTTCATCAAATGTAATTTCTATTCCGCTTCGTACATCAAATGCCTCAACTAAAATTCCACATTCTACTGTGACTGAATGAACATGCTCATTCTGGACAGCTGCATTCCTTGAGCCTTCCAGTACTCTCAAAAGATAACAAAACTGTCCATAAGAATTAAAAGTGAAAGACGAGATAAATAGAGGAAATTCAGCAGTCGTTAGTGCTGTATTTTTGCCTATCTAACTGCAAACTGAGAAAGACAGGTTTCTTCAGCTTACATTAAGCATCTTTTCGTCAAGGCCAATTTACTCTTTGGTGACATGGCGGAGAATACTTGATATTACGGTAAATTTAATAGCAAACAAATACCAAAAAGATAGCAATTCTTCACTATCTTGTCTGTTTTGTTTCTGTTTTATAAAGCCTTACACATTCTTGTTGCTCTAGAGAACACAGAGTATTGCTCAGTTCCTGGTAGATGGGAGGTTTTTCTGAGGTGGTCAAAGTTACTGTCAAAACTGCTATTTTTAAAATCACCAGCAATACCAAATAATGCAGTCTTTACGTGTATAGTAATTTCAAAATGTAACTTGAAATAGATCAGTGCAAGGGACCCCATGATGGGAGTTGCAGTATTGAATTTCACCTTCAGTCTAGTTGAGGAGTAGTGGCTAAGCAGTGTCTAGCAGTTCGTGTGAGGTCAGGACTAGCACATGTATGTTTGTGTTTCATTTATTACAAAAGGAAATGGGATTTCCTGATGATCCTAACTAGTTCTGATTTGACAATGTCTAGTTTAGTATTTAAGTCCGTGTTCAGCAGAAAATGCCATACTGGTCTGACAAACCCTCTGAAGCAAGTGGTTTTGCTCTGCAGCAACTTGCCACCAATGGCAGCTCTGTCTTATAAGGAGAGAAAATGTCATTTAGCTCTCAGTGGTTCATTTCCTCTCTGAACATGGTAATTCTGTGCTTCTGATTGTTGTTCTGTGGAAGTCTGTGTTTATAATCACCAACCAAACTAATTTTGATTTTCAGGGAACATTGCACAGATAATTGCTGAAGTGTGTATATTTATATTAAAATATATATTTATAAACAAATATAATAATTAAACATGTAAATAATAATGAAATATATGAAGAAGAAAGAAACAAATAAATCAGTATTCACTGATAATGGAATAATCAACCAAGAGAAAACTGTGGTAAACTGGATTCAAGATTTAAAGCAGATAATATTATTGTAAGAGTTAAAAAAATAATGTTATCCTAAAAGACAAATCTGGAAAAGTCTATGGTTATTTAAACCTGAAAATCCATATGTATTAATTTTCAACAGCTGCAATTTTAGCATGCAGATAGTTTGAGTTTCTCTGACGTCACAAACCAACCATTTTGAATGAGGGCTTAACTAATTTTGCATTTAATCAGAACATACAGCTGTTGAGATTTGAGACAGTTTTTACTTAAATTTAGCTTCTACTAGAGTGGAAGTGTAAAGAAGATGCTCTAAGTGTGGTATTTCTTAAAATTACATATTTTTAGTATGACATATGACATTTAACATGACATATTTTAAATTAATTCATAGCATAAATAGCAGTCCTAAGTTCTCAGAATCTTCTCTTCAGCATTTAACATCCTCGGTTTAGAGAAAATGCAACATATGCAACATATGCTCATTTTCAATGTCAAAGAGACATTCAAAGCTTGTATTGACATCTTTTTGATATTTGACATAAAATATGTATGAGGATAGCAGTCAGATTGCAAATTTATGGATGAAAAAGTTAGAAATAGGAAAACTGAAGATTGCTGTAGTACTGTTAAATTATGTGTTATTCCTATGAAATGTTGAAAAATAAGTTTATTTCTCTTCCCAGACACTGACAACCAGAGGACATTTTCAAAGTGATCTTTATTTGTCTGAAGAAAGCATATAGTTCTACTGTAAGTGATTTGTTTTTTTTCAGTCAGTCAATTCTGCTACTACCTATTTATAAACAATTATCAGACCCCTATGAGATTAATCAAAATGAACAAAACGCATTCTGGAATGATTTCAGTTAATTATACTAAGCAGAAACTTGGCTGAGAGGGTCAAGTGTCTTAATAGACAATCAAAACGCTCAGTATTCTGGAATAAAATTACTTTGATCTTTGAAAAATACCATAAAAGAGGAAAGAATATCGCTAGCTGCATAATTGTATATTTTTCCAATATATGTCTTTTTGTTAAAAGATTGTAATAGAGGTCTGGAACTTCACAAGATCAGATTAAACTATTCACAAAAAGCTTACTTTCTTGTCATCTAAGTAGAATGTCACAGATCTACAAAGGATCAGAAAAAATAGGCTGAAAATTGCAAAACATCCTTTCTAGGAAAGATTTATATATGTTACAAATTAGTTGCCTTCTGGGCCCAAATTGAAAATTTGGAGAGGAAAAGAGGGTTGTCTGTAATTTTTCCTTACTTCCAAGAGAATAAATACACTCAGTCATCTCGAAAGTTTGGGTTTTGCCATTTGCTTGTTTTTATTTGGTGTTCTTTTGAGAGTACAGAGACTGGGAGGCAAAGTGCTCTGCAATCCATGTGCTGTATGTTTCCTATCACCTGTATCTGTTCTCATGGCAGAGCCAAAAAAAAAGTTGGTTCTTCATTATAACAGTGAGACGCATGGATAGAGAAGGAATTACATACACTTGGCATTTAACTATATTAAATTATACACATTATTTTTACAACATGGACATTTACTTAAAATGTTTAATATCTTGTATTAATTATTTTAGATACAAAGATATGTATGTGGTTTGTTCATTCAATGCTAATGAATAACTGACAAAAATAAAATGTCATTAATCTGCTTGCATTTATAAAACATTAGCACACAAAACTTATTTTGGCTCTGTTTCCTTAGCTATCTAGGACATTACCAGCCATGCAGAACCATATGTCACCAGAAACAATAACAAATTATCAGCTCCTTATTCTTTTTGTGCTGAGAAGGAAAAAACCCTCTCAAAACCCAAAAGTGATAAACCTCAGGAACCTGCAAAAGTAAACCCTATTTGATATACATTAAATTAATGTCGTAAAAATTACATTTCATGTCCTTCAGTCCCTCACCAGTTTTAAGTTGAAATGTTGAGGTTTAAATTTCAGGCAGGCTAGAACAATTTTTGAATTACTGTCTTTCTTAGAACCACACACATAACACCTAGGTCCCTATTTGTAGTGAAAACTAAACATATAAGCAAATACTTTGTTGGTATGACTCCTCCTCTACCTGTATCAGAGACTCTCCATAGATTGCTTCCCATAGGGGTGAAACTGTGCATCACCCCAGAAAAATTTTGGAGCAGTTGCACAATTAGATGGTTCAAAGAATTACCCCAATAAGCAGTGTGAATGGCACGATTACTGCACATTTAAAAGTGGAATTCAACTTCAAATTCAGACCCCTAAATATAGATGCCTATAAAGGAGTTCTCTATATGTGATTTAACTACCCAAGTGTTCATTAGATCCAAGAAAGGTATGCAGAGATGTCAGACTGCCTATATACGTGATCCAACTTAGTTATGTCACCCCCAGTGATTAGAAGGCATCCACCTGTAGAAAGTTTGAGGTCTTCCTTCAGTGGTGCCAAGTGTTCCAAAGCATCAGTTTGTAAGGGTGGCAGATTTTAAATTAGCAGTGTCTAGTCTCAGGAACTGAAGTTATTTTTTCAGAAAATGTATTCATGCAGGACAGTAAGAAGAGCTAAGAGTTCTAAGGTTTTGGTTTTTGTTCTCAGACAAATTAATGCAGAATATATTTTCTTTGGGAAACCTGCAAGAATTATTTCTTGAGTGTGTGCATTACTTGTAGATATTAGTCTTTAGAAATGCTAATTAAAATAACTTATTGAAAAATGTATTGACAAACAACTTTGCCCAGATGAATATTATAAACACAACTAAACCCTGAGGTAATAGGGCAAAGCATTAAAACAAAAAGACAGAAAATATTTCTCTCTACAGGTCACAGTTTCAGTACTGAAAAGTATTTCTTTTTCTTTCCCCAAAATAACATTTCACTATTTCACTGGAAGAATCCGATTTATGTTAGGGAATTTTTTAAGCTCAATATTCCAGGGTTTTTTGAGGGTGTATATCCTACCTGTGATTTTTAAAATTAACATGTTAATTACCTCAACAAAAAAACACAAACAAACCAACTGATGAAAGAAGTACACTTTTAAAATACATTCGTGAAAAGGGTATTGTATAAGACTGAGCTGCAAAGAATGGGAGTCTTAAGCAGCATTGAATTAATGAGATAGGAAGAGTTTTCTTCCATGAGTTCCTGAGACAAAATTTTTCACTTGCTTGTTGAGCATGACTGACTGTGAAAAGAAACAAGCAATTTCACCTTAGAGACAGCGCATCTTCAGAATTTACTGTGACACCCTGACTTTCACATTTTTAAGTCAAGTCCTCACACAAGACCCTTATGATTCTGCCTGCCAGATCTCAGGCTCAGAGTTTAAATGAATACCAGAAGTGAAGTTTCAAATTTTTGGCTGGAACGAGACCAATTAAATTGTTCAGCTTGGTTCTGTCTGTAAACTTCATCAGGGTATTAAGCTTCTGTTAGCTTGTTTTACTGGCTTCCTAAGATGTAATACTTACTGTTAATGGAACAAGTTTTGGGGCTTTGCTAGCACTCCTATTCTGTTTCCTGAACAGAAAAGAAGTTTCTGGGGTACTTTGATCAAGGCAGAGGACTTTCTCTTGGAGAGAGGGGGGTTTTTTTAATGGTTATAGGGCTTTAAAAACACGTCTGTGCTATATGTGCTTCAGAGCCAGAGAGGTGAGATTTTTATGCATCTGAATTAGAATTAGGCTTCATGAGCGCTCAGCCATTGCAGCCTGCAGAGGTTCTCTGGAGAACACTTAGAGAAAAATTATTTTCCTCAAATCATATGCTTTTTTATAGTTGAATACTGAGAGTCTGATTTTATTTCCTATGGAAATCAGGGTCAATGTGGGGTTTTTTATGTTCAGAAAGTGACAGGCCCTGGAAGGTAATTTCTCAATGTCTGCTAAATCCCTGCAGGGGATACTGTAGAAGGCAAAGGAAAGGCAAAATCATTGAAATAAAAATGAATTTGCTTTTTCTGCATATTTTTCTGTTTCCTATAGATAAATCACTCTTTATTTTTCGATTTTATAGCTATAAGGGAGACATAGAGCATATATTATACTTAATTTCTTGCTGACTTTATGACATTCAAACAAACGGTACTTTGCTTACAAATTATTTTAAATGAATTATTTCTGTGTATTTTCACCCAGCCTATGGATCCCTAATTCAAAATGATAATTCTGCACTAATCCTAAGAATATCTTGGGTGTGATCAGAACCCTTTTGATGAAGTTACCCCCGAGCCTAAGGTTCTCAGCTGTGCTGCTCTTTGCTGCTGTGACTTTAGACACTGACTCGACCCTGAAATTCTCTGCTAGGAGTAAGGATTTCACCATTGTGTCTTTGTCTATTCAATAAGAAGAAAAATCTTGTTAATATGAGACAAGAGGGAGGAGGAGGAGGACGAAGTAAGAAATATTACTGTCAAATATATCAAATGATTGCAAAAAAGAGAATTGTCTTTGGAGTTTTTGCATGAATTATCTTGCTCTAGTATCATTATAGGACTTGAACAACTTATAATAATGGTGAGTAGAGTTTTAACCTATAATAATGATGAGTGTATATTGCAAAATGTACATAATAATGAATAATGCAGAAAAGCCTCTGTCCTTAGGACAACGATTTAGTTCTTACACAAGGTGTAAGACTATATGATATAGTGGGGGAAGAAATAGGGAAAAAGGGAAGAGTATTCTTGCAAATAGATGTAGAAAGTAAAGGAATTCAAGGTTTTGTTAATAAAAATGCTCAATTTATTCTTTTTTTTCCTTCATTTTAGAGGTTACTATCTAAAAATGTCAGCAGGATAATAATTTTAAAACGACTTCTATGGTGGTAACCATGTCTTTGGTTAATAAACTGCTGTGCTGAGGAAAGAGTTGCAGTTTCACAGCTGATTTTGTTCATAAATCCTATGTCCAAAATATTTAAATTGCAATATAAAATTTTCTTTTTTAAGTTTGCTCACTAAAAAGAAAGTACAGCTTCAACTTCTGAACTGAAATTTAGGTTTACATTACTCTGCTTGATGCAGAAGTTTCAGTAACTCATTGTTTTGAACTTACCCATCAGAACAGTATCATAACTAGGAACCCAGATAAGAGAACTCTGGGTCAGTTCTGCATAGTGTTTATGAAAGATTCTTTTAATGGGAATCTTCAACTCTAATTATAGGATACTTTGACTGCACAAATTTTGTGTAATGGTATCCACTTCCTTTTTCATGCAATTATTTAGTAATTTCCTCAGAGAGTTCATACTTAATGGTATTCAGCTTTTATGTATGTAGTTGACTATGTGAGAGGGATGGCAATGAAGCATGCAACTCCTAAATGAGAGAACTTCAATGGGATGATCACAGATTAAACTGCATAAGATGTTCTTACACTCTCTTTCTGATTATTAATTTTTCAGAAGTAGACTTGAAAAGACATAGCATTTTTTTTTGACAGAGGTAAATTACTAAACTTACTTTCTAATACAAACTGTAAATGTAACATGGGCCATTTGAATATCCATGATCGAAATCTGAGACATAAGTGAAGCATTATAAAAATGCTTACAGAGACCTTATTTGGCACTCATTGATCTCTATGTGTTGTATTTGTTCATTTTCACTTTATGTAGACACTTTTAAGCAAGCCTTTTTAACATAAATTTAATATCCCAAGTATTTATTACTCATTTACTTGTTTTCCACACATAAACTTTTTTGTGATTACCTTATTAAAAGGCTGTTCTCATGATGTTCAAAGTTCTGTTAGTAATGTTCAGAAACATTTTTGAATATTGATACCTGAGAAAAGGCTGAGCTATCTGAGCTTCAAGACATTAAAAGTAAAAGCAGCATCATTATTTCTGTCCTTAGTCTACCAGTGAAGGTGTATGTTAGTGATTTCCTCCAACAAATTCACTTAAGGTATGCAATACTTTAATCTCCAGTCAAAGGAAAAGTCTTATTTTGAGCAGATTTTAGTTTCAGGCCAATACTTTCCTTGTGTATTCCTGATGCTTTTGGAACTCGTTCTATTATTTAGACTTTTTATTAGAAAAATAAAAGGAAACTCTTTTCCTTTCAAAAATTTCTTCCATTAGACTAGTTGAAATTTTAGCTCAAGCTATGAAGTGAGAATTTAGTCAAGTAATGGATATACTTGTTTATATTTTGAATGAGTAACTGGATGAATTTCCAATTCACTGTTCAAGTGAACTGGAGGTAAACTTGCCAGTTGGTAACGTTTGCTATCAGCTGGCATAAGGTAGTGCTTGGTATCAAAGGGATGCCTGCAAAGCAAGCAGCACTGTTGATTTTAAAATAATAGTTTTGCTGTTTAAAAGGAGACGATGAAAAGACCTATTCTGTTCTGGACTCCAGTTCAGAGATCCCTCCAGGCCTAAAACAGTTTCTCCCTCTTTCATGCAATTGTCAGAATTAAAATCTTCCTCCTTTTTAATTTGAGAAGTAAAAATAGTTTGAATACCACATCAGAAGGCAAATTCCACTCAGGAACACAAAGAACTGTACTTTCTTTCATGGGTATATTAAAGATAGCTAAAAAAAGGCTAATAGTGATAAAGAAAAAGGATATGAGTTTCTTCCTAGGCAGCTGACATCAAAGGGTGATATTTGAAACTAAAATAAAAACTATATCACTTACAAAGTATTTTTGGGGCGTGTGTAACAAAGTAAGGTCTTTGTTCTATAGTGACAGCTAAATAAAACAAATCTCAATTGATCTGTATTTGATTGTTAGGTGGCTAATTCAAAGAGGTTCATTATTGACTTCATAACTCAGTGGCACTAAAGATACTTTGTGATTAGTACTGAAAGAGTGCTGATGTGTGTGTGTTTGCTGTTCAGACTGGTAAATATGGATGTTCACCCTAGCTGTAGGCTCTGTGAAGGCCAGGCCTTTTGATTTTCTTTCTTTTGAGATAAGTACAGGTGTGTACATAAGGTCATGAGTTTCTGTGACATGTGATGTGGCAGTTAATATAGGATTATATTCTGCTTATACACTGTAACTAATTTTACTGTCTAGATTATTTTTGGTGGAAATGGCTTTGTAAATATGGATGGCAAAACAAAAAGTATGGCCTAACATTCTGCCTGATCTTAACCAAAAGATAAATATTTGGGTGTAAATGTACAAAATTAATATATATTTGGTGTGTGCTTCAGGTTACAGATCTCCAAAAGGAAATGTTTAGGCCTCTGCAGCATCTTCACCTATTCACTTCTAACAGTCGATTCCAACAGTCACAAATTTACTAATTTTTTGATCATACTTTTTAACTTTAAAAACTCTTTCTGGTCACATACCTTATTAGTACATTTAGTCCTGTGATGCTGTAAATACATATGCATGAATGAATACATTTCATTTTTTCTATGTGAAGTAGATAATTATAGTACATAACAAATTAAATCTGAAAAAAACGATATCCTTATGGAAGAAAAAACTTCTCATAGCCCTATGAGTATCTCAATATGAATAAATATAAGCACTCATTTGGAACATGAGGGAGGATTAACAGGACTCTCCACACAAGTCAACATGGACAGACGTAATAGTAGGATTTGTCACCAAAGCAGTTCATAAAGTTGTTTCCTGGATCCTGTGACAGTAAACCTTCAGAGAGCCCAAAATCAGACTCTATCTCTTCCTATACTGGGTAAGTAAATATCAAGCTCAAGTTTGATGCTGAAAAAGAAATATCAGATATAAGTTTCAGAAAAAAATTAAAGGTCTGGACTCAGAAAGTGAAGGCAGGTTTTTTCATTATTTATTAATTCATTGTCATCATTCTTGTAAAAGAAGAGCTTCCTTTTATGCTCAATGTGCCAAGTGAGATAAAAATATAATTTTATTGTAAGAAAAGCCCCAATCCATGCTATAGAAATGTAAATTCAGTAGATTTTCTATTAATTATTTAAAGTTGCTGGATTAAACAATACAAAGTAAGTGTTGAAACTGCTGTCTAACTCTAATGTTGAGACTATGCTCCAATGTGATTTTGCTGCTTGAAGGGTGTTTCCACAAAATCTTTACAGATGAAGAGAAATTTCACAGATGATGAGTACTGAAATTTTAAAATTTATTCATGAAAAGTGTATTTCTGTTCTAAATCCGTCTTGCTGATTATAAATATGATTTATGAAGTCCAATGTTCTCAAAAATGTTCAAAGAAAAGGAAATAAAACAGTTCAAATACATATGCCTTGAAATTACTTCAGAGGCTTAGCTAAAAGGAGTAAAAGTTTCCATGATATAAGCATACATTTGCCATCCAAATGAGGGACTCATTAGAAAATTTAAAACACATGTTGGAGCAGTCTGCAATGCACTTATTTTTATCACAGAGCCTTTGATTATGCCAACCATGTAATTGTATCTTGATCCTTCCGACAAGATGTGTTACTGTACAGACATTCCTGTAGTACACAACTAGTGCAGAGCAGTACACAACTACTCTGAGTGCAAATATTTAGTCCATTATATTTGCTCAAGACCAAGTCTGCTGTAGAGGTCAGCAGTGAAGATTCAGAGAACAAAACATAAGCAGAGCAATTCAGGAGTCATACTCTAAGTTACAGTAAGTACAATCTAGTCTACGTGATGTTAGCTGAAAATATGTTGGGATTTAACTGTGAACACACAAGATACTTTTTAAGATAATAGAAAAACAGGTGGAATAATAGCAGTAGTTCTCAAACAACCAATCTGCAGATGCAAAAAGTAGCGTGAAATTTTAACTCTGTCATTTTAAGAAATGACAGAAGGAAAAAGATGAAGAGTTAGAAGAAAAATCTTTAAAGATGTGCATAGGCATGTGCAGGGAATCCTGGTTTCTGTACTATACAGAGGAAAAATAACTACTGGAATAAATAAAGGACTTCTATAAATCATTTTTTAAAAAATCACGATGTAATTTGAAGGGCAGGGTAACCATACAAATCAGAGAAAAAACAACTTATCAGAGAAAATCTGATAAGCTCTGTGAAAAGTGGAAAGAGACAGTAAAATGTGCAATATAAAAAATCAACATAAAATATTTTAAGTGCGATGCTAGTATGTTTGGATTACTTTCCATGATAAGGGTGTATTTTAAATTACCAATGTATATAAGAAATAAGGTAAGAATATGACACATGTTTGAAATATTTAACTACATATGATTTATTACTCAAATTTTAGACTCAATGAAATATATAAACATTTTTTAATGAGTAATCTAGACAGGTAACTTTCAAATGAATTGAATGGTTCCACCTTTCCAAAAAATTTGAGATTTTGAAATTTATGACCATTTCTAAATCTTAGATTCACAGGGCAGATCCTATTAAAAATATTTTAGATTCTGATTATATGATATTTCTCTATTTACATCTCAGTTAAATAAAAATATCATTGCTTAAAACTCTTTATCACCATGACTCCAAAGAATATATCCTGTTTTCAAATTTCTTTAGTGATTCAAACATGTCTCTATCTGGGCCATGTGAAGTGATTTCCTGTCTTTCTGATGACAATGAGGTCTGCTGCTGTCAGAAAATAACCTGAATATGAGTACTTGCACTAAAGAATAATTTTTTCACCTTTAAAATGCATTGAATTTTATTTACTGAACATACATGATGCTCTGCTGTAATTTAAAAATTCAAATACTTTGTTTTAAAGTGCATTTTAGTTAAACTGAATGATGTTTGAAATGTCACCTATGTAAATAATTTTTTGAAGGCAAATCCAAAGAAACTTATCTTTAAAAAGCTTTAATTGTACATGGAAACCATCTGTGTTTTGTCAAAGATATTAAAGTACATTTTCTTGTACTGATTGTTCAGTCATCTGTGAGCAATTCTGCTTTGAACTGCTTTGGATAATGGAAAGAGGTACTTTAAAAGTTTACAACAAGAAAATTCTTTACCTATTTTAGTGGAAGAAAATACTAATGTGACTTTTATCCTAAATAAATATGTACATGTAACATTTTCCTAAGATATCTAAATAATTATTATAGTTACTTGAAATTTAAACATTAAAAACTATTTATGAAATTATCTAAAATATAGTGAATATAAATGTGCATGCATGTGTAAGGTGTCTATTCTTTTTAAATTTTTTAATTTTAGTTTATTCCTTTCTAATGACTTCAGAAACCAAGTTCCTTGTAAGGAACCTTTGGTACATATTTCCTTCTTTTCCTTCCTTCCTTCCTTCCTTCCTTCCTTNTTTTTAATTTTAGTTTATTCCTTTCTAATGACTTCAGAAACCAAGTTCCTTGTAAAGAATTCAGGAACCTTTGGTACATATTTCCTTCTTTTCCTTCCTTCCTTCCTTCCGTCCGTCCGTCCGTCCGTCCGTCCGTCCGTCCGTCCGTCCGTCCGTCCGTCCGTCCGTCCGTCCGTCCGTCCGTCCGTCCGTCCGTCCGTCCGTCCGTCCGTCCGTCCGTCCGTCCGTCCGTCCGTCCGTCCGTCCGTCCGTCCGTCCGTCCGTCCGTCCGTCCGTCCGTCCGTCCGTCCGTCCGTCCGTCCGTCCGTCCGTCCGTCCGTCCGTCCGTCCGTCCGTCCGTCCGTCCGTCCGTCCGTCCGTCCGTCCGTCCGTCCGTCCGTCCGTCCGTCCGTCCGTCCGTCCGTCCGTCCTTCCTTCCTTCCTTCCTTCCCTCCTTCCCTCCCTCCCTCCCTCCCCCCTTGGATAACACCTACTCAGATGAAAGATCCCACATGGAAACCTCTATTTTCCAAGCAGCCAAGTTAAGTGTATTACAGCTATTTCTCCCAGAGCCTTCCCCAGGCTGACCAGCCCCAGCTCTTCCAGGAGCTCCTCAGATGTCAGGCACTCCAATCTCCTAATCATATTCATGGCCCTACACTCATCTCCCTCCAGTGTGTCCAGATCTCTCCTGCATTGAGAAGTCTGGCAATGGACCAAGAAGTCAGAATGTGTTCTCAGCATGCCTGAGCAGAGGGGAAGATCACCTCCCTTGACCTGCTGAAAATGCTATTCCTAAGGCAACCCAAGAAGTCACTGGCCTTCTTTGTGACGGGGGCACATTGCATGTTCATGTGATATTTTCAAACTATTATTTCATATTTGATTGCCTCTCATGTCTTCTACCCCAGATGCTGTTAGTGTTTTGATTCTTTTCTTCTCATGACCTTATATAAATTATAATTGTTAAAAACATATTTTCTCAGTAATGTAAACATTCCCTTTTCTTTCCTATAATTTATAATACTTTTTTCCTGAGTATAGTCAAAAGAATAACATGCAGAAACAAAATAGATCATCAAAGTGAACTGAATTACAGCACTTATTGTTTTGACATGTCACTTCACATATGCATTTCTACTGCCTTACTGTTATTAGTGTTTCTATTTCTACCATAAACTTACAAAATCTGATCTATGGGACTTAGAATACTTCTTCCTTCCTGTATTTTGAAGATCGTGTAGGAGGGGGAATAAAAATGGGCTAATATTTTTCTTGCCTGCAGTAGAATATGCTTTCTTTAGGAAGAAATTATTGAAAATTCTGTAAAAGTCTTATGAAAAATCAAGGAGGTTTCAAGCAATTTTATGCTTATAAGGAGTCATTTAAAGATTTTTTTAAGATACTTGTAGACAGTCATTTAAACATAGGTATAGTTTTTATTTTCCCTCATCTAAAATGCTTACATCAGACTTAATAACAATAATACAATCTGGGTACATAAAAGGAGAAGAATCGAGAAATGAGTGGATATCCTTTTTTTTTTTTTTTTTTAATTGTATTCCTGCTAAGGAGTTCTTTTTCCATTTTTAAACAACAGTTAATCAGTGACATCTGTGGGAACCAATGTATTGTGACATTGTTAGCAAACTTTGCATTCATAATAAAAATGTGCCCCTTTTCAGGGTTATTTGATCTATAAAGTTGGGTGGGTTATACATTCTGTTAATTTGTTTTACTAACCACTACAGATTCTGTGCCATTATGTTGTGATATTTACTAGAAAGTGAATTGAAAAACAAATGAAAAACCCCTCTTATATTAAATCCTTATGTAGAGTTGATGTGGGTTTTTTCTCTTTTCTTCTTCGTATAGTTGCTATATAAAAGGGAGTCATACGGAAGAAGAAACAAATAAAAAAAATGCAAAGAGAAAGTTTCGTGTCCATCAGAGACAATTAAATCCTACAAACAACAATTTTTGTACGGACAGTAGTTTTTCTAGGAGAAGATACTGTTCACGACATGCTAGTCATTTACATGAGGAGAAGCACCAGAGTCTGTGTCTCTAATAGCACATCACACACTGCTCTGGAGCACTCCTGGGCCCTGAAATACAACCCCATATACCACTGCCCTGTTGTAGGGGCCTCAAACATGTTTTGTCTAAACGCTAATAGCATTGTCCCTAACAGTTTCTGGGCACAATCTGGGAGGCTGAATTTTCCAGGGACTGTTTGACATAGTCAGTTCTCATGCAGTAACCTTATGCCAGCAGTAAAAAGAGCATCCCAGAGCAGATGTAGACTACTCTGTTTAGCTGACTTCAATCCTCTTGAATGCTCTTGGGCATATTTAATTTATTAGTATAGGCATAGACAAATATTTTCCACCACAGTTTTCCAGTAAATTATAGGTGATGCTTATTAAGGTATCTCCAAGTGAAAATAATTATGGTTTCTTTTGGGAAAGATTTAATTTTTGTAGCAGACAAATAGTTGCAAGTGGTATGGATTTAGCCAAACTCCCTGTTACTGTTTGGGAGAGATTAGTTAGGATAGGTTTATGCATGACATGTAAACCAACAGCAGTGTGAGTTACTTATGAGCTGAGAAGTGGTTGGAAGAAGGACTGCCAGCAGTGACTACCAAGCAAGTTGTATTAGCACTACCTTCAAATACCTGTGGAATGTTATCTCCGACAGTTGTTTCAGGGGTGGGTTTTTTCCTCCTTGAAACTGTAATGGTGTTCATTCAATTAGAGTTCCATCACACAGAGCAGGTTTACCAAGATCTGAATATACTTCAAAAATATCACATAACTTTGAACCAGTGCTTTGTAACAGTCAAATAACACAAAGAACTTTTCAGCTATGTGATTTAGGATTTTGTACTTGTCTGTCTGAAACACAGAAGGCCTGTAACTAGGTACCCTAGTGTTTGATTTACACACCTGCCATTATCTCAAAATATATATGCATGCATTTTATCTTCTCCATTTTTTTCTGGTTTTGGAACAAATGCAATAAAGCTGAAGTTTTTCTCATTTACTTTAAATATAAATAAATTAATGAATGGTCATTTTTCAGGGAAAAGGTACCAAGACTTTAGAATCTGCTCTAGAAACACAAAGTAGTTTAAGAAATGCAGAGTGAAGAATAAAAAATTTACTTGTTAGGGACATAAAATGTGATAATGTACACCACTTTGTGGCTTGTTTTCACCACCTACTTCAGGTCTTGAGTACTGATCACAACATACCTCCAAAAATGATACAGACAATCACAATTACATGCATAAAAATATATAGTCTGAACTACTTCTGAAGTAGTTAAAAAATGGGGTTGTGTATGTCCCATCCCTGAAAATGTTCAAGGCCAGCTTGGATGGGGCCCGAGCAACCAGATCTTATTAAAATTATTTTTTAATGTATTTTTATGTGTATAATTTCAGCTTTCAAATGTGGAAACCTGTTCTTCCTTTGTTTAAATGTATTGTTTGTTTTCTATACACTTTTATATTTTGGAAACAGTAAAATTGGTCATTCAGGAAACAAGATATTACCTACCCAAAGGACATCTGCTGCAGATGGTTTGTCTTTGGCAACCATATGTCATATGCATTTTGGCAAATAGGTATGTGACTTTTTATTTGCCAACTATTGTGCAGTAGCCAGATAATTTTGAAGCATATCTATAAATAATACATTTCTCCACCTCTTTGTCTCTGATTTTCTTTCTCTCTTTGTTTTAAACATAATAATATCCTCTATGAGAAAACTGTGGTCTGCAAAATAACAGAAGCTGAAGGTCGTATACATTCAAAAGAAAAACATGCAAACTTTTTAATTCTTCTGGTTTTTTTCTTACAAATCCTCTTTCACGTAACTGGAAATATTGAAAATAAATGTTTCAAATCTGATTACACATAATTTCATGAAAGCAAATAGAAAATGTTTCACTAAAGTTAAACCAGAATATTTAGCTTTGCAAGGTGTCTCTTACTGTAACAGGCTAAATGCATGTAATTGGATCTATAAAGCCAGCTTAAGATGCATGACTTCATGCCAGGACATAATTTGGATAATGTCATTCCTTTTAACACCTCCTCCATGAGAAAGAAAATCACCTGCGATTGTAACATTCTGCAGTAGGTGTTCTGAGAGATGGTAAAGTATTAGAAGTTAAGTGTAGGAAATACTCTTACGTGAGTTGCAGTATAACCTTTCAATTTTTTTAGGTGAATACACATCCTAACCTTGAAATCACTATAGCAGCACCTAAAATTGCTTGAGAGATTTAGGCATGGGCAGTGACCCCATTTCTCTTTTCCTTTCTTGTTTAGTTGTATGGAATAATCCACTTTCCTGTGCAGTATCAGCTTTGTAAGAGGCCCTCAGTGAGAAAGGGTGTTTGTTAACCAACTGTGAATTTTTGCAACATACATCTGAGGTAGTTATACAAACTTGACTTTGATGTTGATGTCACTCTTCAAGGCACTATGACTTTCCTAGGCAGATAGCTAAAATAAGTCAGATAATTCACACCCTAAAATGGTGGAATTTTTTCTCTATATTGACACAAAGGTCTTATGGTTCAGAAGTAAACCACACTGTTGACATGTTAATGACTTGAACCCCACTGAGGGTGACCTCGTTGATATTTCCAAATCAATCACATTGAAATATGTTTTTAGTATAACTTTATAATCAAATGCTTTTGAGCAACTACATTTCATAAAATGTTTTCTGAGGGTTTGTAAAACTGTAATACAGTTTTCACTCTAACAAGGGTAAAACTTAGAAGGTATGCACCTGTAATTACTCAAAGAGAACAGCTGAGTGTGAAAAACAATATTTTGTTTAAAGACCTTTCTTGAAGGAAGAAATACTGAAGTTAAATTTTATTTTTCATTGCAAAGAGGATTATTTTCAGAAAAAAAATCAGACATTATTTTATATTCTGAAGCAATTTAATAAACCAAAAAGAAATTTCAGTTTTATATAAAATCAGCATAAAACACTAATCCTTCTGGAAATATGTATTTTTAGTAAGGTTTCTTTTCTCTTTCATAATTTTTATTTTTATTCTTTATTTTATTTTATGAACAAAACTCTTACCATATTTCTCTTCTTATTTCATGGCTTTCCCAGTGATGTGGATCCAATGTAGAGTGACACATTTTGTTAGTACTGAACACTTTTATCTAGGCACCATAAGGGCTCATATCTTTCTGAACTTCTTTGTGTTCATATTCCTGTTTTTAGAATAGCATTATTTGCTTTTCTTTTCTACATACATGAAGAAAAAGATGTTTAAAAGAGGTAAAGCATGAAATTCAGAAGTTAGAAACAGGCATCAGGTTATGCTTCTCTTATGTCAAACTTAAAAAAATAAGCTTAGATAACTTAGAGAATAAAATACATATAAGTGAATAAGATACATGAAAACCATCTCCTCTGCCCAACCCTCATGACAACTGCCAGCTTCATTGCCAACTAGATACAACTCATGGTTTCCAAAGCTGTATATTCCTAAATCCCTTCAAAGTCTTCCTCAATGTATATCTTCAGGAGAACTTGCTAGCTGAAGGCAGTTACCTTCTTTCTCCAGATCAGTGGTCTCCAGCAACACACATAAAATAGAGAGTTCTGGACTTGGAATATATCTGATATTCTGCCAGAATTACAAAGACCGTTCAAAGTTGTCCTGGATCCTCACTTAAAAATGCTTTATAATTTATGAATGTAATGTCTTTGTTATTTATAGGATAAGATAAATTTAGTTTGTCACAAACACAAACAAAATGCAGGGCACAAAAGTCAGTATCAGAAGTGTAAAAATGAGAAAACCCATGGGTGGAGATGATAAAGATAGTGTAATAAGAAAAGCAAAAGCTGTGTATGCAAGCAAGACAACACAAGTAATTCATTCACTGCTTCCCATTGCAGGCAGGTGTTCAAACATTTTCAGGAAAGCAGGGCTCCATCAAGTGTAGCAGCGACTTGGGAAGATAAATGCCATAACTCCAAACATCTTCCCCCATCTTTATATACTGACCATGACACCAAATGTTGTGGAACATCCTTTTGGTTATTTGAGGTCAGTTGTCCTGACTGTGTCTCCTCCCAATGTCTTGTGCACCCTCAGCCTTCTCACTGGTGGACTGGAGGGAGCAGCCAAAAGGCCTTGAGTCTGTGTAAGAACTGCTCAGCAAAAGAAAAAACATCCCTGTACTATTGATACTGTTTTAGTCACAAATCCAAAACACATCCCCATACCAGCTGCAATGAAGAAAATTAGCTCAGTTCCAGCCCAAAAAAGTACAATAATAATCTAAAGTATTAATAATCTTGGACAAAAGGACAATTACAATAGGAAAAACACATCCAGTAATTTACAAAGAAACAAATGTCTTCTCAACTGTCAGTTTTCATCAAAGCTTGATCTTGGTCATGTGTTGCCAAACGTATTTTTGATTACAAAATAATTAATTCACCATGTCTGCCTTCTTCACTTACTGTATTTACATAGAGAAAACACAGAGTCATATGGCTGCAATAAAACAGTGGAGTCTATCATAGCAGGGACAGGAGAAAGAGAAGAACCTGATGAAACAGAGCAGATGAATTCATAGCAGTTCAGAGGCTGAGCAATAGTGGCTTTCCTGCCTGAAAAGTTCTTTAGAGGAAAGAAAAAAAAAAAAGGGAAAGAAGTACTTTGAGTCATGCCCAACTTTAAGTCAATAAGATTATTCATAGAACTATGGCATTCTTCTTCCTTTGTTCCCTACTAGTCTCCCAGTAGTGCAGAGGGAAAAGGCAGGAAAGAAGTGGGAATGAAGGAAAAAGAGTGTAAAAAGAAGCCGGTGTGTTCTTCGCTGTGTTCTGAAACTGTGTGAAGAGTAGGCAAAAAACTCTGAGAAAGTAAAAATCAGATTATCAAGGCAAACATCACTGCTCCTTCAGACCTGAACCTGTTCTGAAAAGGTCTTTCACTGTTTTCTGGGTTTCTTTTTTCCTCACTTGCTTTCAGTGATACATTCTTTATCCCCAGCCCCAAACTTCAGAAGCCTGAGGAAGGAAAATAACTCACAAGTGAAAAAAAGCACTACACAGGTAACACTCACCAGTTGGTACTTTATTGACTGGTAGGAAAAGCAGCATGGTGAAGCAAAACTATCATTTTTATGCTCTTGAATCCTTCCAAACACTGTGCTTATTAGCCTTATGAGTTCACCTATGCTGGTACTTCTGGATGATCAGGCTAGATCAGACCTTTCCTGCCTACTAGCCTCTAAGGAAAATATCTCAGCGAATGAACATTTCAGACTTTTCCAGTGGAAAATTCATGAACTCATTTGAGTTGAAATGATTGAAGGAATTTTGAATTTCAGTAGGCAAGACCAGGACATTCTGCAGATATTATGTGTATTTACCCTTACCTTTATGAAAGAACTGGAACATTGTACTGAATGATGAACACATAAAATAAATCTGGTATAAATTGGTTTATGTAAAGCAGTTAATTTAAGCAATTAAATTTTTATAAATTAATGAAATTGAAATATAAAACTTTTTTTGGTTTATTGATTTTTTAAAAATTTTATTTTCTGGGAGGAAATTTAGGGTACATAAAAACATCGACTGTATGAGTGCAGTTTTCTAAGTACACCACTGTGATATTAAGAAGTTGGATAAAATTTCTCTATTTCTCTCTTACAAAATCATGTAACATCTCAGGCTTGTTAAAATCCATGATGTGACAATAAGTTGCTAAAACAAATGTTTGAAATGAAAGGTTGATCCTTTTCTCGTTTTTACCATAAAATTTGTATTTTTGCATGCAAAAGCACAGCCGTAATATTTGCTACTGATAACAAATACATCTGAGTATGTCTAAATTCAATAAATGCATCCTTTACACATGGTTATAGTTCTCCCCCAAAAGGCTATAAAATTTTCTCTGGAAACAAATTGAAGTAGTATCACCACTCCATGTTAAAAGGTTTTAAATAACAAATTGTTTTACCCAAAGGGTTTGGATAATTTCCACATAAAATTGGCCCTTAAAAAATGTCAGAACTATTTAGAGTGATTAATGAAAAAAGCACTTTTAGCACTCATAATATTTTACAATGACAATTGCTTCAGCATGTTTCAGTAAATCAGTTATGCAAATGCCTGTCTTTTGGAACACAGAATATTATTGTTTTCACTATCCATCAAAACTGTAAGGTAACTTAGAGATTACAGGTTTTTAAAGAAAGAGAGAAAAAGAATAAAAACCAAAAGTCTATTTTTTTTTACTTTATGGTATTACTGGAAAATTATTATATGTAGAATGGAAGAATGACATATTTTAAAAGTGAAAAATGAGTGCTTTTCCATATATTTTGGACACAGCACAAGATAAATTCTCCAATGTCATTATATTCAACTGTTTTTAAAAGACAGAACCAAGACGGTTTTCTAACAGGCTGTCTTGAAAACAATCCAAACCAAAAGTTTAAAGAAACCGGAGGATTCACCACTACTCTCGTACAAGGCTATGATCCTAATGGTATTCTTGCAAAACAGTGTAAGCTTACAGGCCTATGCCTGAAGTATTCATGCTCTGTAAGAAGTTAGTTTTTACAGAGTTTTATGACTCATTGCTCGAAGCACCTGGCTGTGGTCTCTCTCAGAATACCTCACCAGGTGTGGCAGTGTTATGGTGAGCCCAAGTTTCCATAACAGGAGATCTCAGGAACCAGGTTATTTTATATGTTTGAGACAAATTTTTGATGACGGAAAATAATTTGATAGATTTTCTTTTGTGACCATCTGCCAGCTAGAGAATAGCTTGCTACTTCACTTCCTCTTTGTTATTTCCACACAGATAGCAACCATAGGTTCTGTAGCCTAAATAAAGGCAAACTATCCACTGAAATCTGGTTTGTCCAGAGTAAAATAGCTAAATTGTGAGACTGCACAGCAGTGCAGAATCTTCCAGTCTTACCCCTAAATGCTCACTTCAGTGAGGCCAGTGGACAGTGTTGAGTGGTGGCCTCAAAGGCTCTCTGAGCAGCGGCCTGGCAACCCAGATGTGATCAATGTAGACTGTCTGCTCACTCCTGCAGGTCTCACATGAACAAACCTTGAGGTTTTGTTGTGCATGAGATCCATAAGGCTCTCTGCACAAGTGTTGATACAAATAATGAAGGACCTTGGACCCTGAAACATATTGTGATGCATATTATGAGTTATGGGGCCTCCCTCTGGACTAATAGAAGATGAGATAAGATGCCGTTACCCCTTTTAACCCATAAAGGTGAAATGTTATTTATCCAGTAACACAGAGTTTACTGGCAGTAGGACTGAAAGTCTTCCTGACTAGCTACAGTGGTAAAGATGCTGAACTATAGAATCATATGATCATTTAGGTTGGACTCCAAACATTATCACAGCATTTTCCAAGTCCACCACTAAACCACATCCCTAAGCATCACATCTACATGTCTTTTTATATTCCTCTAGGAATGGTGACTTCACCACAGTCACAGGCTGGACAGCCTGTTCCAATGCTTGACAACACTTTTGATGAAGAAATTTGTCCCTAATATCCAACATAAACCACGCTTGGCACAACTTGGGGCTGTTTCCTGTTTTCCTATCACTTCCTACTTGGAAAGAGAGACCTATGCTTTATCACCCAGTATCTTGTTTACTAGTGGTCAGTAGGCTCTGTGTGTGTGTTCATTTGTTTCAGTTTAACAGCATTTAGCACGTTGCTGAACTTCTATGCCTGTGAAGCACCCAGACAGTTCTTGTATGCTCTGTTTAGGGTAGTAAATGAAGTCCAGTGATTTTCAGTCTTCTTGTCCATCATACTATGCAGGATGAAAAAGCAGGGAGTATGATCAGTTTTCATTCTGTCATATTATT
Source organism: Atrichornis clamosus (assembly GCA_013400975.1). Taxonomy (NCBI): domain Eukaryota; kingdom Metazoa; phylum Chordata; class Aves; order Passeriformes; family Menuridae; genus Atrichornis; species Atrichornis clamosus. The sequence goes on along the minus strand of WBMZ01002724.1, from coordinate 70,108 downwards.
TCAACCAGGGTCTCAAAAGCTTTTTTCCTGTCTTTATTTATATAACAGTTTGAAATGCTTTCACTCAGTCATGTTTTGTTTCTCTGAATAAGTTTGCATAAAGTTAAATGAAGTTGTGTGAATTTACATTAATGTATCTATCTGTTTAAAATACACTAAAAAATAGTCTGTAATTAATTACCCTAACCTACAAAAAATAAATAGGTTTATGCACACACAAACCATATGCCTTCTTACATGTTTGTAAGTCTCTACGTGTGTATATAAAAAATAAAAATATTAAATATATCCTCACAGTAATCAGTAAATCTGTCATATATGGAACCATAATTCATCCAAGTAATATAAAATTGGCATAATGGAAAATGATGTTAAAAAATCCAGAATGAAGAATCAGCTTAAAGATAACAGTAGCTGTGGGAAACCCTTTAAAAAATTATTTTATTTTTTAGATGCAGTGAAATATGCTCTTAATCTTTTCTGCACTGAACTATAAACTAGAAGCTTAATTTTATTCAAGGGGGAATCCTCATTAATTATACAGATTTGAGCAAGGAGACATTAAGGAAAAAAAAGGCTTGTAATGAGATCTGGCAATGTTACAACTTCTGTATGCAAAGAAAAGAGAGCAAATATTGTAGCATATGTGATCTACCTTCAGGCATAAAACAAAGAGAGTTTAGTATTAGAATAAAATACACTTTCAATCAATCTCCTTGTTCTTTAAATAAATTGTCTCATTCAGATCTTCTGAATGATCCATGCCATGAATTTCTTATAGTCCAGGATAAAGAGTTATATTGGTTGTGGAGATCAATTGTGGAGATGATTCAACTGGCTTATATATGTTTACTACTTTTGCTGAACAATTCAGAGCACAATTTTGTTAAAGTAACTACTTCTACATCATGCTTGAAGTTGATTTTTTTCTATGTCCTTTTTTTTTTTTCCTTCATAGAAATCCATACTTTGTTAAATTTTGGTTGTCTGATGCTGTGAAGTTGCAGCTAATGACTTGGAATAAATGGTTGGTGATTTGGGTTAAATAAAGCACGTCTCTAGAACATTCTTACAGTTCTCTGTTGGGCAAACATGGTCATGCTTGGTATATTCTCCAGTTTATTGTAAGTGAATTACTTACACATTTTGCTTTATCAAACCAAAACATACCTCTGTCATCTTGTAGTAGCATCTTCCTTTTTGTGGCTTGAGACAGACACCCTGTGTGAGGTTTTGCTGTCAGTCACCCTGTTGTGCCACTTCACTTCAAACAGGGTGCTTCTCACAGAACATCTTCAGTAGAAATATATAATGAAATCTTAAGCAGAAACATAGCCATGGTATGTCATCAGCCTGTACAGTAATGTGGCCAGATACATCTTGTCTCACTAGGGAAATTAATTTCCTTTAGTCTCAGTGTGGAGAAAGATGTGCAAAAATACAGTAAAATCATTGAATAATAAAGTTAAATATATATGTAAGATTTGTAGTATTGAAATAAATGTATTTTGAGTCATCAACTGATGTAAACCAGCTGATTACTATATTTGGAAAGATAAAAAGCCTCTACTAATATTGGTATGAAGAAGAGTTTATGTCTTATTCAGTGAGTATGAAACTGAAAAGATGTGAAATATTCAAGTTTAGAATAAATATTTTGAGAATTGAAACATGTTTCTGGATAACATTAGAACTAAGTCATCTGAGGCAAGAATTCAGCTCTTGCTTGTGGAGCTGAAGGTATATCTTAATATACAATACAGATGGAAAAAAATAATATTTTACAAATGTTCATATGATTTCAAACCTTCAAACCCTCACTTTGTAGTGAGGGTCAACAGCAATCAAACAATAACCCTTGAGGAAAAACATCACAGAACAGCGCCAGACTCTTTCCAGCTTAACACTTCAGCAACACCTCCACCTTCTAGAGTTATCTGTCAAAGAGTATCTTCAGTTTCAAAGATCATTATAATTAAATTTATCATGAATGTGCTTAAATCCATCTGAAAAGTAGTCCAAGCTGTTTGCACTGTATGTTTCATCATGCATCAATGTTTTAAAAATACAAATCTACGTCAACTTTGTCTTCACAGTACACTTTGTAATTAGGTTTTGCATTTGTGTTACTTTTTTCTGTTTTATTTCACTATGGAGTGAAAACTGCATGAAATTCTGAACTATCTACTAGTGTGACAACAATATAAGAATGCTAGGAAATATATGTCTTTCTTTTTGCTTCTTGTTCTATTCAGGATTTAGTTGTCACTGTGTGCAGTTTATCTTTTCCAGTTTTTATAATTTGATAGATTAAATTAAGTAGGTATAAACTCAAAACATCTGTCAAGCATAATTTGTCTTTGAATAAATATTTCATATTCCTATATTCTGAATCTGTTTTATTTGGTACAAAACTCAAAGTACTATTAGAGAAATCAGTCATATTACTTCTGTAACAAAATATAGTAGGTACACCCGTCTGAAAATTATATAAATTAATAAGAAATACAAAATTACTTAATGCATCATCTATTCAGTATTTTAGTTTTACAACTGCCTTACATGCAATTCCATTTAGATATTCATTTCCACAAAGGAAGTGTGAGGTTTTAATATTAAAAATTCCAAAGAGGTTTTCTCCCTCCTTGAGTTTACTATTTCCATCACATAACATGCTTTGTGTTTCCTTTGCTGTTAAAAATGCAGGAGTGGACTATTTGACCCTTCACTGAACAATTTTCTTTTCAAAATTGCTGCGGATCAATACATTTGGAAGAACAGTTATATTAAAATAATGCTCCCAAAAATTTTTAAGAAGCACACGCATAGAAACAAGTACATACACACAGACATTCACACACAGAGTCTTATAACATCTGTGCCCAGCACGTGAATATATGAATACATTGCTCTGGTATGTGGTTGAACCAACTGACTTACAGTAAAGTGTTAATAAAGTCTCTTCCTTTTGTAGTGTTAGCCCCCCATTTTTTTTTTTTTTTTTTTTTTTTTTTTCCCCTCAAGTGGGCAGTTTTTCCCAAATGTTCCTAAGAATTCTGGGATGCTCTTGTCTGTGTTATTAGGTTATATCAGTTTAACACTGGGGTTTATGTTTGTTGAAGAAGTAAATTTCCTCTAACATTTACATTTGCAATGAACTGCTCTATGAATACCTTGAATATTAGCCAAACTCAGGAAATTTTCTTCTAGACCCATGCTGGAATTAGCTGGTTGCTAAGGTGTGGTCAGAGAAGATGATGCCTGCGCCCTGCCCTGGGGTCATGAAATGTTTCACTGGAAAGGTATCCAAGAAATCACAAAAGGCATTTCTTGCACTTTTGGTGAAATAAATTTTTTCAACATTTTCAACTCTACTTTTCTAAAAAATTAATCATCCTTTTTAGAAGTGGAAATTGATACTACACCAAGAAAAAATTTTTCATAAGATGTGTAGAACAATAGATAGATCTTTCACAAGTTCTCAAAGATCAGTGATAAAAGTGCTTGCCAAGCTGAGCTCTCTTATCAGTGTTTATTGAACATTAAGATGCAAAGAAACATAACTTTTTGCAATCCTCAACTTTTAAAATAATACAGATTTGTTTCTTCTAACTCTTCTTTTTTCCTCACAAAAACACTGTACTCAGAATTACCAATATTTAGGCCACCATGGAGCCTGGTTAATTACAGAGAAAAAGTATTTGCATATCTCTTGTTATGACTTGACCAGACTTTTAATAAGGATAAAATAACTTATTTTGTATAGAACTTTAATGAAGGAAGACTGAGGTCACAGCAATGAAACTTTCAAACACCTTTCTTTCAGCCTTCACCAAATAATCCTCACTGTTAATTTCCTATATCATAAAAGACTCGGGTTTTATCTATACTTAGTGCTTATATAATGAAAAGAAGCAAATTTAACAGTGAACATATTAAGGAATTTTACATGCTGCAAACTCTAAACAGACAAAGGCATCAAAGTCAGTGCTGGAGGCAATAGGCAACCTACAAAACAATCACATTTCAGGCCACTTATCATGGCTATTGGCTTTTGCATAGAGCTAATTATATTTAAACTATGCCCTGTTTAAATTGCAATTTGGCAACTTATTTAAAACCACATTCTTTTCCTATAGACTCTGGAAATAGCCTAAATAATTCTTCAGTATTTCATATTTCTTTGCCAGGGGGCAGATGCCCATAACTTAAATTACTCTTTACATCCTGTCTTTCTGTGTTTTAACTGCTCTTTTGTTAGACAAGGAATTCTAACTGGTAATGAGGAGATGATAAATAAATAAATAAATAAACAAATTTTGTCAAGAACTGATATTACCACAGTGGGACAAGGGAAATATCTAACTGATGAATTCTGATTTTGATTGGCCTTTAACATTAGAATTCAAACAATACCAAAACAGGAGTTTTGTAACTTTTAAGATTCATGTCAATTTTTCTACATGAAAGGATGTCTTAATGTGTAGACTTCTGTGTAGACTCATAGAAATATTTTTTAGTTTGACAAAGTACTTCTCTTAGAAATTTTCTGCAAAAACAACCTCCCGTGGTGAGTTTCAGCTTTTGGCAATAGTTTAATGCAGATTTAAACAAAGAATACATGCAGAGTCAGGATTAGAAAAGTGGGGGAAAAAAAGAGTATAAAAGAGATGGTCCCAGAACTACTTGAAAGCACTGCAGAGTACAGTATTGTTGCTTTACTCAGAAAAAGAAAAGCCAAACATCTAACCGAATTAGTTGTAGAGAAGGGTAATAGTCTCCTATTCACAAGCAATAAAAGTTCAGAAGAACATTTTATGAGATTTAAATACAGAATACTCTGTCTCTGTGTGTGACTTAACTGGCAAGTGCTCTCTTTCTGTAATATTTGTTACTGACTAAAAGTGCAATGCTTATTGTTTTCAATTTTTATTGCTCTCTCCAGCCTCATAAAGCAATAGCACAGAACTTCTGAGACAGACATGCTAGGAAAGAAACCAGAACGGAAAAAAACACTGTTCTTTTTCTCTCAACCTCCCTTGCAGAGTCCCTTGCATAGACTTTGTTTCCATTCTTTTACAGAGTGGTGAATGTAGTGTAAATGGAAGGACACACTGATAATTCATCTTCTGCCGCAAACCCTCATCCCTCAACATCTGATAGTTATCACAGTAGTTTTCTTGGGTTTTATGTCTTTTTCTGTGAGAAGATCTGAAGGGTTTCCAAGTGAGCAGTGCTGCAGGTAGATGTGCTAGGGAGAATGCATGCAGCTATCCCACAGCTCTTAAGAGTTATGCCTGTTCTTCTGGGCACAGACTGGCTCCCAGGACCTTGGAATGTAAATCCATCTCTAGCCTGATTTTACATTGGAGTGCAATGCACAGGAGGATTACCATAATTCATAGTAGGCTTACAGTGTATATGACAACAAACGCAGTTCTGCATCTATTATTCTATTTTTTAGAATTTTGTGGACAGAACACTTCCTATTCTGATCTTCCTGTGCAGTTATGTGTGTAAACTTGATAGATTTGCATAGGCACCATCTTAAAATCTATTATGGTTATTCAGTTCAGATTTTATGCACGGCTTTGGTGGGTTTTGCTAAGGACATTTGGAAATAATGCACACAGTGAGCAACTACTGTCCTACAGCTCAATTTCCCATATGCTGATACATTCTCACATTTCTAGGTTAAAAAAAAAAAAAAGGGGACTATAGTGTGTGATCCTCCTTACATGTCAAAGAGAAGATTTCTTAAATTAATCCAAGTGTCAAAAAGCAAATGATAAACAACTCCTCTGATATAAGAGTTTTAAATTAATAACGTTTTGAAGTGGAAGGAATCAAGGTAATGAACCTCAGACTTTCATGCTTATGTCTTTACAGTCATATGTTCTTCTACTACAGCCATTAATTTATGAACAGTGCATGCTTTATGTTGACTACCTGAGGAATTTGCTGTATACTTGCATGTATCAAAAATCAGTATTTAAACATTGGCCCTAGTTTGTAGTACTGTAATGTCCCCCTTAGCAACAGCAATTTTTCATGCATGATCAGTTCAATTTTTAGTCTAAATTAGCTGGGAAAAGTGTGTACGTGCTTTGTTCCAAACCTTGTAGTGCTCTCTATTTTAAACCATCCCTGCATAAAAAATAAAGTTAAATAAACACAGGAATAAAAGGCAATCAGAGGGTTAAGGAGAAGCAGGTTGATATCTGCAAGTGGGAATTGCATTTTACATATGAGAACGTTGTTACTTCTAAATGTAAAGCATCTACTAAGGTTTGAATTCATAGATTTGAATTAGATAGAAAATCAGGTTTAGACAGATACACTGGATGGAAAGAATTAACATGATTCCCAAGGAGACAAGTGGAAAAGAAAGTTTATTTTAGCACTCAGATATCAATGAACTTCACCTTTTTCCCTATTCAGGTAATCTTCCAGGAAAGAGGAAAGCAGATCTGGTATGAGCTACTTTGGCTATGTTAATTTAAGTAAGATCTCTCTTTCTGCATGGACCACTAGACTACATAGTCAAGTCTACCTTCCCATAGAGAAAGCAGCAGTATCAGAGCATGTTTAAAAACCTCTAATCCTCATTCATGTTCTATTCAACAGTTTTCTGATGAAACTGGATCTTTGAGAGGTGCACACTTTCCAAAATCAGAGATAGGACTGTGTAGCTGAATTTTAAAGCCAACAAGTTGCTGTAAGAAAGGAGAATAACCTCTCCCTTCACTTGCTGCTGTGTAGTACTAGACTTATGTGCTCAGCATGCACCAGCAGTACCCAGCAGGTAGTGCCTTGCATATATTTCAAGAGAAAATCTGAAATATTATCAATACCCTTAGTTCATGAACTGTAAACTGATGTATATGCTTAACAGTCGGTGCTATGATTAAGGGAGTTCTCTTTCCATCCAGAGGCAAGACTAGATCCATTAAGAAGCATGTAGCTCTTGCTTCATATTCTCTACCTCCTGAAGTACTTTTGTTTAGTTATTGCCTGTCTGGCAGAAGATTATAAACAGTCTAAGGTGAAGGAACCAGGACCCCATTATGATTTTTTTTCTGTCAGCTTCCCTGACCATTAGACTATTGTGGGGCAAACCACATCAACCCATGTCTCTGCAGAAAGCCAGCAAATCCATGAGGCAGAGAAAGTTAGGAGGGACATGGCTTTTCAGCCTCATAAAAGGGTAGGGTGCTTATGCTTTGCCTTGAATTTTTCCCTTATAATAAGTTTCTTATATTATGAAGACTTTGCTCTAAGTTTTCCTTAGGCTGAGGCATTACATTTCATATCTACAAAGACACACAACTAATGAATCCTAATTCACACTAGAATTTAGATGTTTGTTTGCCTACTAAGGAGCCAGTGACTCTAGACATATGGTATAGCAAAACTGCAAAGTATATACCAAAGTATATAGCCCAGAGAAAGCAGGTGTCCTCTTTGTTGTCCAAGAAGCCTGGTTATTTTTAACCATTCTCATTCTTGGTCACCTATGTTGTATTTTAATTCTTGGTCCCTTATTCCTGTCCCTCAATTTTTAAAATGAAAAGTATAAATCAATAATCTGACTCCTCAGGAATGTAGTGAATATATATATATATATATATGTATATATATATAAATATTTCCCCCCCCCAGTAGTCAACACCATATGTTAAGTCGGCAGCTTGGTAGATGTGAACTATATTTAGGTTTTAGTTTTGCGACAACAATGCAGTTCTGAAATTCTTGGCAATTTATCAATGCATTTAGCTGGCAACAGGAGAAGGTTCAGCAGAAATATGCCATGTTGTTTTATTTTGATTTTTGGTTGGGTTTTTGGTTTTTTTTTTAAATCCTGCTTGCTGGTTTGTATTTACAGACATGTACCAGATGTGTAGTATATATCTGCATATAAATGGTAGATGTGCTGCAGGTGAAAATATATTTACTTTCAAACACTGAAATTCAGTTGTAATAAAAAAGGTAGGGAAAACCAAAAGAAGGACTTTGTATGAAATTTAGCTGACCTTGACCTTTCGTATACATTTTTCTCACAGAATTTAATTGCTTTTGCTTGGCTATTATGTACCTGGATGCAACTGACAGTTCTGGGTTACATACAAACAGAATTCTCAGCTAAATTCTTACTGCAAAACTGGCAATGTTACATGAAACTGAAAAAGCTGACTTTGATTTCTAGACCCCATGGTGAGTTTGCAAGGCTGGTGCTTAGTGATAAAAGATTTTGTTCTTAAACTGAAGAAACATTAAAAATACAACACATAGAACCCTAAGATGACATGTTTAGCCACTTCTCAGGAATATAACAATTGAAGCCTAGTTTCTCTGACAATTTAATCTTCATTCTTAACTTGTACAGCCTCCAGTTTTTTCTATGTGTACTTAACATTGCAATCACCATACCTATAGCTGCTTTCATAGTCCTTGTAAGTAGCTCATCCCATATTTTCACTGGTGATAATTTTATTCTCTAAAGCTATTTTGTTCTCTGATTGAGCTTTATTTTATAGAGCAGTCTCTAATTATTTTGTCTTTGCCTCACTTTCCTTCAAGCTCTCCAAGCTAGTTTTCCTGTCTGTCATTCTTAGGTAGTGCCTTGATCTCGGATGAAACTATCTCAAGCTGTTTACCATTGAGGTCATAGAGTTAGTCACTTCCAGAAACTCTTTATCCAAATCCTTTTGAAGAATTATTTCTAGTCTCTGTGAGAGCTGAAATTTCTTAATGGAACTCCAGCACAAGGAAGATGGGATTATCTTCAGACAGACTGATGTCCCTCGCCTTTTTCACCAAGAAGAAGCAGAGTCCTACTGCCAGCAGACCTAATGTTTCCATAAAGTTGTTTCTTGTGGAATGTTTTCTCAGCATGAGATAGCATGAAATAGATAGAGTTCTCTTAAATGCTAATATTCCTTAAGGACTACATTTACAAAAGGGTCAGTTATGCTGATGTTGTGCCTGTATGTGAGCTTTGCCAGTTTTTCTGTTTTCTTGGACAGTTTGCTTTGTCTGGTGGAGGGTCCTTTGCGTTTGTTAGCACTGGTGGCGCACAGGCACTTTCCTTGTTGGCCTGCAGTGTCAGATTCCCTCTTGTTTATTCTCTCTGATGCTGCCAGTCTTGCATTCTTTGCAGGGCAGTCCAGTTCCAGCAAGGGGAATAATGAATGCATGTTTCTTCTCCTTTTATTTCCCCCCAGTCTAGTCAACTCTATAGCATGTTATTGAGGGTAAGCTCTGGGAAATGGGAACAGAAAGATTAAGTACCCTGAGGGTCAGGAAAAACTTACAGAAAATCTCCAGCTCTCTAAATGGTTTAATCAGTAGGGCCATTCAGTTTGCAACTCTGTTACTGGTTTGAAGTTGATGTTAAAGCCCAAATCAAGTGAGATGTCAGCCAGTGTGTTTCCTAGTGGCCCAGTCACCCCTTGCGTGCTAAAGGAACTCTTCCCAAACTCCTCTTGGTAGCCTCATTTTCAAAGCCGCTGCTGTTCGTTCTTAAAATCAAAAGTTTAGATTTCCAATATATGAGTAACAATTCCTGAAGGCTTTCTCTAACTCTGACCTTAATATTTTGAACGATGATGCCTAAAAATTTTCTCTAAATCTAACCTCTAATAAGCATACAGTGGCTTAATTCAATTCTTGCCTTAGATCCAAGAGAAAATAAATCTTAAACACATCTCCTGTTCCTCTACTACTCATCACTTCACAACGTTTAGTGCAGTTTACAAAAGGTCTATATGAAAGGTAGTTAATATGGGAACACAGAATTTCTGTTTGGAAGCAGATTTATGTGGAGACCATAAAGATATTTGATATTAACTAAAAAAGTTGAAGTCACACATTCATGTTTTTAACATGAGTGACAGGTTATTTGTAGCCACTATTTCACAGGTGTGGTATCACTGAGTTTTGAATGCTGCTACTTCTAGTTGCTTACTGGAAGAGACTGAGAGCGGACTCATGCTGGATGTTCTAGAAAAGGTAATGTTAAAAATAGGTATCTGCATACTCTAGTATTATTCTACAGCAAATGCACGCAAAAGAGTAAAGTTGAAAAACAAGCAATAAAAAGTGTTCTGATGCTAGTTTCAGAGAGGCAATTTGTATGTTTTTCACAGCAGCAGAGCAACTGAGTATGTCTACCGTGCCAGGGTTAAAGAGGGTGTTGCTGTGTTGGACTGAACAGTGTGTTTTGCCAGAGGGAGAGGATTTTGTGCATAAGAATTGCCATTAGAGCTTTCAGGGGTTTTAAAAAGGAAGAAGGAAAAGAAAAAAAGCTAGCAAATACAGAGGCTTGTGATTCTCAGCAATTTCATGTTGCCACCTACTTGCTTTCCTCGTGCTTTCCATCTTGTCACCTGGCGCTGCCTCTGACAAGTCCTGCCGAGTGATGAGCCATCCTCTGACACTATTAAGTTCTCAGCAGGTACAGACTTTTTTTCTTTACTTACCTTCCGATGGTCTCTTCACGTATGCTCTCTGAAGTCAAGGGATTTTCAGCTTGGAAGTATTGGTTTGGGTTTATAGGGCTGTGACTGATACCAGTAAGAATGTGAAGACACCTGACAAATTTTTGCAGAACCCAAAGAGGGAGAGCCAAAACCAAGGGAAGAACTCCTGTGGCAGGAGAGGGAGGGAGATTGCAGAGGCAATATTGAGATTTTTGTCTTACTTTTATGTTAAATTCTCTTTTGCTTTTACTCTAAGAAGACTTGATAAGAGAAATATCCTCTTTTACTTTTGGTTTTCCTAGAAGCCTTTCTTCCCAAGAGTGTCTATATGAATATGAAAATACTGGCTACATCTCTCTCTTTGAAAATATGTTCATGTAACAGTGGTAAGGATGTGAATGACTCTGTGACACCTCGTAGTTGATTTTTAGCATAATTTTTGACATTGATTTCATGCAAAAGAAACATAAAATTTCAGATAACATAGTGTCTCTTTTTCTTTAAATGTTCCTTTCATAGATCTGAAATTATTTGTCAATTATTTGTGTATTTGTTTTCTTTAAGTATTTTCTTTTTCAGGTTCAAATGACTATAAATTAATAAAATGTCATGTATGCATGTTACAATAAAACTACTATCAGCATTTCTCAGTGAAAAGAACTGTGCTCTGTATGAAGTCTGGAGGGCTAATGCTCAATCATCAACTTTTAAAAAAATGCTTCAGAGTCATTTAAATAGAAGAATAATTACTCTACACAGACTTGAAATTCTCCTATTTTTAATGAAGATTTACAGAGAGTAGCCTTTAAAATGCCATGCAAGGATTTGGACACGGGCTCTTTATAGCAAGCCAAAAAAGAATTGTGTGAAATTTCTGATGGTATGTGCTTCAGTTTAAGAACAGAAATCCTTATCCAGACTAATGCTTTATGTCTGGAAGCTACAGCATAACTCTAAACTAGAGCAAAACTTGATGCATCTTGTGAATTAGACAAGCAGACTGATAAAAATGTGCTTTAAATTTACATGATGGGTAGGGGAGCCCATGATATGGTATGAAAAATGCTAACTGAAGTTATGGAAGGGATAATTACTAGATTAAAACAAAATTCTCTTCTAAAATAATGTGGAGCAATGAAGTTGAACACTACTGTTTTAGAGTGACCATGCTGTTTATCTCCTCCTGTCTGACTCTGAACATCAGACTCAACTTTGCAGCATACAATACCTTCTATGCTCTGCATCATGCTTCTCTTTCTTTCTTATCTGCACGATGCAGGTAGTAAGACTAAATTCTCTGCTGGTGTAAATGAGCAGAGCTGCTTGCACCCATAGATTTTTTCAATGACTGGATGGAACAGAGAAGAAGAACCTTTGTCAAAGATCAATTATTCCTTAACTATAAGTAGTACCATAAGTCTATTAAAGACACTTTCTATGGGAAACGAATTATCAGTGTAACATGAATCGGTGCCAAGGTGCCCTATCAGTTTATGCTTATTCAGCTACCTTTGTTCCACTTGACTGTGCCCCAGGTACTCTAAATTATTCATGCTTATGAGTTTTAATATCTCACAGTATTTCTGAATTACTATGTATTCTTGCATTTTCATTATTGTCATTGTTTCTTAGATAAATGATACATACTTGACTTAATTTTTCCGGCATTTTTCACCAATTTTTCCATTTCTGTAGTTTCACAGGTATTTGCAAAGACTTCTAGAATTAAGATCCAGATATTAAAATTTTCTGATTATGAGGTAATAAAATGTAATTATTCAAATGTGATAACACTACACTTTTGTAATGAGGGCTGTATCTTTCCTGCGTTAGAATAATCTTCATACCTGAATGCAGTCCAAAAATTATTTTCTATTTCCTTTCCTAAAAATCCTGCTAACATTTTATGTCTCTTTCGTTGTAAAAGGCATCCTAAGAAGGATCTCTCACTGGAAGGACATGGCTTCAGGAAAGAAATAGCGGTGTAATCACAGCCAGAAATGCTTCAGTTAGCTGGCACAGACTGTGCTGTCACTCTGCTAAACAAATGAGGAGTTGAAGGAACATATTTAGTAGAATAACTTTTTAATTATTGTCTTCAATAAAATTTCAAGTGTTATGGTTTTCTTAATGCTTGCATTGGAAATAGTTTGGTTCCTGAGAGCATGGTTTCTTGCATAAGGTAAAGTTTGTCCTTTCTTGTTAGCTATGTTGCAGTAGAATTTTTTTGGGGTCAGTATAACATATATATGCAACATCAGCAACATCTTTCCTACGTCACAACATCTCTGACTACTTCTACCTTATCCACTTCATTGCTTTTTCCTATAAATTGACAAAACCAACAAAAGCATATACTAGAGGTCTCCAGAGCTGTGACCTTTGTCCTGCACTTCCACGTTCTCCCTTCTCTGTTTCCTCTCACACCTCAGGCAATGAATAGTTTAAACAGGGAGAAGCTTTAAAAGCCAGTGTTCTGCAAGTGCCCTCGGCAGGGTTGGAAAGTCCCTGACACTGTTAGGAAATGACCTTGTCATAAATTCTCAGGTACCTCTCTGCCTTAGCACAATTTATTTGAGTTATGTCAAAAAATCTGAGATAACTGATTCATGATTAAGGTTGACTTCACAAAGTCAGAGGCTTCTCTAGTTATTGATTTTATTCTATTTCCACACTACTAAAACCATAGTTTAGCTGCTGGCTGACAGCCCTGGTACTGAGCAGTAAATCAGGAAATGAATGGTAGTTTAATGGAAATATTAACACCTCAATGGTGTATGAAAGATTCTGACTTATGATGTTAACTCCTAATGCAAAAGTGAGATGTAATATGAAATAATGATCAGTCTATATTTGTAAGTGAAGCTGCATGAAGACAATACAAGTTAAACATACTGCCCTCTTCTAACAGTCCTGGTAAGTTTCCTGAAGATAAAATAAATGTAACTACAGCCTGGAGCAACCTAAATTTTATCCCAAATGCTAATCATGACAGAAATGTAATAATAGCTGAAAGTTATGTTGCCCTATTCCTTGTATCTGTGAAGTAAAGACATCCTGAGAGTCTAGCTACTAATCTATGAAACAAAATTTTGCAGAGTTTTATCACAGCCTATAGTTCAAATAATTTTCATTCTTCTTTTTTGATATATCTTTTATTTTCTTTGTTTTCTTTTTCTTTTCTTAGCAGGAAATCCACAGATCACTAACTTTTGCTGTGGGTTTAGTTTTTTTTTTTCATCAGTACAACAAACCAGAGTTATGCATTGCTACTTTACCATAAAATTATTCTTAAGAAACCTTTCAATTTCTTTTCAACAGTATTTATAAATCCAAATACAGTCCAAAGATATTTGAGTCAGACCATATACTTAACAGCTCCATCTTATTATCTTTCTCTGCCTTACTGTCTGGGCAAAGTGCCCATGGCAGGCCCAGCAGTCAATAATGATTCAAGCTCTTTAATTTTTGTCACCTGGATTAGATCCCTTGTCAACATCTGTTCTGAGGTAATTCTGAGTGTGAGCCTACTCTCCTCACAATTTTCTGGTTTTGTTTGTTTCACTCTCTTGAACATTACTGTGTCAAATTTGTGGCAAAGAAACCTTAACTGACTTGACTGAGTACCCAAGATAACAATAGTCCTTTCTGCTTTCTAATTTAATTGGTTATCTTGGGTACTCAACAAAAGAGCAAATCTAAAGCTCTCTTACATAAGGAAAAAAAAAAGAAAAAAAGAAAAGAAAAAAAAAGAGTGACAGTAAAAATATTTTTGCTAGTGCTTTGTTTATCAATCTAAAATTATATTTTTTCCATATCTCAGTCTAGCAGATAGCATTCCTTGTGTCATTAGTTATTCAATATTTTATATCTTTGTCAGGATTACTCTCTGAGATACCCTTTTCCCATCCAGCACTCTTCCCTCTGAGACACATAACTTGATTTTAGACCATAGTAAAATAAATGTTTTCTAATAGTGCATATTTTGCTGTGAAAAGCAGACTTTTTAATGTCATTAACCAATTTGTTTAATATAACTTTCACAACAGTCATCTGCAAATTTCACCAGCAATTGTTTTCATTCTATATCAATGATAAAAAGGTTAAACTTTGGAGGCAGACTAAGAACTGTTGACTGTGTGACATCACTTACTGAAAGTGCATATTAACAATTTGTATCTATATAAATCCTGATACAAAATGCATCCTGCATAATGATGTGTATAGTGATGAACTTATTCATCTACTACCACTCATATAAATGATTTCTTTAAACATTTAAATATTTGAAATAATTCATGATTCAATTATTTCTATCAAACAAATTTAAGCCTTGGTAAAAAGAAATATTGAGAGAGAACACCAAGTTTTGTACCAGTTCTACCATAATTTTGGGATCAGTGTCAGAACTGTAATGGCCTAACTAACTAGATTTATGAGTTTTTAATGATGTAACTCACCCTATTCATGATTTTTAAATATTGGCACCATACTGGTTTTCTCCCAGGCAACTGTAATTTCATCAGTTCCAGACACTTAGTGGAAATTGACCTTTATCTTCCAAAGCTTCCAGCAGCTAGCTTTTTAAAAATTATTTAAAGCACATTATCTAGATCTGATAGCATTACAATTCTAACATTAATAGATGCCCTTTATCGGCCTCTTAATAGTGATGAAGTGGGAAAATCCTTATTACATGACATGAAGTTAATTTGACTTTTTCCCCTAAGCAGCTAATAGGATATTCATATTTTATCTACGTAAATATATAAATATAGTGTCTATTTGGAGTTAAATATATATCCTGACATTTTTATCAATATCTTTATTACTCCTCGGTTCCTTTTTCATGCTTCCTCCCTACATTTTCACTTCCCTTATTAATTTTTTGAAGTTATTTCTAGCAGTGACTCAAAATGATCTTTTTTTTTTTTCTCAATTTGCTATATGCAAGTGTGCATGTATAAATGTACATGTATGGCATGCACGTGTATGTCTGCCCCTTTATATAGTACATTTTCATGTATTTTTGTATACGTACACTTAATGTGCACCTAATGTTATCATCACAAATGTAGCCTACCTAACCAGTTCCTCAAAATGTTCATAGTGGCAACTAAGACGTGCTTAAACACAGACACTCCCTCAGCACCTTTTTAATTATGAGTATCATGATATTTATCTGATATTCTTTGATCTGTGCTTTTCTCAAGATACTCCTCAGGATAAAGATTTTTCTGGCTCTGAATGTGCCCTTTTAATTTAAAACACTGTTTTTTATCTGTATATATTCTTTCAAATCTCTGTTCATACCACAAGAATGGAAGTTCACAAAATTGAAATTTTATTACATATTAATAAGCATTAAAGAGTCTGGTCTTATTGTTCTATTGCATGATTTTATAGCTTGTCAGGTACACCTTGTACTTTTCTTAGGCTGCTAATCCATAAGAAATCAAGGTCATTTTTCAGTTGACAGTGACTCAGAGAAAGATAATGTATTCTTCATATATATTATCATTTTTTCTTTGTTCACTTATCTTTCTAGTAGTTTATAATTTTTTTTCATTAATATTGGAGCCACATTAATCTAGAAGTAATACTTCTAGGACATTTATTCTCAAACATAAGAACTGTGGTGTATAAGCAATTAATTTTTTCTTTTCTACCTCATTTGCTCTTGTGCATTGATTTCTTTAGTTCTAAACGTGTGGTCATTTTTTCTCTCTGTCTTCCATTTTCCTGGGGTTTTTTGAGGAATTCCTCTGTGTAAAAAAAAATTGCAGTCAGCAAAGATATCTGAGCTGCTACAGGATAAACCATGACTGATCTAGAAGAAGTCTTTGGTGAATTTTGCAGTTACATTCTAGAAATGATGTGACAGTACATACCACATGATCAGATAAAGATCCCTTTTGAGGCAAGGGCTGCACCAGGTGAATGAGGAGTGCAAATTCTGCAATGTTTTCTCCAGGTCAGCCAAACATCCAGGAGGGGTATAACATATCTGCATGGCTGAATGAGTGTTTTCCACTGACTTTGGCCTAGTTGTCCTCTCTACTTCAAACTTCTAATCTCAATAAAACTAAGTGGAGTATTGCTTGTATCCCTCTAGTCACTTCCTTGGATACCAAAATTTGACTGTTTTTTTAAGTCATGTTTTTTTTCAGATTAAATAAATGACATCTGCAGAATTTCTGATTTTCCACTCTGATAATAAAGTCTGTAATAATTACATTGGAATCAAATTACAAGTACATAGCATATTATAATTATTCTGTCCATATCCTTGAACATCATAAAAAGGTACAGGAGCTTGAGTGGGAACAGTTCTCCCACTGTGTCCTCTTGTAACTTAAGGCAGTGAAAAAGAATCCAAGCTTAACTTGGTTCTTCTCTTTTCTATTTAAAGATTAATTCGAAGGACTACATGTCTTCTTTTATCAGAATCATATGCCTAAAGTTATGTGTTCTAATTGAACACATGTATAAAATGCTTTGCACCATTACTACTGCTACCACAGTGGTCTAGGGGTTAAAATCTGACTCATAACACAAAGTTCAAAGGTCCCATCCAGCCAAAATTCCTATGATTCCTATCATAATTGCTACCAGAATAGTCTTACCTAGATGCTATATAGCATTAGCCACCAGGCTACAGATGGAATTAAGGCCAGATGAGCCCCAGCCAGCATGCAAATCTCCCTTATTTCAGCTATTAAGTTGCAGCATGATTTCAGATTAAGGGCCTATAAGAATTTAGATCCCCACAGGTTTTATGGTGCACCTCCATATGGTAGTTTTTCGGAGCAGAGCATAATGTGCAGGGGTCTCAGAACAAAAGAACAGAATTTCATTTGGATTAATGTGTATTGGAAGGTTTACCCAAGAGTGTGTTTAGTGAACACCAGTTGCAAATGGACACCAGACTAACTTGTGTGAAGTTAGGGAAAAAAAAAAAAAAGAAAAAATGGAAGCATGAGACATGAACTTTTTACCTTATGTCAAGTGAGATTTTTAATGTGAACAATTTCTTGCTACAAACCCACTAGTTTTAGTCCCTAAGATACTTTGACATCGACAGAGTCATGAAGTACCCTGTTTCCAATATGTGGAACATAGCTTCTCTGAAATTCATGGCCCCTATCCCCACCTCTTGTGCACGAGATAAATTGTTGTTGGTGACTTCTGAACAAGGACCTTTCAAGTAAGCCCTGAGGTGCCCTTTAATATAAAATCTGAGATGACAATGTCCCCTCAGACTTCCTTTTTGCTTTTGAGATATTGTATCCTCTAGATGGGAATAAAACTGAAACATACTTCAAATAGATACATCTTTCCTAGGCTTACCTGGGAATATGAAAATAGCATCAAGGGATATACATGCTCCTGACACTTTAATCCAAACCTGCATGCATTGATTAGACTTATTTCTTCTCCATCTTCCTCCTGATTACAACATCTTGAACAAGATTTTCTGAGGAGTAAGTAATTGGTCTATTCATAAATTCAACACATGACCCTATAGAAGGGCAACTGCATGCTTGACTGCAGATTGCCTGTTTACTCTTCATGGTCTGTCTGGCAAGGTTAATTACTGGAAACCAAGGAAAAGCTTTTTGTCTTTTCCTACTCAAATGAAGAGAAAATGTACACATGGTCCTCATGTTGCAGCCACTGGACATATTTGATCCTTTTCTTATTCATTTATAATATCTTCAAATGAACAGGCAAGGGCAGCAAGGTCAGAACCTGCACCCAAACCAGAGGGACTAACAGTGCTCTCACCTACTAAGCTAAAACCACACATCTGCTTACTGAGGTTTACCTCACATCCAGATTCTTCCTTTATGTAGAAGAATTTTAGCAGGAGGAAAGGAAGACTACTCATTACATGTAGTCCCTGTGTCAATGTTATGCAATTCAAAATCATACAATTACCACTTTAACCATTTATATTGGTTGCTAAAGAAACTCTCATATTAGTAATTTTAAAAATTTGATGCTCAATTGCTCTCTATCTTATAAGACTTCTGTGAACCACTGCTCTTCAGGAGGAACTTATTTATTTCTGTTATCAAAGGTAATGATGTTAGGGGAAAAGGTATAAAAGAAATGTGAGTGAAATCTCATGAATAAGAGTACATCACAGATTGTTCTAAACCATCTACATTTTTTCTGGCAGGAATAAAATTGCATCTAATGCGACTTTGAAGATAGAAAAGAATCTTGAGTTTCTGAAAACGTTTACGTGCTCTCAACATTTAAGAAAAAGTAAATATAGACATATTTTGAAGAGAAAGAGCAAAAATATGTTAACACAAAGGTCTTAATTTTCTGACTTTTTTTTTAATGGTATTTCAAGATGCAAATCCCCTTAATCCTTTTCTTCAAAAGGATAGATGGTATATTATATTTGTATTTTCAACAAATCTGAGTTTATAAAACTCCTGTAAGGGCTGATCCCCAGAGTGTTATATTGCTTCTTATGGAAGCAGCCTTTTGTAAGAGTGACTTTAAATCTTTTTGTTTGTTTAAGTGAATTTTTAGTTCCACTGAACTATTTTATTTTCTATTCTTTTAGAGATGAACAGAAGCTTGCAAATAATGGGTGCAGCATACATGATAATAGAAGTACTAGGTGTGACAGGTTCCTAATTTAAGGTCTTCTATTTATTTAAGTCAAACTCTGTAGTGAGGCTGCGGGATCTCTGAGTCTCCTCAACAAGAAGCACAGTACCAACTAGCCTATGATGGCCATGGTTTCTGGAACCACAACTTAAATTGATAGCTGGCCTTAAAACAAATATTCAGCTTTTGCATTTCTAACTTGCAAAGTATTTCAATGATCAGTTTTGTGTGTTATAGTTGCCTTTGCACTGACCAAACAGTAAAGTCAGTAGATGCAGAAGTGGGGAGTCTGTGTGACCAAATGGAGTTTGGTTCTGAGACAATTTCCCAACCTCCCTGTATAATCAGCGCAATAAAGGGTTTTCATGTCTTCACCAAAAGCAAAAGAAGCTGAGAGAATTCACCCAGATATAAATAACTTTTATTGCACCCAAAGAAGATAAAATAATCATTTCTCTTTTTTTTTTTTTTACCACTTTTCTGCAGCAGAGCACAATTGCAATCCTTTTTAATCCTACTTAATGGATGGCACCTGTGTAATTAAAGGTTACGAAATCTTAATCTGGTGTGATCTCCTGCACATCATAGGCTACTAAGTTTCAGCCATAACTGTTGAACTCAGAGACTGGTTTGACTACTGCAAGCTTTTCAGAAAGGAAAAGCAATCTTAAAATGAAGGTTTCAAAGGATAGAAAATTTTATTCTCAGACCACAAGAATCAGCAAATAAGAAGTCAAGCTGATCCAGACTACAAAAGGTACACCCTTTAAATAATAAGCAGTAATTCTGGGAACAAAAGAACAAAACGAAAAGACTATACTTCAATGATTATTTGAGGTAGTGGGTTTTTTTCACAATTATAATAGTTTTTGAGTACTGTGACTGAGCAAAACATGAATCATGTAAGACAAGGATCCCTAAATTTATGCATAACATCAATGGCATGTAAGCCACAGGCCTGAACAGAGCTGCTTCTGTTGTTGGCTTCACTTACAACACAGGGCTTGGATCAGTTGCGGCTGATGCTTTACATCATTTTTTAGGCCATCATTAAACCCAAACTTCTAACAGACAATTGAAAGACCACAATGTCTAGAAATCAGTAAGGCATACTCAGGTGTTTATCATGATATTGAGACAGTGTAAAGGGACAAGTCTTACCGATTTCTCTTCAGCTCGATATTTAGACATTGAGAACCTTAAGATTCGCATTGATGAAAAATGCTACTTTAATGCAAAAGATATAAACCGTGTGAAACTACTAGAGAAGGAAAATTCTAATCAAAATAAGGTGAGCATATAAGAAAATAAACATATTTTCACCTGATGAAAGTTGCAATTTTAATTCTCTAAATTTTGCTTTTAAGGCTGTAATGGTAAATTTTATTAAACGTTATTTTCTATTTGGAACGTCTTGTGAAACAAATAAAACTTTTTTTTTTTCCCCGGAATCATTATGTAGCAACCTGTCATCTGCACGCATTTCTCTAGTGGTTGGTTGGACAGGAACCGAAAATAAATGCACCAGCTTTGTGTGCATTGTGCAGCCTTCAACCAAGAGTACATGTATTATAAGTTTCTCAGTCAAACAGCCTGGATGAGTTTAATTCTACACTTCCATCAGAGGCTGTTTGACCAGGAGAAAGGGTGCTGAATTTTGAGGCTCTGGTGTTAGTTGTTGCTGTATCAGGTATCTGGTATCTTTAGAGATGTCATCTTCATACCTGTGGACAGGAGACAGAGCTTTCTTTTCCTGTCACTACTGCATCTATCTCTTGGCTGTAGAGCAGCTCCTGCCTCCAGGAGTAGAATGTTTCTGCAGAAGTTTCTAGAGACAGTCAGACATAAAGACTGATTAAAGTTTAAATATGGGGGATACAATGTCTAACAAGTTGGAAACTTGTGATTGCAGAGCTCCCTCAGAAGGACTCAGCTGTAGGCCTTCGAAGGACTCAGCTGTAGGCCTTCTTAATTGAATACACTTCTTACAGTCCCTGTAAAAGCAATAGCACTGCTAAAGATGGGACTTCAGAATTACTATCTGTGTACTCTGTAATGTTAAACATTGCATTCAGGAGAAGAAAAAAAAAAGGGGAGGGAGGGCCTCATTCTGTTTGATAGTGAGGATATGGTTCTGTACATTTCTTTTTCCAGTTCTGCAACACATGTAATTTAATGTGTTAAATCAAAAGTGTAAAATAATGTCTTTAGTAGGACCCCTGACCCCATCTGTTTCAGTTAAGAGATTCTTCTGATTTTACTGACCTAAATAACAATAACAATATTTCATTTCAAGACCTCAGTATTTTGTGTTATGTAAGACATTCACTTCTCTTCAGAAGTAGTGGAGTTACTGCAGATTAACTCTTGCCCAGTAACGCAGTCAAAGTTCTCCACAAAGAGAAATCCTGTTCCCCAACCTTTTAAAGCTGAAGGAGTTATGCTATTCAGAAGACACTTTAAATAGCCACTTTAAATCGTCCTAAGCATTGGATTGTCCAAATCATTAAGTATTTTGACACAATTTTGAGAAAGGTGGAGGTAAATTGTAAAAATAGATGGTTTCCTTCTCCTTCATCTTTATTTTTCACTGCACTGACTCCATGATTTTTCAGTGATTTCCAAATGCTCATTATCTTCTTTTTTGGATGTATCTTACGTGTTTATGTAAGTGTGCAAAACCTCCTGATACAGTCTAAAAGCAATTAAAACAGTAAAGAGAAACAATAACTGATATGGCTTCATGTCCACCAATCAAAATAAAGCACTGGAAAGGAATTAATAGTACACAGAAACAAGAACTGTTCCAAATAAATCAATATCTGGGATTTTATTTTACAGTCTTACGTTGACTGCTATTTTATGGTCAGTCTGAAATTAGATTTCATGTGTAAGTACGGTTCAGCCTTAGTTAAGATTGTCAAATAATGTCTTATATATTGATTAGTGTTGTGCCAACATCTGCAGTTCTTCCTGGATACCAAATAGAATTGCTACTTAATCAAATAAGCAATCACTCAACAGCTGACCTGTTGGGAAAACAAACAAACAAACAAAAAAAAATGACTAAGCAACATCCTAAACCTCAGTAAATACAACAAAATCTAAAGAAATTTCCCAAAAAAACAACAACACCATCCAGCTCTTAAAACAGAAACTTAAATGCAAACAGAGTCACTGGAAATGAATTTCAGATGTGAAAGGAAAGCTTGAAAATGTCATTGCACTTAATTGAATATAGGCACATAAATATCTGGAACTGAATTTGAAAAAGTTGGAAGTTTCCGAAAGGGATCAAGTTAAAATGGCATTCAGCACAATGTACATTAAGGCTATTCCTATTCCTAAATTAGCTCATTGAAACTTCTACTGATTTTAAAGGGAAGGCTCATATGTGTACATCATTATGTGTATTTCACTCCTCCCTGATCTCAGGGCTGTTTCTCTATAAGAAATAAATAACATTGTATGCTGCCACTTCTTCAGCATCTTTTCAGTGTCTGCATTTTCTGTTTATGCAAAGTCTGGATATTACTTTTTTGCTAACAGAGAAGGAAATTACTTGTTTTCTAGTTTGTTCTCTTCATTGAAGTTTGCATAATGTCCACCTGACCAGTTAAAAGAAAAAAAACTAAAAGCAAAATGTAAATTTGCATAATCCCCAAAAGATTGCAGTATGTGTAAAGGTAAATAAATGTTTAGAGAAGGTACAACATGTTGCTGAAATATTTGCATAGCATTTGTATTTAAGCTGGAGAAATAACAATTAATATTCAATGTTTTTACATACCTCTAGTTAATTCTAGAAAATTAACACCTATTGCTTCAAGACTAGGAAGCCAATATCTGTGACTTGTCCTTCAGCAAAGTAAAAAGTTTTCCTTCTGAACAGGAAAATTAAAGTAACGAAAAAGCACCACTACCACTTTCTGTGCTTCTAAGTCTGCAGTCTCTTTCTGCTGGGTCTTTTCAAACGCATCACAAGTTTACCTTAACAAAGGTGTCTAATGGACCAGTGATATTAGAAATCACTGCTGAGATGTGTCTGTCATGATTTCTGTATCGTGATGCAACTAACTGACACTGAAGGCCTGCAACTGAAACGAACCAAGCTGGACTCTCAGCAAGTGTGTGCCTGACATCCATGTATATTATACCTACATCAAAAGGCTGCTGAAAGCTAGAGTGTCTCCAAACATGATAAGAATGCATGGAATACATAAAAACAACTGCTGTGTATGTATAAATTAAACAAAATATTTTGTAACAAAATTGCCAAGTTTGTAATGTAACGCCCGAATGTTTGGGTTTGTTTTTTTTTTTTTTCCACAGGGAAATAGAGCATAGTGCAGCTTTAGCTCATGAAGAACTAAACAATTTTTTTTGCCTCCCTGATCACCTTTTTAATGTTGTTAGAAATGATGACTAAGGAAGAGAATGATTGCTGCCTGATGAAAAACATGTACCTTAGGAACAGCTGTAAACAACACACCCTGAAAAAAACAAGCAGCCAAATAAACATACAAAAGCAAAACAAAACTCTAGAGAAAATATCACCATCTAACCAGGACTCTGGAGTTTGCAAAGTATATGCATGCCTTCATGCCTGTGTGGAACAAAAGGAGGGAGGAGGTGCAGCACTGTAAGGAGTGCTCCATTTTATCCTTAAAAGAGTGCAGCATGTGTATCTGTGAGATACAACTGGAGATAAAAAGGATTTATATGTCTTCATTTCCTCCTTCTCTTTCCTTCTGTGGCTGTAATTCGCTTGTTTTGGAGGAAGTCTGTTGTTTTAGGGAAGACAAGGCTGATTTTCTCAATTGCAAAGCTGGTAGGCATATAACAATGCTAAAACAGCAATAAAGAAACACAAATTAGAGTTTGGGCTTATCTGTTAGATTTGAAACTCTTTGTGGACTATGAAGAAAATGGATAGGATTCCAGATGAAATAGATAGAGGAGAATGCTCTTTGTGAATTAGTTTATAAAAAAATGCTTGCCATATGATTTTGTTCAGAGGGGAAGATATAAAATATTTCACACGTCTTTCAAATTAAAGTGTCATATTTGAAAAAGCTAGACTCCTCCAGTGTCTGGGAACAATGCCATAAAGTACCAACAGCCGACCTCAGTGGTGAAGGAACGTACGGTCTCCTAAGAAAATGAATGTTTGTCTGGCAAAGTAAAATGAAAAAATCCTACATGGTCAGGAAGCAAATCCTCACTTAAACCTTCCAGATATCTTACTTGTCTATTTTTTTCTAACTTTAGTTTATAAGAATATGAAATATTCTTTTAGCTTTACACTTCCATGCCAGGTTAGGTCATAACCAGTAGTGTGGTCTTCGAGTCTGGGCAAACCTAACACAAAAAACCTGAAATGATAGATGGTTCTGATGTCAAAAACTTTGCCTATTGTTTTGGTTTAGTTATAAAAACCATCTAACCCTAGCCATGCTCAAATAGCTAATGTTGACAAACACTGCTTACTTCCCCAGCAAGACAGAAGCTATGGAGATACCAGTGTACAGCTAAGATGAAACTACTATGTTTTGACATCTTTTTGTTCATGCTTAGTCTGTTGCATGATATGAGTATTTTAGTTCAATGTACTTATTTTATAATTGAGGCTGACTTAAAATTTCTTCACGGTCAGATACAGCCTTACAATACATGTCTTAACACATGATAGCACAACTGGTCTCCAGCTTGTACCCTTATTTTCAGACTAACTCTAGGAGAGCGAGACAGATAAGGATCTTCATTTCCAGACACCAGTCCTCTGCTTGGGAAATTGTTCAACAGAATGTTATTGGTTTGGGAAACAAACAATTGCTCTTGCTCTAATGATACAAACCCGCTGACTCTGATGTAAACTGAGGAAAACATAAAGAAAATCCAGTCATGCAAGAACAAACAAGAAACAAAACATTTTAGTCTTCTTGACTTATTGCTCTGTTTCAAGTTGAAATCATCCAGTTTGACATGGAAAGTCTGAGACTAATTTGGATATTTATTTTGCCCTTTTATAATTGAATAATGTTTAGTTCTAAGAGACCTTTTTGTTCTAATTTAAACATTACATTCTCCATGAATAAATATTTATTCATTGCATATGGTCTTTTCATTGCATGCAGACTGTTTAGTTTTCAGACTGAAAAAGGTCAGTTCATCAAAGAATACAGGTACCATAAGAAAACAAAAGCAACCATTTGTATAATTTAATGGCAGCAAGATGTCCAGGCTAACAGTCTGATTAATGAGTAACTTAATTCCTTTCAAAATCTTCAGTGAGGCAAATGTGACAACATCAAACATTTTTCATAGGAATAGGTTATAGCTGCATATCTTTTAACACCTAGAAAGGGGACTGAAGCCTCATTGATCCCAAAACTGGGCTAAACCCCTAGGTTACATGTATGTTAAATAGTACTTTGGAACATTTTTTGGGACAATAGAATGAGAATTTGTATTATATTATAGTGTTTTAACAGTTCTTCACATATTTTTAGGCTACATTTATGATGATTGCCCCAGTCCTTTTTCCAGTCTGATACTGCCACAAGTTGTCACTTTAGAAACACAATAATATCACCGGTACATCTTGGTTTATAGATAATACCAACTCTAAGAAACATAACCAAATTAAGAGTCATTCTTCCTAATGAAAAGTATGCTTTGGTAAAAGCGGATACACATGTGGTTTTACAGTTAACGTTTTTATTACTTGCACTGATTGAGATGAGTATTTCTTAACAAGGTGAACTGCAACTTGTAGCAAAACAAACTTCTTTTTCTTTTTCCCCTCAAATGCATCAATCCAGCTAGTGAGAGACACAGATAATGGAGAAAAAGGACTCTAAAAAAAATGCAAGTGAAAATTATGAATTATGCCATTTTTCAATTACAGCCTAAGGCTATCCCTGTATCATTTTAATGTTATATAGCCCCAGATAAAGGTCTGTCAAGAAAAGAACAAAAAAGTTGATATGGAAGACTGTATTGCTGTACTACAAGGATGTGTCCACAAGGATGAATAAATTCAAGAATTTTGAAACAAATTTTCAAATGGATAAATTGACAGATGTCAGGTTTTATGTTTACAGTCATAGTAATTCAGAAGCAAAAGTTAAAACATTTGATTTTTTTAAAATCTTTTTTGCTTAAATTTCCTTTCCTTTTAATTTTGAATATAAATAAAAGGAAATGAAGGAAATACATGGAGATAAAGTGCATGGAGGTAATTTCTGAATGAAAAACAATTTCACTTAATGTTTTAAAGTACAATAAAAGTATTAAAGAAAGATGTGGGGCAGATAGAGACAAAGAGCAATGTGTTAGAAAAACACTACATTAAGTGACTGTACTACAGTGCCCATCTCCCAGAGCATGTTGTACTAACTATCTGAAAGTCAGAATGTTAATGCTCATACCCTTAATCATAACAAACTAAAAATGTAACTAAATCATCAAGTCCTGCTCAATGATGAAAAGTCTATTTGTTGCAACTTGGGGAAATTAGGAAATTTAAGCAAAAGAAGTGAATTCTAACAAGATGTTTGTATTATAACTTCCATGGAACTAGAAGGAAGCAGTCAGTCAATTTAAGTGAATGATAGAGCATATAAAGGATGTTCTATTAAGTTTCCCTTCTTTATTTCCTAAACTAGAATACTATTTAGCAATAGATAGCAAATAGATGGAGAACTAATATGTTATATTATTGGGGTTTTGTTTTGCTTTCTTTTGTTTTTTTGAAAGGCAACACTCTACGAGGAAATATAGCCGTGCAAATGAGATTTTTTTCCTTTTGCATATGATTTGACAATTATGGTCTTGGAAGTGCCATCACTTAGGAAGAAAAATATTGGGGTAGCTTCTTTGGGGGGAAAAAAAAAATCATATCTGACCTCTTCAGTTAGTGGATTTCTAAGTGTTTCATGTTCCATTGCAAATTTTTCACCCTCACCTTCTGCTAAGCCTTATTATTCCGCGAGAATCAGTTACATCTCTCTCTCCTCTCTTCATCCCAGTGTATAGTTTCATAAGACAATGGCTTTTATTTCAAAGCCACTTTGGAGTAGCTGTGCCATTTTCTCCCTTTGATCATAGCTCACCTGCACAACAGCTTGAGCAGCAGCTGTAAACTGGCTCACTGAAATTACCTGCACTGGGAATATGACACCATTTTGACCCCTACAATTTCATTCAGCTACATTTGCGGAAGGGCCCAAACAGGGACAATATGGGGAACTCATAAATTGTCTTTCCTGAAAAAAAAACAGTGTCATGAAATTACATCTTTTACCCACTTGTTTTATCTTTTACTTCTCCCCTTCCTAACCTGTCAGTCGACTCCAAATGCTAACTACTTTTTCTGTCAAACTGACATAATGAAACCCATTTCATGGCAACTGTTCCCAGTGTTGATATAGTATCAAGTTTGGTTCTTCTTTTTCAGACTTGGAGAATATTTGAAAAAAAAAAACAACTAAACAAACAAACAAAAAAAAAACCCAAAGAAAATCAAACAAACCCATGACTGCTTAGTGTTTTGCCTAAGTGTATCAGTGGAACTAATAACAAGTGTTGCTTCCCTTCCAGTTTTGGCAGCATGTAATAATGTAAAATAATGTAAAATACAAATGCATAGGTATGAGGAAGAAGCAAGTTTTATATACAAACTAAGTTGAATAAAATTTCTTATGCTCAGGATTTGCATTGCTCTTATCCATAATATCTTTGTAGTTGCAGCACAAAATTCTGGCTGCTGATTTGTAAAGGCATATTTTATCTTATTTTCTCATTTAACACTCCACCTCCATTACAGTGGCATTTACAAGTTTTAAATCTCTGGTTGGATTCTGACTCTTTTCAGCTGCAGGGCTGTGGCCTTCCTGGGATCATGAAACACTCTTGGGACGGCTCCCATGACTAGAGTGTTGCACTGGGGGTACACAAGCTCTTCAAGAAAAACAGGATTGGAATACAAGGAGGGAGAGTTGCCCCCCCTATGTGAAAGTGCAGCTGGAACTGTGCCTGGAGGTGGAAGTGAAGCTGAGGGAGAGTTTATGTGTTAGGACTAAAGTAAAAGCAAGTATGCAGCCACCAAAGTAGGACGAGTGGCTGATACCTCAGAGGGCTGTGCTAGCATCTCGAGGTACCTTGATTGGGTGAATCAATGAACTGGCAGGAACCTCATGAGAGATTCTCCTCAACAGAGAGATGTGTCATGTTCTGCACCTGTGAAAAAACAACCCCATACACTCACATATGCTAGAGGCTGTCCAGCTGGGAAACAGCTTTGCAGAAAAGAACCTGGGGGTCCTGAGGAACAACAGCAATGTGCTCCTGTTGCAAAGGAGGCTAATGGCATCCTGGACTGCATTATACAAAGTGCTGCTGGCAGGCCAAGGGAGGTGAGCTTTCCCCTCTACTCACCGTTGTTACCAGGTCTGGGGTCCTCAGTGGAAGAGAGAGAAGGACATACTCAAAAAATCCCACAAAGAGCCGCCAAAATGACTAAGGGACTGGGACACCTTTTATACAAGGACAGACTGAGATAACCTAGAGGAGAGAAGGCTCAGGGGGAGCTCTGGAGTCTCTCCTTAGCAATAGTCAAAATTCATCT
Organism: Atrichornis clamosus; assembly: GCA_013400975.1. NCBI lineage: Eukaryota > Metazoa > Chordata > Aves > Passeriformes > Menuridae > Atrichornis > Atrichornis clamosus. Next base: position 41,365 of record WBMZ01002724.1, on the reverse strand, counting down.
GAGCACAGTCCTTGAAAAACAACATTAGTTTTCCCTGATTGAGCAAGATGGTTGGGCCAGATCACCCCTTGAAGTTCCTTCTAATCTCAAACACTATTAATCTATGAATTTGACTATCATATAGATACATTTGAGGTTAATCTCTGATTTTTCTAGTATCTCCTGTATAATAAGATTATTAGTGACATTGTTAAGCATGACTATGACTGAGATCAAGTAGTTCTGTTTTTGCTTGAGGAACTGGCACCTACCAGTGCTTTGTGTTTAAAGAAGTCAAGAGATGCAGAGAATCAGTTTCTTGACAGTGCTGTGGTCTGTTCCTCAATATAATCATATAAAATAGCAGTGCATTACACTGGGTTGAAAAGAAACTTGAGCAGCCTGCTGAAGCAGTGTCAAAAACAAAGTCTTTCTCCCTTTTGCTTTCTTTCTCTTTGTAAAAGCTGTAAAAAATGTACTTTTAGGAATTACTGATCTAAGTTCATTATGCAATCATCTGACAAAGTTTTCCTTTTTCATTCAGGTTGAAAACAGTGCTGGTATAAGATCTGGCATCTTCATTCACACACAAGAATTACTATTTGGATTAAAGCTGAGTTGAGCCCAAAGAGAAGTGGTATCCTGAGCTTCCACTTGATTATTAATTGGACTAATACCTAATGTTTTCTAGCAGTATTTGGATTTATTCAAGTGCAGGGAAAATAAAATTTAGGTTGTTAAATTTGGTCTGGTGCGGGAGTTTTTTGTTGGTGGCTTATTTTGTTTTGTTTTATTTTTTTTTCTGGACTTCATTATATTACATAATATCAGCCTTATCTATTCCCTCAGATATCACTTCTGGAAAAGTTCAAGTTAATTTCTTTTTCATAAGGGAGTGCTATATTTTGGGTTAGGCCAATAGAACATTCTGAAAAGCTATAGCCAACAGGACAAGCCACTGCAGTGTATTTCTTCTATTTGTGCTTGAAAGGATACTGTGAATCATGTAGTCCTCTATTTTTCCATCTTTCTTTTTTTTTTTTTTATTTATTTTATCCTGTGATTAACATACAAGCAAAATCTCTACAATCATTTAAAATAAGAAGCATGTATATGACACCAATTATTGCTCTCCATGATGATATTCACTGACATAATATTAGGAAAGAAACTGAAGATCTGAAATTTTGTATAGGCTTAATTTAGGTTTCAGAGAGGAAAGGAAAAACTCAGTAATAAGAACTTACTTTAGGAACTGAACGTTAAGATCGTATATTTGCCTGTTTTTTCTCCCACTTCTTAAAGCACAGAGTCAGAAGAAGATTAATGTATTGAGATAGGTGGATAACACTAACCATTTTTAAATGGATGTTTTTCACGGTTTTCAAAGCTTCAAACACCACTTGCATCTTGAACAACTTCAGCAATGCTGTCTGAGTATTGTTTGAAAAACAACAAAACACTTTCATCAGGATGACAGTCTGGAAAAAAAATGACAAATAATTCCTCCACACAGATATTTTGAAATACTGTGTTTTGATGGGTGAGATTAAGTGTTTTAGATGGAGGACACTTCTTGCTTAGAGGGACAGTGTCAAGTTTAACAACTTTTTGCTTAAATAAAGGCTTTGCTTTGGTGCTAAAAAACACCTTATACTCAGACTTGACTTTTCTTCACCATGTTTTCTCTCCCCTGTTTTGCAATATGTTGCTTGTTTTAAAGTTTCTCAAGTTTTGAAAGTACAAACAGGGGTGTTGATGTCTTTGCCTGAATTTAATTACTCTAAGAGTATAACAGCATAACAGCATATTAATAAACATAGCCCAGAGAGCATCATGTTTTAATTCCTAAAGGGATAAAATTTGATATTTTTGTAATGTCTTCCAGAATAGTGAATGATAATTGGATAAATTATGTCTTGATTTTTGAAATAAACCAGGCTCTAAATTCAAAACACATTAGTACATATTTGATATGATGACCTGTTCTAGGATCTTCTTAGCAACTGGAAAAAGTGACACTCTGGACAACAGCTGCATTTTCATTTTTAAAAGGCCATCATTAGTTATTAAAGCCTGTTACCAGCTTAGTCTCCCAGATACCCTAAGAAGTGGAAGGATGGTGCTGTTAATATGAGAGGAGTTAAGGGAGTTTGATTCAGCACTTTGTTTTGCCACTGATGACTTCTGTGATATTAAGGAAGTTGCTTTTTCTCCAGTCCACTCAGTTTCATGACAGCAATATAGGACAACAAGATGTTGCTCTTTTATTAGTTTGTTGTGAGACTACTGAAAGCCTAATCATTGCCAAGTGATGAAATCACTCAGTCAGGAGCAAATGACTGGAAAACCTATTCCCTCATTTACATTTATTTTCATTGAAAAAATGAAATTTTTGAAGAATTAACTGAAGAGAAGGATCACAGCCCTCCAGCCACCTTCAGGAGGACACAGCTGAATCAGACTCTTCCCTGCCCATTCGGTCAAGTAATTCCCGTTGGCAATTTTCAGCATTTCCTTTGCAATAACTTAACCAGCAGATTTCTGTGCAAAAGTACGATCAATAATACCTTTATTTTCTAATTTAACCTAGCTAGTGCAAGCCGACTGCTGGAGCTAAAGACACTCACCATTTTGATCTTCTTCTGTAATTTCATAAATTAATAAAGTACTGACTGCCCCTCTTAGGGCTCTCAAGAACATAAACTACCTACATGGTTTCCTTAATTTTCAGAAAAAGTATTTTATCTAAACTTCATAATATTTCTTTCAGTTCTGTACTCATTTATGTGCACAAATAAATGTCCATGAAGTCATTTAACTTCCTCACTTTAAATATCTACAAGAGGAATAATGTAAGTATTTCTGTACATAAGAACTTAATGAAGTCTTCAAATATGTTTCTTAAATGAAAATAAAAGTTAGAAAACTACACTTTCAACTTTGATTTATTTCTATACACTAAGATATACATGAGATAGGAGTATAGATTGAGAATTTTGCAAGAAATTCAAGCGCTTCACTTGTGTATTCTGAGTATGATTATCGAAGAGAGATGTTTATTACCTTGACACCCTGTTTTCAAAATACTTTTGCTTACTATCGAAGTATCTTTGCAATAGCATTTCTTACTTTGAAAACATATTGTATTAAAAATTATTTTTGTTGCATTAAGGTTTGTTTCTCTTAGCTTTCCTTTTTCTTTCATAATTAATGTATCACTCCTTGGGGTTTTTTAACTTGACATATGAAAGTAAATATAGACTAGGTCTCACTAACACTAAACATAGTTTCTTCTTTTAACTTTAGCACATGGTGGGTGAAACTATGGTACCGTTCAAACAAATGGAAGAGATCTCATTAAGATGGGTATAATAAGGATTTCACCCAACATTTTCCTCTTGGTTGCTTTATAAGAGACAGATCTATTACTTCTCTGCCTGTGGAAATATGATCAGAGGCTACAGCTCAGTGTTTGAGATTATCTTGCAAGTCTACAGAAAGCTCTGAGAGCAGTCCTTCATGTTACTTTAGGCTTATCTGATGCTTTCTTCACATGGATGACAGCCTCACAGGGGAGTGTAACTTCTTCACCTGACACTGCTGTAAACAAAAGGGATTAATGTCCCAGTTCAAAACACTTCTGATACCTATTTCTCAGGATGCATGTCTAGCACCATCCTCATCTACAAATACCTTGTAAAATAACATCTGAAACACACAATTTTGCCTATGTTATTGATCATGTCTAGACCAGAGCAGCCTGGAGCTCTCTCCAGTTTAACCTCGAGATTCATTATGGCTCGATGACTTTCAACCAGAGTGAGATTTAAGCAAGCAGCAATTTCTCTTGAGCCTCAATTTATTTTGGATTAAAAAAAAGTGCTCCATCTGGGCTGGCAGGGAGCCATGGACTGCTTCTGTGTGTCTGAATGATTAGGGAAAGATGGGCCCCAGGATGCAACAGGTGTGTTTCAGCAGGAAATACAGAGATTTTCAAATGGGATGATTGCATATAACAGCATGAGTCTACTTATGTCTTCCGAATACAAGGACATGCACTTGTCAGAAATTCAATTCATATATAAATGAGTATTTCAAAATAGAATCTATATACCATATTTTTATTATATGTATTATATTATATTTATGTAGACCATATTTTTATTTGTTGTTTGTTTGGAGTTTTTTTGTTTAGTTGGCTTGGATAGTTATTTTTGTTTTTGTCTCAAAATTTAGTGAGAATTTTGGAAGCTGAAACCTTTAGATTTAGGTATCAGCTCAGGAATTCTCAAAAACGTAGTAAATAATTTTATTTACATTTATTAAGCAACCATATCCTTAGAAAAAAAATGATGGGAAAAAGAACTAAATCAAATTATCCTGTAGTGGAGGGCAATTGCAATATATCTTGTCAAGACCAGAAAATATAATTTCAAAGTTCAAGTAAGAATTTTTCATATACTGTGCTGTTATATTTTTCAACTTGAAAAAGAGATTATTTATAGTGGAGAAATTTATAATAAGAAGAATCCTCAAGGATTATGCTATAAATAATTTTTTCATTAATCTCTGAGTCGGGTTTTATAGAAAACAGACCAAGAGAATCTCTGCTATCTCTATTTTAACAGAAGGGCACAGAACTTAAGTTCATGAACTGGAAAGTCTCTGTGTCTGTCTTCCTCTCTATACTTTTCCTACTAGGTTTAAAAAATATAAATTTTTTGGATTACAAATAAATAACTGTCATTATTATTTTACTCCCTTTTAACACTTCCTTTAGAAATTTTACAGTTATTTCAGTAAAGCAGTGCATATAGTAACATAATCCTTGCCAGAATGATTCTACATAGATCTTTGAACATGATCTTTGAGAATGATCTTTGCTCAAATAGTTCTGCTTAGAATAGAAATCCTATTTAAAGATTGGTTAAAAGATTGAAAAAATCACAAAGGCTTTCCTTTTAATTTAACTCTAACTCCTCTAGTTTGTGGGCATTACATTGTTAGAACTGTTAGAGGTGAGGTGCACAACCCTTTTATTCAGATTTGTATATCTTCTCAGCAGCCCTGAAACATGAGTAAATACCAGTGATCAACCCTCTATGTATGTCATTTATTTCCAAATGTTTTTAAACAGAACAAATCTCATTATCTTTCTCAAAGGCCAGTTGTTTTACAAAACCAGTTTTTTAGAATTTTTATTTTCTGACTTTCTCTCTGATCTTTACAGCACAATGAAATGTACCTATTTTTCACGGAACTAAAAGGTCTCCTCTTGTTTCCTATAAACACTCCCCCCCAAAAAAAACCCAAAACCCCCCAAACCAACCCAAAAATCCTATTTTATATGATTTATTGAAAGATCTTTCATTATACTTTTGTCATATTCATTTTTTGGGGGTTTTTTTCAGCCAAAATTCTACCATCCTTCCAATCATTTACAGCTAATGCAATTGCCATAAAAAGAAAGATTTTCTTCTGAGTAGTTCTACATAATCCAATAAAACAGGTCACGTTCATAAATTTTGCAGAATGTACTGTCACGACGCTGCACATCAGGAGAGGTGTAACATATTATTGGACTGTTAAAGAAAAAACAGGGAAAGTCTCCTCAAATGTAATGTCCCTTGGCAACCAGCATGATATCAACATTTGTTTAAATATTTTGAAATGTCTGCATTATTGGAACCTGATTTGAGATTCAGGTTTCTGTTAGAGTAGTGAACCCATTTCCTGAGAAATCTTGATAAAAAACCTCTCCCTTACAAAAAGCAATCTAAAATGATGCAAGTTTTAAAAATACTTGGAGTTTTAAAAATACTTAAAAATATCTCGACCTTTAAAAGGATGTTTTGGTCTTGAAAGGAAGGAATACAGAAAAAGAAGGAATGGAAGAGAGAGAAGAATTTAACTTTTTCCTTTTTATATAAAATAACAAGAGGAGTATAATGCTGTCTTCAAATTCATTGATAGCCTAGAAATTATAATTAAATACTTATTTTAAGGGCAAAGTGTGGCTTTGAGTAGCAAGTGGGGACTGTTACTTTTTTCTGTAGTTATTTTAACACAAATTAGGTAAACAATCCCAGAAACACTTGTTGCCTTTTCACAGGTTTGAATCTGTTTTTACCATTTCTTTGTAATCAGAAAGGAGAGCTTTGTAACTGAAAGCTAAAGCCATAGCATAATCATCTCTTTCCAAGAGAGAGTTTTAAAGAGAAATGCATATACCCAGGCTAATGGTAAAAGAGCAAATGTTAACAATACTACTATAAACATATGTTTGGACTCTGAGATAGGATTTCTAGCATCTCAGACTACCATGGAACTTCCTTCCATCTTTATCACTGTCAAGGCCTAAGAGGGAAATTGCAGTTTGGTTCTCATCAGCATCACCAACTGTTTGTGTAGAGGTCATTGCTGAATGGTAACCAAACGACAGGCAACACTGAACAGCTGCCTCAACAGCTTTACCAGTACAGGGGGTGAGAGAAAGTGAGAATTGAAATGTAGGTCTCCTGAATGCTGTGCTACTGATTATCCCTTCTCCCTACCCTTTTTTTTTTTTTTTTTTTAATCAGGGGTTCACTGAAAGTTTTAAAGGCTTCAAGTGTGAGGTAAATATTGCTAGGTCACTTAGCTGCTTGTCAAACACTACAGAGAATAAAACAAATCTGCAGAGGCCTCAAAGTATATAAATGGATTTTCTAGATGGGACCAACATGTTTTTGTCACATGTAACATCTGATTGAGGAACTGTCTTCTACAAATATTTGATGCAAATGAGAACATGCTCTCACATGAGGAGTCCTGCTGATTTCTGTGAAACATAATGATTTGCAGTATTGAGACTGTTCTGTGGCCAGTAAGGCTCAGCTGGATGCTTGTCACAGTCAGTTCTAAATTTGTGCAACACAGAAATCAGTCTTCATATTTTCTTCGCATTTGGCTTGAGGTCATGTTTTTAGCTGGTTCTTAGAAAAAGCAATAACGCTCTTCATTTATCAATTTATTTAACCCAACAAAGACACACAGTATTAAAAATTTATTTATTTCCGCTGCCTTTTTAATTTTTTTTAGTTGCCGAAATATGTAACCTGCTTATGCTTTAAGTATTGTATGTCATAGCTAATTGAAATTTAAAGCTTAAAGGTTTTCATACTGTAAGATGAGAGTTTCAGCAGTTCACGTGTACTTAGCAGACAATCTCCGAACTGGAAACATGCTGAGGTGGACTTACACATGGCAACACCAGAGCATGTCATATGCGTTTTAGCACTTCTACAGCTCTGATTCAGGCACTCACAGGAAAGCATGCTGAATCCATTTCTTTGTGGAAGCTGCTCTTGGAAAGGAAGGGATTTTAATTGAATATGTGTGTTGAGGAGGGTAAGAGTACCGGACGCCTGAAATTAAGTTTGCCTGTAACCTTCAAGGCAGTATGTAAACTAATGAGATGTAGAATTGCCACTACATCTGTTACCATTTGCTCACATTTAAGATGAACACTTAAAAAAAAAAAAATCTATTATGGAACCCTATTTGCTGAAAATAATATAATTTGTGCATACACATCCATGCTGTATATTTAGTGCTTGAGGAAAGCAACTAAATGGGATACTTTTCTTCTCCTTTATATTAATATTTAATTAAAAGCTCAAGATACTCTTTTTTGACAGATACTCTTTTAGCCATAGGGGAAATATATCTACAGTAACACTTTCCTTGTTTGATCTCCTTTTTTTGGGTCAACTTACTTTCATACACAGACACAGACAGATACTGCATTCCATAACAGAGACACAATGCTGTTAGCAATTTTTATGCTTGAGGCCAGGGAAATTGTATCACACTTGCTTTTGACTCCAGATCAAGAACTGTAGCTGTAGCATGACAAAAATAAAAATAGAGAAAAGGCTTTGAAGGTTTCAAATGCTGAAATTCTTAAGTCTGGCTTATTAAAGTGGTTACTTGTTCACAGCAGCATTTGCTGCCTTACTAATGATCTTCTGGTTGGGATGGATCCAGACAGTGTATATCATACAGAAGTTTGAAATTTCACAATAAGCTGTTTCAGTAAGACTTTAAGTGGATTGTGGGGGGTTGGGGAGCAGGGAGGAGAAGCAAGAGAAAAAGAAAAAAAAACCAACCAAAAATACAGTATCATGAGATGCAAAACATTTTATTTAAACAAGAGATTTCTAAGTCAAAGAATATTATAAAATTGATATCCAATTTCTCCACTTATGACACAGTCAAAATTCCCTGTGGAAATAAACTTCTTCTGATCTAGCAATCACAGTGTTTGAAGTTTTACACATACCTCTCCTTAAAATACTGTTAAAGAAGGGAAATTCCAATTATTCCTACCTTACAGCTGTGTAACATAGAGCCTTGTACAAAATAAGTGCCTTGTGTGCCCATAATGCACAGCCACCCTGATTCACAGATCCTCAAGAAGAAAAAACTGTCTGTTTCCAAATGAATTAAAGACTGTACAGTGATTCTCAAAAGTGCCTCAATTCACCTTTCTTTTTGCTTCTGACAAATTATTACTCCAGAGGCCAAGTTTTCTGTCAATGATTTATGGACCTTTTGAATATAATCATTCCAACAAGGGGCTCTGCCACAGGAAAATGTAGACACATCTGGAAATTACATTACTCTTACTGATTACTGATACTAAATATAAATATTAGTGTAAGGTTGATGACTTCTAATATTAATACTAGCACAAATGTGCCCTCTATTTATGTAGTTTCATCTCTGCTGAGGCAATAAATAAAAGAGGAAAAGTGTTTTTCAAAATTTTTGCCTTAATATCAATGAATGTGATGGACAACTGAGGAACTGAAGCACATTTGAGAAAACTGAATTGTACCTGCTCCATAAGCACTGCTCAGTGTATATCTCCTTTCACTAGACTTTTACTGGTTTTGTGTTGGAAGACTTTTTGGAGAGAAATGTCATAGACCCAGCCAGTATAAAAGTTTAACCACATGTATCCATGGGATACGACACCTTTTTCCCCATAACTCAATTATTTCCCCACCTCTGAGCTCCCTGAACTTTTTCGCTGGGAAGGTGGCAAGTCACTAGAACAGGTTGTCCAGAGAAGTTGTGTTTGCCCCATACCTGGAAGTGTTCAAGTCCATGGGGCTTTGAACAACCTGGTCTAGTGAAAGGTGCTCTGCCCATGGCACTAAGGTTGTAACTAGATGCTCATTAAGATCCCTTCCAACCCAAACCATTCTGCAATTCCTCTATGCAGGGCACAAAGAAAATATTATATATTTCATAGCTTGCTTTTGGCAAGCCTTCTTGGAGAAGGCGAGAAATTTTTTTAATGTTAGAAACAAATTATTGCCTTCAGTTCTTGTAATTTTATACCTCTTTTTCATTTATTATCACAGTCATTTTTTTTCTGCATGTAGTTAAATATTTATCCAAACAATCTGTGGGGGAAAATAAAAAGTTATGTTTCAAGCCATTTTAAAACAATTTTCATTAAAGGGGACAGAGAGCTCTAAATGCCACTGAAAACGTGCCAGAATTTTATGCATGCATTTCAATTTTGTTTATTTTTTAATGAAATAATTAACCTATCCAACACATAATTCTAGAGAGGAATCAAGCTTTTGACAATCCAGTTTTCAGCAAGCTGGGACTTATTTTATTAAATTTGTTTTTTGGGATCAGATTGAAGGGATGTAGTAATAATTTATCTTAGAAATACTAGCTATGAAGAGTTTAAACTGTGACTTCACAGACGAAAAACAGTCTGAGGTATTCTCTTATGTCTAGGAAACATAAAAACATAAATTCCTTTCCCTGTTTCTAGAGGAAGCTTCTGCACAGGTCCATTCCTGTCCCTACTGCTCTTCTACTGCAGACGCAAAGGACTCCTACTTCAGTTTCTAGTGAATTTTTAGGCAGGTACATCCACTAGACAGCAAAGCAAGAGGGAAGACAGATTGCAGCATCATTGTTGAATACACCACAAAGCCTGTCCCTGTCATGATGGCCAATGGATGTAGCAGATCAGCTATAGCCAGCTTGTAGAGCATTTTTATCCAGATGGAGTTTTCTATCACTCTCTGAGAGAATTGCTATTCTCCCCTGAAATCATGGCTTTTATAGAGGAAAAACCAAATAATACATTGCTTGTTCTGGCTGCTATGAGAGGAGATGGAGTCTCTGAGGCAGAAATCCTGCTGGAACACATGTAGAGAAGTAGGAGTCAAGGCTAGTGAAATCTTGCCTGCATTGTCTTTCTCAGAGTTGTCCCCACATCTTCAAACTGGGTTTGCTTTAGAAGCAGCTGGATATTGCAATCAAAAGGACAGCCAGGTAGGTAAGGCACAATTGTGCAATAGATACCGTCAATGAATCCAACTCAGGAGTGAAAAGGGGACTAAATTTCTGAAAGGAGAAATGTGTTTTTTAAGAATCTGTAGCTAAGAAAATTCTAACCATATAGGCATTATCATTTCTATATCATTATCATTTCTATTATCATTATCATTATCATTTCTTTATCATTTCTATTATCATTTCTATATCCCAGGTAACCTGGTTAAATAACATTTTAGAAAGACCAATGAGCTGTCTATGCTACCGTTTAAGATTTTATTCCATGCATGAGGTACATCATGGCAGAAAGCCCTAAGGTAGTGTTTGAAATGCAACCTGCATGGGTTATGATGAAGACAGATGAGAATTGGGCTTTTCACACATTGTTAACCTTTAAGAGATAACAATTAAGGACAAAATAGACTATGACAGTCATCTGGATGAGTATCTTATTGTAGGTATAATAGAAAGATGCTAATAGAGGAATAGTTTTATCAAAGTGATAAGCTTGGAAAAATAGAACAGAATAGAACAGTTGATTTAGAAGGAACCCACAGTGACCATCTGGTCCAACTGCTTAAATCTAGTCCAACTGCCTTTGTTTAGTTTAACTGTCTAGACAAAGAAGAAGAATGCCAGAAGATGCATTTCTGCATACTTTTGAATGGATGTACATTGAAAAAGACCACATTTGATAGTGTTGGAAAATTAAAAATCATAAGTAACAGAACACATGAATATGGAGTTAAAAATCATCTTAAAGGTGTTGGATAAACCCTAGATACCTAAAAATTATATTGATGCACATATTATTGCTTATTATTTAGCTGTATTACTTCGGGTGTCTCACAGGAAATGATATATTCTATTACTTGATTCACAAGAATTTGTAAAAAATTTTAAAACTTAAAAATTTTTATTTCTGCCAAAACAAAAACTGAAGCAAAAGTTTTAACTGGCATGAACGGGTAATTCTGGTATCAATTTTATTTATTTCTCTCTTTGGGTTGATCCACAAGTGTCATATCAGCCCATCCATAGCAAAAAAAAAAAAAAAAACCAAAAAAACCCACTCAGGAATATTAATTATTTAGTCTATTTCTATAACTCATAACAGCACCAAAAATATACCTATGAAATTGTGTTTGTACAAATCTAGGAGAAACATTGCTGTCATTTGCTTGAATTAGATGGAAATATAAACTATCTTTTAAGGATCAACCTGGCATTAAATACACATCTGCAATCAGGCACAGGTGTCACAAAGAGGAGATATCAAAACAAGCAACTTATATAAGGGATTATAAAAAACAAAATCCCCCCTGGAGATATATCTAGTTGTTTATGCATTTCTTTCTTTTTAAGTGGAAAGTAATGTGGATCATTAATATCTGTCTGTGTATTAGGGAGATTTTTTGCTAACAGAAATAGTGTAATATATGAACAAAAAGGCTTTGAGCTGTTGTGAAGGTGAGAATTGATGAAAACATGATGTAGAGATCTTCAAATGGCATCTGAAAAGCAGGATCATAAAATTATATAATTTTACTTCTCCCTTCTTTCACCCAAGTTTTCTTAAATGTTATTTAAATGGTTCAAGCTCTTTGCTCAGCACCCTGTTCTAAGGAAATCAGCATCCTAAAAATAATCCTTCTGTATGCATATGTTAATTAATAGTCATCTATTATGTTTCTAATGGCAAAGCAAGTCCTATCTTAGTCATTTTAGAATGCGTTTTCTCCTGGAATGACCTTTAGGATGCTCTGTGTGTGTGTGCATGCACACACATACATTATTCATGTACTGAAACACAGCCCAACGTAGATGGCATGAACAGGAGTCCTCTCTACCTGCAGCATTTCCATGACAGAAAGAACTAAATTTGTAAGGAAAGCATACAAAATATGAGGTCTTTAAATGGTAGCCTAGTTCAATCTTTGACAAAAAAGGGAAGGATTTTTTTCCTTTAATTTTCAAAATAAATACAACAGCCTGTTTGCATCTCCACAAATCATAGCTGGCCCATACTATTTGACTTCCTTTGGTATTAGATTGGCAAAACCAACTCTTTTTATTGCAGCAACACAACAGATAAGCTTTTAAAGGGGTCTGCCAGTACTCAAGTTTTGATACTTATACCTCAGTAAAAATATTATAAACTGATTTTATGAGCAGAAAATCAGTAGGCATAGGAACTGTTTCTCAATTCCCAACTTCAATCAAATTGTTCTCTGAAGAAAATTATAGTAGTGAGTTGCTATTCTCTGTTAAAACAAGGGGACAGATTCCCTCCTTGTACAGAATAAGTCCCTAAATTGCCAGTGTGGGGCTTACACCCCCGAAAGTTAAGCCTAAATACTTTGAAAAGTGACCAGAGATCACTAGTTTTTCTTCCTTCTACTTTTTGCCTTTTTTTTCCCTCCTAGGTTTCTTTCCTCTATCAGTCTTGTGACTGATGTTTGTAGAACTGTTATAAAAGGCACTTTAGATGCTTAAAGATACGGCAAGTTCAGTTAAAAAAAAAAAATGGTTTTTTACCAGATGCTCATTACTTATCTAGCTACATATTTGTAAAGATGTAACACCTTTCTCACATATGGAGACAGGAGTAATCCAACAATGCCAGAGGGAGTGTATACTGTTATTGTGAATCAGCAAACAAATCCATACCTAGATTATATACATATATATATGGGAAACCACAAACATTTCTGAAAGCCTGTTTCTTTTAAAATTTAAAGAAAATAACTTTGGAGGTCAGACTCACAAATTAAAACCACATCCTGTGTTTAAAGAGACAGAGAAAACAAAGAAACTCTATGGACATTCCCCTTATTGCTTCACATTTCTTTTGCTTTGTTGTGAATAGCTTCATATGACAGTGAAACTGAGAAGGAGCACAAAAAGCTTTCAAGTCATTATTCAGAAAACAAAGCAAACACCACTGGCACAAATCCACATTGTGACGATTAATCACTTTTGCAAATACCAGCTGAGTATAAAAAAATTAGTACACTGTAACTGGTTTCATGTTTTTATTTTCATGAAATTTTAAAGATTAAAAATAAAGCCTTTGTACACTTTGGTATATGAAGGAGAGGAAAAGAAAAGTTAATTTTGCCTTCACTTATTTGCTGTTGCCAATGTAACTTGTTTCAGGTGCTTGATGAGATTATTTCTTCCTTTTTTAATTCTTCGTCTTTAAAAAAAATCCCATAAAATTTCTTATCTGAGAATCGAAATTCGATTTTATTTTTTAAATTTTCCTACAGCATATATGCTGTCAAGAAGCAGAAGTAGGTTACACTTAATCAGATCCAGTTTTCTACCCAGTTAATTGACTTAATATGTTGCTTCTACCCTGCTGATAATTTATTAGTCAAGACCTGAAAAAAAAAAAAAAGCAAGCATAGTAGCACATGGAAGAGCTAAGATGATTCCATTTCATTTGTATATTAAGAAACAGTTATGATTAAATAGTGTTTCATTATTGTCAGCTTGGAAATATTAGGTTACCTTAAGGATTGGTTTATGAATTTTTTTTTTTGAAATGGTTTTAAATTGACAAACTTCCGAAGATTCCATTTGTTTTCCTTTTCACATGCACACATATGCTTAAGTGAACTTAGATGAAAGCTGAAGTTGAAATTAGCAGTAGCCTAAGGGCATTACTGTAATTACTAGGCCGTTTAAAATATATCAGTATCATGTCTAATATAATAAAAGTAGAGTTATAGTTGTAGCACAGTTAAGAACAAGAGACTCAGCGAAAGGCTGTCAGATTCTGTTAGCTGAAATCAGAGTTAAACTAAACGCATTATTGGTATGATTATGGCTACTGTTCTTACCAGAAAATCATCTGCAAAAAGGTCCTTTGATTGGTCTGGCTTTTTTTTTATTTTTATTTGTTTTATTTTGCTTTTCCTAAAGCAGATTAAAACAACATAATGAGTAACAGGGAAGCAAACCAAAATCAAGATGTTAAGTTGCACAAAAATTGTTCTTATCTGTTATATTGTATCATAGAAACGGGGCTAATATTTCATATTACGATTATTAACAATTTCCAAGTTAAAGGGATTTCCTTCTCTTTCTCTGCATTAAGAAGAGTAAATGACAGCAAATGTTGTGCAAACTTTCAAGTGGAATGAGAAATAAGTGCAGTAAGGTTTTGGTACTTAACGTCCTTCTGAGATTGTGAACTGATTTCCAAGCATTCAGAGCTTTTCAGGGACAGACAAATGCACATGCAAACTCTGCTACTGTTGTTAGGAACAGGGTTTTAGAGCTTAAATTGGGTCAACACAGGGTTCTTTCCACCAGGTGAGACATATGGTCATAAACAAGGCCAGGGCAGCAAAAGTGCCAGTCTGGAAAATGCAGGTGTTTTGTAGAAGGGGGTGGGATAAACAAAAGCTGTTAAGCAGAGCATCACCCTGCCAGAAGCAGAAAGCAACAAATAGATTTGCTTTGTAATTAGGGAATGGTGCACACTGTTATTCAGTCTTGCAGTGCAGTCCTTCATCTCCTGGGGAGATGAGTGTAGCCAGGTGGCTGTTTCCAGGCTTTGGTTGATTGACAGTGTGTGTGGCAGCATTGACGAGCCTCTTTTCAGTTCTGCCTATTTTGGTCTTCTGAGCTTGAAATGCCCCAAGCCTCAGAATATTTTAAGTACTTATCTTGGCATTTTTCTGGCTTGGAGGGTTCTGTTTTTGTCTTTGTCTGTTTGTTTTGTTATGTTTCTCTTTTTCTTTTTATTATGGAAAAATATTTTTGTACCTAAATAAAGCTGCCTTTGCAACAAGCATATAAAAAGCCCTGAAAGGTATCAACATAGAAGTAAAACATTTTCTTCCACTCAATTATTGCACTAGGGACACGTTTAGTTCAGGATGTTCAACAACTCCAAAGAGAAAAGACATCTGGGTTCAATTCATAAAAGCCTAGGGCAACTAAACAAACCTTCTAAAATGACATTGAAGTAGGAGGAGGAGGTGATTGTTTCTGTGACCACAAAGAAAACTCATCTATTATGTAGAGACTAACAAAAAGATACAGATTTTTTTTAAAAAATGAAGTGATTAAGGAATATTCAAGGCAGAGAAAATAAATTAAAGGAATAATTCTGGTAGGTTGTTTCTGAGACACTGGTGTGATTGTCTCATAGACTCTTTATTGTGTTTATAGAGAGAGATAGATGTGTTAAAGAGTAGCTTTAGGAAAATGCCTGAAAACTACAAAATGTTTTAACTGCATGACATTGTTACACCTTACCAACTCTCCAGACAACCACTTCACTCTACAATAGTCTAGTATTCTCTTTCTATTACTGATTTCTGTGAAAACACTTTAATATTTCCAACTATTCAAAGACATGTTATGGAATAATGTTTCTTTGACCACAGTGGTCAGAGGTGATCAATATTTTTGTGTTATCAGCAGAAAAAATTTTTTTCTTAATTCATGTAGCTGCAGTCTTCTTGATATAAACCTTTCTGCTTGCTATAAACCACAATACCAAAAAAAAAAAAAGGCAAGACTTAGAGCCATTTAGTTAAGTGACATATAATCAGTAGGCTACTTTTCCTTCATAACTATTGTCATCCTTTTGTGTCTACATGATTTTAATATATCACAATGACAAAGAATTTAAGAGCGCAAAACAGATCTATTTAGCATTTAATATTATTTATCCATACTTTATTTCTTTATTCATCTGGTTTCCAATCATATACTACTTTGTTTTTCCATTTTTTTTGCTATAATTCCTCCCTCCAGATCACTTTAATACATTAATTTTTTTTTCAAAAAAATTGCAATCTGCTTTTTCTCTGTCAAATCCATTCACACAACTGTCAAATTCACTGAAAAAATCAAATTTATTTTAAATTATTTCTGATACTAACTAATAGAGCCTTTCTCTTAATGGAAAGCATTTAATGAAATATCTAACTTTTACAAAAACAAGCTGGGCCGAATTCACTCTATGTCCCCATGTACTCAAGGAATACAGGACAGTAGGGTGACTTTCAAAGAAACAATACATGAGACACGAACACCTTAATAAAAGCATGGAGGGAAGAATAGAACATTGCTGTGTTAAGTTCTCCAAAAGAATGAGTTAGAGCTTGTATCTAGTGTCCTTATTTTGCCCTGGGGTGAAATACCTGAAGATTAGGAAGTTGTAATTTGCAGTTACTCTTTCTCTTTGATCTACCATGTTCAATTCAAGTGAAGAATATGCCAATATAACATATCCAAGCCATACTGGTGAGGCTGTCAGCACTAAAATGAAATTATCTAGTACAAAACAGATGTTCTATCTCCTAAAGTATTTACTATCTACTTTCAAAAACAGCTTGAAAAAAAGAGCTGAAAAAAACCTTTAAAATAAAAAAGAAGAAAAAGACTCTGAAAATAAATATTGTAACCGTAAGCAAAACTGAGTAAAAGAAAATGAGAAACACTGAGAAGCACAGCTAACAAAAATACTAAAAGTATTGATAAATATTTAACAAAATAAAATACTTGTTTTACCTATTTATTGTTGTATTTATGAAAAACTTAAAAATACAAAGCATATGGGTATGTTCCTCTCACTGGGAATTCAATATGCAAAAGTTGTGTGAGATTAGGGTTAAATTCAAAACATCTAAAGTGTATAAAGAGAGAATTCTAAGGCCAGATTCCATAAAGATGTCTAAACTAACGTTCTTGGTTGATTATATATTTTATAGAGAAATTTAGGCTCTGTAGAATTTTAGAATGAAGGGAGCTTAATTTCAGAATGCTTTTGATACTGACTTAAGATACTGAGGTTTTATGACTTTTACGATATTTAGCAAAATGTCTACTTAAAGAACATAACACAAGAACTTGGTTTTGTTCACTCACCTAAGGAATGTACAAATCTCACAGCAGAATAAGGACACTTGTTAAGGACAACTGAATCTGTCAGATTGAAAGACCCAGTTGATTCTTCCTTCCTGGCTCCCTAGAAGCAATGCCACTGCTTTTCTCTGGCCTGGTGAGATTCCTTTCCCTAGAAGGCCCCTATGTGCCCCTTGAAGATCAGCCATCTCTTGCATGTCTCCATCTCAGCTGTGACCAGACAATGCCTCACAGTACTGTTTGCAACTTCTGCCAGCTTCTCTCTCTGTATTTGTCCACCTTCTGTCTCTTCTCATGTCGCGCTCAGCAAGTTCTCATCATCTCTCCTGCTAGGTACACCTCAGGCATCTGCCTGCAACCTTAAAATGACGTTAAAATGCTGGGAAAAAACCCCTAATTACTTACCTTTGTACAATAGCTCAATGTCCACACCTCTCCCCTCAGCCCAGCAAATAAGAGACCCAAACTGAACTCCCAATGAAACTATCAGGGAACAGAAACTGAATTCTGTCTTTCCGAAAACAACTCAGAAGCAATTCTGGCTGCAAGGCAGAGGAAATGTTATTTGTTGTTCCTCTATGGGAGCTTCTATGCTCTCAGTAAATAGTTAAAGATTTACGAGATCAGAAAGGACACAAGAAAGGACATTTCTCTAACTTCTGGTGTTGAGAAATCTCAGACTTTGAGCTAGTCTTTTGTTTTGCTTTGGATATTTTGTTTTGGTTTGTTTTGAGTTTTTTGCTTGTTTATTTGTTTGTGGGTTTGATGGGGGGAGGGTAAAATACAGAATTAGGAAAAAAAACCTAACAGACAATCTCAAGCCCTCACCATCTCCCAGCCTGGTATGCGTATACTCGAAAACCAAAGATTGTGTTTCCTGCATAATTTAGTAGCCACTGCGTCTGTGTTTCTCTTTCTTAGCTCATATTACTCCGGAATCTTGACTTCTTTACTGCTTAGTAAATAAATTTTCACTGCACAATAAAGCAGCTTCAGAAGGTTATACAGTTCCCCTCTGATAATCAATCTTAGCTTTGATTTAGTTACCAAAGCATTTTTGGAAATTAGGGCTCAGAAAATTTGACTCTCCTTGGTAATGAGAAGCACTAATTTGCCTGACAAATATTTAATCTATTAGGCAGTAATAGGAAGGGAGGCTAAGCCCAGCTATGTAGGAAAGGAACCAAGCACACTGTATTTTTTTGGAGTTCAAATATTTAGGCAAATAACAGGAATGCTTTGACAACACTTACAACAATGGGTTCCTTGGACAGGATGAATAAGCTGCAGAGTCTGCTTAGGTTTATGCCAGGATGTCGGTGACAATACATTCTGCTTCATCAAGACTCCGAGCATCACTTCTGAGCAAATCTAGGAATTCTTGAAAAGTGTTATATTAACAAAACTTGTGGGAATGAGCAAGATCTGAATCAGGAATTAAGGTCACAATGTTAGACATAGTTGTTTTCATTCCATCTAACCTTCCTTCAAGACTCTAAGATCTTACCTTAAACTTGTCATAAGGATATTGTAAATATTTTTGAACTTTTCTAATCTGCAAGTTTTCCTCTTTTAAATGACCCTCTGAATTTACTCAGGTATAAACTTGAGATGTAAATCCCAGATCTAATCTATTTTACTTTTTTTTTTTTTGCACATTTGTTTCAAATGTTGTTTCTTTTGTGGCAAAAGTAATCTCAAAATTTAATAAATACAGTTTATAAAATAAAATGTCCTCTGCCTGGAGGAATAAAAACAATAAAAAAGGACTTAAAAAAAACAGTAACAAGGAAGTTTTGACAAGTCTCTTCTAATTTTAGATTTAAAATTCCAGAACAGCAATAAAACACATTTTTTCCTTACTGATGAAGGGAACTGGAAATAATATGTTTGGGATTTCTTACATTAATAAAAAAGGAAATCAAATAAAGATGTGACACTAATAATGAAGCCAGCTACCTCAGTCTCATAGAAATATATATTCCAGATCGTATGAAAAATTCTAAAATGCTATATTAAAATTCTTTTTTCTCTTTCCCCAAGGAAAAGGAAAGGAAAACTGAAACATAAATCTTATCCACTGGCATTGAAAATAGTTAATTTCAGTAAATATTACCTGATCCATTTTATGGGTTTTTTTGGGTTTT
This sequence comes from Atrichornis clamosus, assembly GCA_013400975.1. Classification (NCBI taxonomy): domain Eukaryota; kingdom Metazoa; phylum Chordata; class Aves; order Passeriformes; family Menuridae; genus Atrichornis; species Atrichornis clamosus. The sequence goes on along the minus strand of WBMZ01002724.1, from coordinate 21,992 downwards.
TTTTTTTTTTACTTCCCAAATGAAGGTTAAATTTCGCTATTCCAAGTTTAGTTGTCTATGAGTTATCTTCTGTGGCTGCTATGTGGCTCTGCACCATGTGTATATCAACTTAAGTGTCTTGTGATTTCCACCTTACACCCATCATTTTTTCAATCGATTTGCACTACCTTTAGCTGTGTTGTGAATTAATGATATATGTATAGATATATATTTTTTTTTCCTAACTGAAGGTTTGCTGAAGCAATTCAGGAACTACCAAGGGATACAAACAAGTGGAGACACAGGGATGGAGGCAGGTGCTGTGAATTTGTGTTGACACTCAATACTTCATAAAATCAATACATACGACAAGTTTTTTGCTTAGATTTCTTTTATAGTGGATAGATAGAAGTAAATTTAGTCTGAAAGTCTGACACTAAACTTTCAGAAAGCAGGACTTTTCACAGCTGCATGGTAGTGATATGTGATAATATTCCAGGTATTTTAAGTGGACTTATAGAGCACAGGGATTGCTGCTCTAAAAATAGCTAACTCGTTAGAAAGAGAGGCTAGAAACAGAAAAGGAATATGCAGAGCTAAGAATGAAGAACAGTTCTGAAGCATAGTGATCAATTTCCTGCATGCCACTTTCCTAAGACCATGTCTTTTTTAGCCAGTGTTTTGTCTAATATCAACAGGAAAAGACTATAGTTTCATCTTCATAAGTCTCGGGAAAATAAGTGTTTTTAAGCATGCCCATGAAAAAACAATTATTGTGTCAAGAATTATCTTTCTCCTGCTCTATTGCACTTGTCCCAGGTGATGTTCTGTTAATATGAACAGTACAGTAATATATACTTTCATTTAGAACAATAGTTCTAGTATCTAAAACATATGTTCTAAAATATGTGGCACAAGTTTTATCTTGATTATAGAAAGATAAGTCATCTTGTTCCTCAAAACTTTTCTTCTGTTGTAAAATTGAGTTTTTTCTTTTTCTTTCATATTTTAGAATGCTTTCTACTGCATATTTCATTTTGACTGATAGAAAGGACTTGATAACTTTTTATTATGATTGTGAGATGTTTAAGACATAGTTACACTGGAATGGACACAAGGGAGAGGCATTAGGATGATCCAGAGCTGGAGTGCTTTTCCATTGAGAAGAGATTGAGGCACCAAGGCTTTTTCAACCTGGAGAAGAGGTCACCGTGGGAGACATAAAAGCAGCACTCATAGTTTTAGGGAGGTCAGCAAGGACAAGGACACTGAACCTGGCTCTTCACAGCAGTGGGTGACTGGAGGACAAGAGCACATACACATAAATACAAGAAATTCAGAGAAGAATTTTTTTCCCTTGTGGACAGTAAAATAATGGGATAGATTACCCAAGCAGGATGTCCGGTTTCAGTCCTCACATGTTTTCAAGAACTAACTGGACACAACTTTAGGCATCCTCATTTTGCATCAGACTTAGTCATGCTTTGAGCAGCACATTGGACTCAAGCCTTCCCAAGGTCCTGCTCACCTGAATTATCTTATGCTTCTACGAATATATGATTACTTTAATAGGAAAAAATTGCTTTTATTATTTATTCCAATTTGTGCACAGAATGACTTGAAAATAACATAGGAACTTCCTCAACACGGTAAATTGCTCCATGTGGGTAAAGTGTGACTTTCATTTATCTTGTTATTAATTTTTCTTGATTCAAATATTAGTACCTCTTTCAAAGTGACAATTAGTATTTGTTTTTATTATATATACTGAGTATATTTATAAATATTTCAAAAATAAAAAGTATATAAATATAAAACACATTAGTAAATACTTTGAATTTTAATTAAAATCTCTATACCTTTTTTTTTTTTTCCTCACTTTTTTTTCTAATACATGATCAGTTCTGACCCACTTCTGGGCTTATATACTGATGTTCTGTGCAGTTCAAAAGTCCAATAAAATAAGCAGCACTATATTTTAAATAATAATGTTTCCTCTGAAGCATGAAACCCTGCAGAAATTGTACAATTGGAAAATGGGTGTTGCAATGTTGCATGAAGTCAAAGCAAAGAGGTCACCCTTGCTCCAAAGGATGTCTTTCTAAATGCATCACCTTTTGGCTAGGTATCTTTCAACCTATGTAGTTGTAGGTTTTCTTGGAAGTCTGAGTTTTCCACCTCTAAGGGTTGTATTCTTTCTGATTTTTCTTCTTTTTTTTAAAATATGTTTTCAGAGGACACACGTTTAAGTGGACTTTGTGCCCATATTCTCTTGGCCTGTTACTGGATACATCTTGATTACAGCCTAACCCTCTTTTCTTTAGACTACCCTGCCAGGTTTTTATAGGTATTGCTAAGGTCCTCCTGAGCCTTCTGTCCTCCAGGCTGAACAGATCCCAGCAGTGGGGAGGGATTTTCACACACAGCAGCTACATTCCATGTAAATGGTGGTTCATAGCACACTCAGACTCACCTGTGTGAGCCTGCAGACATCAAGCAGGAAATGCTTCAGGTGCTGGAGTAGAGATTCCTCTGTAGCCCTCAGAGAAGATCATGGTTATCCCAATTCTGCCTGTGAAGGACCACAGTGGAGCACATACACATCCCATTGAGCAAGAAGGACTTCCCACCTAAGCAAGTGGATAAGACCTCAAGGGAACTGCAGACCATGAAGAGTCTGTGCTGGGGCAGACTGCTGGCAGGAATAGAGGCCTATGAGGGACCCATGCTGGAACAGTCTTTTCCTGAAGGACTGCAGTCCATTTGGAGGACTCATGCTGAAGAAATTCTTGAAGCAAAGCCCTGTGGGAAGGTGTTTTGATTCAAGCCTGGCCAGAGGCCAGAAACTACCCAGGCTCGCTACCTCCTCGAGCTGGACAGAGGAGAGAAAAAAAAAAATTCAAAGCGTTCATCAGGTTTGTGATAAGGATTCAAGAGAGGCTTCAACTTAAGAGAGAGAGAGTAAATTTATTACACTACAACTAACAGGAAAAGACAATAAGAAGTAAAATGAGCTTTGGAGAACACCTTCTTCCCCCCCCACTCCCTCCTCCCTGCTTTACCTCCTACCCAAACTGCACAGGGAGACAGAGAATGGGTTTTTTTTCAGGTCAGTTCATCATATTTCAAGGTTTGAAGTCTTCCCCTGCTGGACAGTGGGGTCCCCTCTGGAAGGCAGTTCTTCAGGAACTACTCCCTTTAGAAAGTCCATCTCACAAGTAGTCTTCTGCTAACTGCTGCAACATCAGTCCATCCCAGGGGCAACAGCGGCCCTCACACTGCTGCGGCGTGGGTCACTCCTCCACGGACTGCAGGCCTTTTCAAACATCCCCCTGCTCCAGCATCTGCAGGGGGGTCTCTACACACCTGTGGTCCTCCATGGGCTGCAGGGGGGGACATCCCGCTTCACCATGGTCTCACCGCCAGCTGTAGAGGAATCTCGGCTCCAACTCCTGTACCTCCTCCAACTCCTTCCAAACTGACCTTGGTGTCTCCATGTTGTTTTTCAACTCACATCTCCTCACTCACCCCCCACCTCCCTGGCTGGAATTAGAAATGTACAACCAGGATTGTTTAGAATTCCATCTCAAGTATGTTATCACAGAGGCGATATCACTTCTAATTGGCCTGTGGCATGTCCATCTTTGCAGCCAGCCAGACATTGGCCCTGCAGAACATGGTGGTGGGGCTTCTAGCAGCTTCGCACAGAAGCCACCTCTGTAGCCCCCCCGCTACTAAAAACCAGGCTTTGTAAAACCACGACAGAAGGACCCAATTGGAGCAGTTCATGAAGGATTCCTCACGGGAGAGATCTCATGTTGGAGCAGGAGATAAGCATGAGGAAAGAGTGGCAGAAACAAAGTGTTATGAACTGACCCCAACCCTCATACCCCATCCTAATATGTTGTCTGGGGGAGGGAAATGAGGTACAAGAATTGAGAATGAAGTTGAACCTGGGAAGAAGAGGGAGGTGAAATGAAAGTAAATTTAGTTTTATTTGTCATTTTCCTAATCTGTTATTAACTGGCAAAAAATTAATGTCTTCAAAACCAATTAATCCACATAAAGAAAATATGGCAGACAAACATCTGTGTGCTGGATTTCTGTGGCTTATACGAGAATTTTATAACCTGCCAAAATTAATTGTAAAGGCATCAAGACTTAGGACAAATGAGAAATGTTCTCCCCCATTTTTTGATTGACATTTATATGTTAGTAATATAGAGCCTGCAACTTGAGGAAAACATGTATTTGCTCAAGATCTTCTACAAAAGTAGCAATGCCTTTAATGGAATAAAAATGTACTTGAAGGTGTGGTCCAAACCTGAATTAAACAGTAGCTTTCTCATAACATACATATTAAAAAGTCCTTTTTTAAAAAAAAATTTAAAATTTCCTCCTTCAAAAGGAATAGAACTAGAAACTTTCTATAGATATATATCATCTTCTTGAAATGTTGAGGCTCAAAAAGTGTAGTCTGTGTATGAGATTTCAGACACAGTACTTAAGTATAATTATTTATTAACAGTGTCTTGTAAAATTAGTAATAGTGGTTACTTTTACAATTGTCTACACTGAAGTTTCAGTCCTAGTAATTTCTCCATATTTAAATTCATAGCATTCTATATCTTAAATAATGTTTGCAAAGCTAAATAAAATAGAGAAAATAATTAGAGACAAAATTTTACAAATATTTGGTGTCAGTTTCAATTAATTTTTCCTTGTTTTCTTTCATTAATATTTCAGTTACTTTGTTTAGAGGGACAACTATTCTCAATGAGCACACTTCTCAGTATTTGTATTAGAAATGTTCGTGTACTTATTCAGACAAACCTCACTCTGTATGGCAGGAATATCTAAGCTATAATTACAGTCAAAATACATCTCAAATTAAAACTCTTTGTTTTAAATAAACCCTTTTTAAAATTTAATATCCCTTTATTTTAGAATTGTGCACTAATTTTTAATTTTGATATTATTTTTGTCCATCTCATCTATCAAGTTTTTTAGTTGAATTTACAACATGTCAGACCTTTTTGTAAATAATCACACAATTTTCCCTTGTCTTTTTTTCCTAAAGAACAGGGAAATCGACTCGATGACTTTTCATTTAGACAAGCAAGACATGTAGAGGATAATATTCAGATCTCAGCAGGAAATAGAAATGCTGCCAGTGAAATCAGATGAAGTAATGATCAGCTTAAATACGTAAATGGATGGAAGTTTAGGAGTATCTGTATTGTATTTAACCATTTCACTATGAAAGAATACTTAAAGCTTATACTGACTACCTAGATATTTGTATGTTCTCTTTGGTTCTTTCTCTTCTGTTCTTAGACTGATCTTTTTTTTCTATGTCTTAATTTGGTGTTATAAATCATCTTAAGTCAAAACTAATATAAAAGAATAGTTAGATTCCAAAATACAGTGTCTATGTGATATATCCATTGCTTCTATTTTTATAAGGACATGAAAAAAAAAAAGGAATTATCTTTTTGTAAGGATAAATTTTTCAGAAGTTTATGTTTAAAAATAGCAACAAAAACATTCACTGCCTTCTTTTTATTTTAGATTGTAGGATCAGCTCTGTTACCATTATACCCTGTCAGCCTATTTATTCTTCAAAAGAATAGGAAAAGCACTGATGGGAACAGACATTAAATTAGAGAGGGAACAGATATGGTCAAGATGCTGACAAACACCTGCATATAGAGAATAAATAAATACTTAATGAACCAAATCTGCCATCTCCAATTACTGCCCTTTCTTACTTGACCCTGTGTATTCACAAATTCCCACGGGATCAGGTTCTTACATGAAAAGAAACAACAAAAAATAACACCAATTGCCTGATACTGAAATATATTTGAGGGGTTGTTTACTTAACAGAGCAGCTAAAAATAGCTTGATTCTTTAAAACTTAAAAAATTTCAGTGAAAGAAAACAGGGCTGTAGTCTGCAATGGACGGTCAAGAACTGATCAGGTACCATACACGTGGATGGATGCAACAACTCTGCAGAGGTATGGTTAACTACAGGTGTTGTAAGAAAGGGACATAAAGATTTTGTTGTACCCGTCCTCTCCTTGTAGTTAACAAGGTGGAGAAGATCTTTGTGGTTATAGTATAGGAGTGGGGTTAAAATTTGTGAATACCCTTAAAGATACTGCTACAAATTTCTTATGTCATGTGCATGTCATGTACACGCTACATAGGTGAGATACACAGCCTGCTTTGTCCTTTTAGATTTAAAGATGCTTAAGCTTCTGTTGCAGTTAACATGATGTTTGTCCTCATCCTCATTTCTAGGTACCTCATTCAATTCACTCTCTTCACAAGGATATCCAGTGGAAGCTTCTTTTCAGGAAATGTTTGGACCATCTGTTTTCATGAATAATTATAAAGACTAGTTGAACAAAGCAGATAAATGACACAAAATGTTAAAACCACCTTAAAATAATAGTGAAGCAAGAACTGAAATTTAAAAAAAAAATGTATTTTAACCTACCGTAAACACTGCTATTGCTATGTAAATATTTCAAGTAAAACAGGAAAATATGGGCAAAAGTGTCATGTAGCAGAGAAATATGGACTAATGTATAAGTACATAATTAAAACAACTGTTATTCACATTGTATAGTTTGACTTGCATTATGACACATGTTAGATAAATATATGACAAAGACGTTTTGTTTTGCATCAGGCACTTCTGTTAAACATCCTTTCTTTACTAAATCTCAGTTTTTTGTTAAAATGTTGACAATGACAAAGATTCTGAAGTATTTTTATGTTGTCATAGACAAACTGATACTGTGCCTTAATTTTGATCCTATACTATATTGTATCTTTATTCAGAAGGGACAGAATGTGAGGTCTCATAAAAGCTACTGACAAATTTTGTATTAAAAAAATTAATTTTAAGGTAATGACTGTGGTTTTGTGTATTGCTGCATGCATATATATTTGTGTAAATTCTTTAACCTATGTCCATCTTATTGGAGCTTTGTCAGGTCTCTGAAACAGTTGAGTCTTGTGCAGGAACCATCTCTGTCCATATATTTGCATATGGCTGAATTCACTGTTGACATTCAATAATTATAATGAGCTGTCAGAAACAGTTTAGACAGGAAGGGTATGACTGATTTTCCTCCTTTGCAGCTTTTTGTTAAAGGCTTTTGGTGAGGAGAGGAAATCTGACTGCTTGCTTGGCTGCCCAACTGATTTGCTCTAGGGTACACTGAGAAACAGCTCAAGGCTTTTTAGTAGTGCAGGCAAAATTTTGTTTTGAGGTGACAGCAAAATTAATTTAAGGAGAAACTAAGGTCTACTAGTATTTTGGAAGATTGATAATAGAAGGTCTAGAGCTGGTTTTTAGCAGGTAATGAATGATAAATAGAGACAAAAATTTAGAAGAGTTTTCTGGGAATGAAGGTGAAACTAGAGGGATACGAACAATTAACATGGTTTCCACAGTCTTGTAGTTTGCTAGAAGACATTTTTCTAACTCCCGTTCTTTAGACTTTTTAACATGTTTTTATTCTCTCACCTTTCTTCTTTCCTTGGGATATGGAACATAGCTACTGCATTCTCGTGTTCCACCTTCTAGTTTGGCAGTTTATCCCCATCCATATCACAGACAACCCTTTCCCTGGTATTTATATCTCATTTCCCCATGAGCATTTCCCCCCATTTCCCCGTGAGCTGCCTTCACTCAGTACACCTGCCTCCTCTGCAGCAGTCCCAGCCCACTCGCCTGTGGCCATGCAGCAAGGAGAGGGAGGAACAGCAGGATCAGAACAGTGGAGGCTGGGCTGAGAGAAAGAGCCAGGGAAAGCAGAGATTTCTCTGTCTCTCCCCAAGGCTTGTAGGGATGGATGAGGTGCAATAAGCCACACCACATGCCCTCAGTTTTGTCTTAAAGTGAAAGAGAAGAGAAAACTGAGAGGACGTGTTGGTCACATAGGTAGTCTGTATCACAGAGAAAACAGGAAAAATGTTCAGTCCTGTGTGACTTTTAGAACTGACCTCTTGGCAAATGCTTTTATGACATGTAATACTGAGCTTTTCTGTTAGACATGCATGAAAAACCATGGTGTTGTTATACATGGAAATGACCAAGTCTTGTTTGAATATATTAAAATATGCTATGCATGTTCAATTTCATTTCTACAATACTTTAGAGTACTTGTAAAGAAATGTTGAGTTTTGAAAGTAGTCAGTACCATTTAAGGTAGATTGCGTAGGAGTAAGTGAAATGAAAATTAGACAATTAAGATATTAGGTTGCTTAATGAGTAGTCCAGCAGTTTTTTCACTGGAGTTACATCAAGGTAAAAGGCATCTGCCTCTGTGTCATTACTAACATACAGGTCATTTGTTCCTCCCTCTATACATCCTTTCTTGTGCTGTGTCTGCACTAAGAAAGCATAATTTAATTGGCATTATACCTACTTTTTAATGGAATTCTGACTAATAACGATTATCTGTGTATAGAAGTGTAAAAGCAATTCTTATAATTAGGCTTTCCTAATATTTTTCATCATTAATGATACTTACCACCAAATATAAGAGATAATAGAAGCTTAAGAGAGGAATTTATCAGAAGGAAACTCATGAAAGAACATTCATTGCAAAGTTATGACCTTTGTGAATTGCAAATTATTGAAGGGCAAGCAAGTATTCCAGCAAAGTACCACTGTACTGCTTATTAATTTTTATTTAGTTTCTACCTGTTTGGCCACTGTAAGAGATAGGGTAATGGTTTAGATAGACTTTCCTCCTAACCCAGTAGAATTGTTATTTTTATGTTACATCTTTATTTTATGGATGGTTGTTATGTGTGCACATACTTGCTTTTCTAGGAGGGAGGAATAGATCCAGCATCTGTTGTGTTTACAGCAAGCCTCTAAAGCTTTATATCCTCCAGGGTAAAGAAGTACTTTTTTCTTTGTCACCTTTGAGCATAATGAGCTGTATAAGATACTATTTAGAACTCCTTTTTTTCTTGTCTTTATTGCTTATATCAATATTTTGGCTTTATTTCATAAAATAAAGTCATCCAATAGTAGTCTGAAACAGCAAAACACTAGGGGATCTCAGATTTACAAAACTGTACTTTTAATTATCCATGTCTTTAGTTATGTGATAATGTTTTAATTATGTGATATTTTAGTTACATGAGAACTTGTTTTCCAGCCATTTGCAGATGTGCCATTTCTAGTACCTCAGTACCTAAATAACTGTATAAGCATAGTTTTGTAGTATTGTAGTAGAAGTATTGTAGACAGTAGGCTGTCTATTGGAAGCTTCCCTCAGTGAATAGTGGAGAGATGGGATCCTCCAGGATGCCGTGCCAGGTCACAGTCTGATACATGTGGTAAAGGTAATCCAGAAGTCTTCTTTGACTTACTCCACTTACACATCTGACCAAGCCACCTAAGTTAAATGCCATAGCTTGCTTAGCTCTCTTTGCAATCAGTGACTGTGCAGAACTAAAGTCTTCTCACTAAACATTCTAAAATTAGATATGTTTGAGTTTGTATTTGCACTTGAGTACATAGTGCTAAACTATCTAATATAAATCCTTCTTCCCAGTTCTTACCTGACTGTGTACTAAAAGCACAGCATATCATCCCCTATTGTTTTTCCCTCCATGGGATCTGTTCTGAAATTACATGTCAAAATAATTATTGGGGTTCATGATGGTAAAAGGAAAATGTCTGGTGTGATGTCTTATAAAAATATGAAGATATTAGACATATGAAGAAGAAACTATGAATAGCTGAAACAATCACTTCCCACACCTGAAAATGAGTACTACTTCTAGATCAACAAGACAGAGAAACCTCTTTAATAGTATAAGCAATCTTTCCTCAGAAATTTTGCAAGTTCCTTAAGACATACACAATATATGCATTTATAAACACAGAGTTTTTGACTGGAGCCAACCAGTGAGAGATAGTTCAGTGTCTGGAGAACAAAAAATATAAATCAATCAGAATTTAGATTCTTACATTTGCTTAAGTTTAGTGGAGATGAAGGAACTGCTAGACTTTTTCATGCTCATCAGGAAGGATAGAATCAGGTATGACACATTCCTATCCCCCTGCACATTTATTAGCATTTGCAAACACATTCCCAGCATGGAGCTACAATAAGCACACAGAGTGATGATTCACACTCCTTCCCTGTCCCTGAGATTTTCTCCTGTCAGCTGATCTGTTTAGCCACAGTAATCTCCTGCATGACAAGCTGGGTCAGATGGAATGGTGGCATTGTTCCACTAGCTTTAGCTTATCTCAGCTGACGTCCTTTCCAAAAGTTTAGTTTAAACAAGTTAACACAATTAGTTCTTGGTAGGAGACTCAAGAGTTTCCAAATGCACTTTGTGTAGATGTACTTTTTGTATTTCTCTTTAGGTATTAGCTTTCACTTCAGAAAAATATAATAGTACAGAATTAAGCTACATGACAATAGGCAAAAAATAGATTTTAAAAAATCAGATATTTCAGAAGAAGGACTGCAGCAGTGTGAATGCATATCAGACCACTGAATTTCATTTCATAGACTCACACAACAATTGAGGTTGGAAAGGACCTCTGGAAGTCATCTGGTTCAAATCCTCTGCTCCAGGAGAGGTATCTAGAGCCACTTGCTCAGGACTGGTTGAGACGTATTTTGAGTATCTCCAACAGTGGAAATGCCACAGCCTTCCTTGGCATTCTGTTGCAGTGCTTAGTCACTCTCCCAGTAAAAGAAGCTTTCCTGATGTTCAGAGGGAGCAGCCCAGAATGAGACACAGGACTCTGTGTGTGACCTCACCAGTGCTGGATGGAAGAACATTCCCCCAGCTCAACCTGATGGTGAAATGTCTCCCAGTGCAGCATAGATACATTAACCTTCTTCATCATAAAGGCACACTGCTGGTTTATGGACAACTTGCCAGTCAGTTCTCAGTATACACTGAAGAAATTCTTGGATTTTAGTTGTTAAAAATGAATATATATCTTCTGAAACATTCTGTAGTTTTTTACAGAAATGTCTTCCATGTTATTATCCATTCACTTTAAAATCCTTTTTAACCACATGCAACTGCAAGATGCAGTTAATTTAATAGAGCCACTAACATGATAAATGTCATAAATAAATTAAATACCCTCCTTAAACTCACAAGTAAACTCTTAATAAGAGTTCCAGTGTTTTATATTTCCATATTCAATGTATAAAAGCAAATGAATTTAATACTTAATATCTGCAGATCTCAATATTTGTAATCTTTCCTTTCATACATCATTCTAAGATAACAATCTTACAGGCTTTTGAAGCACTTAGATAATCTATTGAAGGTGTGTCCCTTGGTGGAGGCATATTGTTTATATCCTTTTAAAAGGGCTGGTTTATACCTTAAATCTTGAAACTTGGATTTGATCCTTTCTTTGACATTTTTTTTCCTTCTCTTTCATTGTTATTAGTCTTTTCAGAATGCATATGTTTAATTCATTAACTAGTTCTGACTAGCAAGCATAGTTTTTCTGATCCTAGCTTGCGCCCATTACTCAACACAGTATTTTTCTTTCATGATTCTAGAGAATGGAATTTTGATCTCATTATCTAACCTCTCTCTACTGTAGAGAAACAAAGAGATTTCAGTGATGTGATTCAACCTTTTAAAAGTAGATGTCAAAAACATTCCTAAGCTAATCAGAACAGAAGCTCAAAGTGACTACTGGACTTCCAGGTGTTTAGATTGCAACTATTGAAATGTTAGGCAGTATGAGTTGCATTCTAATTACAAGATCAAAAACTCATCTCAATTCCTTCTAATGAAGAACATGAGATTCAATTTTCAATAGCACAATCATACCTTTAAGCTTAAATTTTACATTTGTGGGGCTTCAAAAACATATGCCTGGACCTTCATTCTTGTAATGTGTCTATAGGAGTGAAAACTTGTCAAGAACTGAAGCTTGGTCAGTCTACAGCTGGTAGAAAGATTGAGAAAATGTTCTATGAAATGCAGTGCTAAGAAATAGCTAAAATCCTTCTAAGTAAGCTAATGGAGAAAAGGAAAGTAAAGCAAAAGGACTTTGTTTCATTAAGAGTCCACTGATGTGTAGTAACCGTTTGCCTACTCAAGCAGGATTGGGTTTTCTTCATCTTCTCTCGCATTTAGATACTGAATTTTAAGATATTCTGGTTAGACTCCTGACATGGCACTTGGAAACCTCCCTCCGTCCCTCAGTTCTAAGCTTGTTGCTGCTTCTACCAGCTGAGCAGAAAAGAACATACAATAAAACATAGAAAGTGCTCATAATAGCAGAGAACAGGCAGTTCTTCCCTCCGGGAGCAGCTTGGCTGTAGAGATGAATGTATTTTTCTAGAAGAGAAAGAATGGTAATCTATGCCAGTCCGTACTTTCCCTTGATCACAAAGCAGTGACTACAGTCTTAAAAGCTTTGGGCAAGGATTGTAACCACGTACCACAACTTCCATACAGCAGTCAGGTAATGAGAATAATTTGGCCTAAGAGGGACCTGGCGTGTCTGGACTGGGATGAGCTCAGATGCGTCGTCATTAATTACGTGACTGTCCACATGGCCAAAAAAACCATTGTCTACAAATAAAACATGCATAAAACAAGGTAGAAATCTGACCTCCATCTCTCAATGTCTTTTCTGCATTATGAGCTAAAATGAGATCTCACAGAGTAGGCAGAGTTTTTCACAAGAGACAGGGATGATACTGAATTAGCATAGACATATAGAAGACTCATCAGCAAGAAGTCACAGCACATTCTATGCATCCAAATATGTATAGGTAACACATTTTCTTCATGATCTACTGAATTTGCTGTCAACTCAACTGGGCTGAAAATCTAAAACCCTATAAAGTTTTACTCCCTAATGGCAGTATCACTGTTGTCTGCCTCAGGCCAATTATTTATCTCTATTTACACTGCAACATTGCAATCTATTACAAAAATGCAAGGAGGGGGGAGTTTGAGTTTATATTTTGTTGTTTTTATTGGTTTTGTGGTTTGGTTTTGTTTTGTTTTTAAGAAATTAAGCCAGAAGTAAAAATATAGAGGGATTTACATATTGCAGTTTTTTCTTTAAGCAAAACACCTGAGGTCATCTTCCAAAAAAAATTGTCCTGCAAAATAACATTTTTTTATGCTTGGTACTAGAGCCCAACATATTTTGATTGTGTAAACCATGCTTAGTCCCTGAGGAATGTTCATGTGCTACCATAATTCTTCTTATATGCCTCTGGTATTTTTCAGCTCAGGCCTTCAGAGTTTTAGTCAGGAGTTGGGGGTTTTTTTGGTTTTAATTTTTTTTCCCCTTCATTCCCAGATTTAACAATACAAACAAGTGGAATTTCCAAGTGTTATGTATTTAGGTTTCTCTGTGTTTTCTTCCATGAAAATGAATGGTTTATTTCAAGATTCTTGAAAAAAGTGCAAATCCTCCAACATCACTAAGGTTTTAATATTCGATTGGGGAAGCTATCTTTAATAGAAAAATATTTTGAAAATTAACTTTCTCAATAAATAAACTATATATATATATGTATAAAACCAAGCCAAAACAGTCGCAAGTTATTTTATCCCTGTGCCTGCCATAGTGTCTCAGTACAACTCTTGACATGGAACCTATTTTGATGGGTTTTGCACTAGGCTGCTGCTGTAGATTCCTTGTAGTCCTATTCCAGTGCGAATCACCAGGAACTTACTTAAAGTTGGACAGAAACCCACAGAAAAACGGAAAAAATATTCAAATGAAATCTGTTGGACATATACCTATGCTTGAGGCAAGCATCTCAGACCACATGATAAACATTAATTTCAACATGATAATGTTGGCTTCCCTTTCTTGCTTCAAAATGCTAATGGAAGCAACTTTAAAGCTAAAAGAAAAAAAAAAAGGTACAGACATATCCAGTGAAATAGCTGCATATTTGCCAGAGAGCATAAATCAGAGAGCACAGCTGTTTGGAAATAATAACATATGAAGCAAGGGTCAAAAAAAACGTACCTTCATTACTCACATGTAATAATTATAACAGTTAAAACATTTTGTTTAGATGAAGATATAAAGATGCCTGGTTGATCCTTTGACAGGGTTACTTGCCAATTTGTTAAGGACATGAATTTACTCTGCACTTAGCCTCAGGTTTACTGTTCACTGGGCTAACATTAACAGGAGGCATTGCAAGGTGACCTTTTCAGTCTCTTGCAGTTTGCATCATTCTTCAGCAATTTAGTAAAGAAGAGCATTAGCACTGGCCTCAGGAGAGATGAGACAGTTCTAGTTCTCCCAGGTGAAGAGGAAGTGGCTCTTTTTATGCCTCAGTACAATGGGATGAACTGAACAACAGCCTGGCCTATGAGATACCATTTCCTACCACCTTATGAACCTTATGTTCCTGATAAGAGATCTGAAAACTTTGAAGAAATCTGGCTGGGCTGCGAAGGGCTTGCTGTTTCCTCCTGAATGAGGATTTCTTAAGCTAACTTGCCATTGATTATCTTCCAAAGGAAAGCTGCAGGACTCCCAGAACCAGAAAAGAAAGCCTTCAAACATCCATACAGGTGGCTAACAGGGAGTTCCAATCTTACTTGAGAAAAATCTGGCGATGGATGTTAATGGAAATAATTCTTGGACAGATTTCATGGAAATATAAGGAGATAAGTTACGTGCCAGCACAGTGTAAATAGAGGAGCATAATGGTGACATGAATTAATGACATGTAATGAAGTGCTAAGCACTGCCATTACTGCTTCTTCCCAGCATGTCTTAAACAGCTGCAGCTGCTGCTGAAACAACTTGCAATAGAGCTTTTCTTTTGAGGAGTTTAGTAAAAATTGCACAGGGTTTTACAGTAAGCTGGCAGTTTATAAATTCTATTTCAATTCCCCCATTATACAATATACACACTTCATTTTACTATTTGACAGTACATGTTCACTCAGCTAAATCGCACAGAATAAATCACCCTCTGTGTTCTCATGTCATAGCTCTGTATCAAGGGATAAATCACTGCAATTTGAGGCCACCTTGAATGAATAGAGAGTACCTGTCTGAAAACTATCTGCATTCCAAAATGAGCCCAGAGCTCCTAGAGAACCTAAATTGATATAGCCCCATTTATGTGCAAATGATGGGAGATGAATTCCCACTGATATTTTTAGTGTGATGCATTACCGAAAAAAAAAAAAAAGGAAGGGGAAAAAAGGAAAAGATAAGGTATCAGACTGTTACATGGCGTGGTAGGAAGAAAGGGTACAGCCCCTATTTTCAACTACTGGATTTTTTTATTTTTAAGTTTTTTTAGTCTTTTTTTTAATATCCAGGCATGGAAACCAATTCTGTATTCCTACCCACTGTGCTGTGTAGGAAAGACTGGGTATTGTTTCCCAATTAGCTCATGCTTAAGTAGAATTAATACACTGTTCACATGCATAAGAACAATTAATAAAAAGCAAGAGTAATAAATATTCATTGTTAAGTTCTAAGGGTAATGTAGGTAATTTTTAATTATTATATATCAATTAGGTAGTTGAAATGGAGATAGTATCATTCTCTGTAAACATTTCCAAACATCTGAGCACTTTAATTAGCTAATGGTTAATGTGATTAGTCCAAAATAGCATGCAAGAATAAAGATTTGGAATAATAGATTCAGGAATTAATAAATCAGAGAATTATGTATGTACAAAGACAAAAGGCATGCCCTTTGTATTAGGAAAAATAGTTGAGGTTATATACTTATCCATTTCTGTAATCTGCTTTCCGATTTACACAATTATAACATCACAGTGGCTACAGGCCCATCTGAATAAAAATGCTGATCCATCACAACTATGTTTTATTTCTTTACATTTGAAGTTTTATGCTTCAATGTAATCTCATTAATTATCCATTTTTTATGACTTTTAAATGTATAGTGAAAGACACTGAAGATAACCAGGAGAAAACTTCTCATAAGGTTTCTAAAACGTGATTTGTGATTTATATTAAACTTGCAGGACATGTGTGCATATCATAAAGAGTACTTTTCTGGTTTGACTTCAGAGTAAAAATCTAAACCTTATATATAGGAGTTAAAAAAAATTAGTCTTTTTTGTTCAATTTAACAATACAATGTTATGTTTCAGTTCTTGCTAAAATTATTTAAAAATCACTTTCAATGAAAACAAAAGTAATGACTGAGTGAAAATTAGTTATTTGGGTTATTTCTTGTTTGGGTTTTTTTGCTTTTTGTTTGTTTGTTTGTTTGTTTCACACACAAAACCAATTCTATTTCCTGTAAATAAATTGCTATTATTTTGATGAAAGTTTTTATTCACATAAAAGGAAATACCCCTGCATGCCAAGGAGGTGCTTGCAGGTTTTGGTACTCACATCTCTTCAGACTCACATTTAACTCACACCAGATGCTCGTGTATGGAAGTTTTTCTGTTGATGATACTAAGACAGCCTGTCATCTTTATGCAGAAGAATTTAATCCAGAGCGGTAATGTATCAGTACACCACCTCAGCTTTGAGTTTATGTAAATTACTGAATTGTGGAAACGGTGCAATGAAATGTGCCATTTATGGACAAGGGCAACTTTTGCTTATTAGTTGCCAAATGTGAAAGACTAAGATACTATTCCTTTAGGATGTTTTTGAAAATCTACTCCTTAATACATACAGGGCTTTCAACTTTTCTAAGTAGCGTTGAAAATCTCAGGCAAAGATTTATGTGAAAAACTTCTTAGGTATCATCACTTCCTTGCACAGGAAATAACCTATGCACAGAAGTCTTGACACAGTAGTTTCTATTTCTGTGAACAAGATTCTTAGATTAAATATATAATGAAAATCTCAGTCAACTGCCATGTTTTGTTCTATCATATGGTTCTAGATGCTTTAGCATGTTAGGTTCATAGATGAAAGCTATCTAAATACTCAGAATACAGTATTTTGAGATTCATCTTGACATAATACATATATCTTCTCCCCTGTACATACATTTTTTTTTTATGTAGAGAAAAAATGATTTTTTAATAGGTCCATGAATGCAAAAGTAGTCTTGTAGTTATGAATTCATGTATCCTTTTTCATGATATAAACCAGCCTTACTGCATTTTTAATCACTGTTCTTTTGGTGGTAAATACAGATCTAGTATGGACCACCTTACCCTACAGTTACACACAGAGGTGTTATACATTCCCCAGAGCAATCATGCTGATTTTCCAACTTGTGCACTGCAACTACAGCACTGTTGCAAGATTGCCAGCAACAAGGGCTTTCTCTCTCTCTCTTGCTCCTCCCTCCCTCCCTTCTTCCCTCTCCCTTCTTCCCCATTCTGCACTTCATTCCTGTCATTCATGCCTTGCTATGATTATGGCACCGCTTGCATCCTGTGGAAGACAGGAAATGCTTATTTATTCATAATTACATTTCCCTTACAACAGACTCTGCTAGGTTAGATGAAGAACACGGAGAGATGCCAGCTGATCCTCTCATTTTCTATGCTGCAATGTTTAGTGTTGTCAGCTGGATGCTGCAGTTTAATATACATTCTTCCAGTATGTCTGACACTGCAGTATGTAAGTACATCCCAGAGATCTGGCTGACATCTCTCATATATTGTATGTTTTCATACTTTGTAGTGAGAGGGAAACAGGTGAGCAGAGTTCTTTGTTTTGTTATGAGTCTGTCAATATTTGTTTGGAGTTTCTTTGTTCGTGAATGTTAAATACTTAAATTGCCATGTGGTTATATCACAGGCTACAAAGCCTTTAGAAATGCACTGTGTACTTAACGGGGAAGGTTCTGGTATTTAGTTTATTTGAGGGTGCTTTTCACAAGCTTAGCTCACTGTGTGAAAGGAACTGCCCTTTCTTTGCAGAGAAGCATTGCTCTGACAAACATCACCCTTGTGTCAGAGGGACCAGCTTAGGTTCTGTGCTCCTAAAAGAGTGTAACAAGAGACACAGTTCTCCAACCTGCTTTCCTCAGGCAGAGTCCCACCTTTACCTATGTGGCAAGCCTAGGCTGGCCACTCAAATCAGGTCCTCTTGCCAGTGCTTCTGATCAGGACACAGCCTCACACTCGCTCAGAGTAACGCCCATCTTCCTGATTCTATCTGATTATCTAACTATATTTAGAGAAAGAAAAAAACTTTCCTCATTTATTTTCTTTCAGAAAATGGAATTTCATCAGAACACAGGTGCTGGAGAGGTCTTGACAGTCTTTCACAGTGACACTGCTAGTCCTAGTCAGTCCTGAAGTGTTTCTTCTGCTGCACTGGACATGTCATTACCCCAGAAATATGTAATATATCTACAACAAGATGGAAAAGCAAAAACAATCCACCACATTTTCAGTTTCTTATTCTATTTCATTGTTATCTAGGGCTTTTTTTAACTTCAAAATAAAGATCTTGAAAAATCACTTTTTCTAAGACTTCAAATTCAGTTTAACTGAAATTCCTCTTTTAAACCTGTTTAACTCTTGTTTTTTTAAACCTTGGAACCACACCTTATTTTATCAGTTAGAAAAATACAAGAATGAATAACTTTTAAAATGTAAGATTGAAGTGTTTTCCATCACTGTGTACTTAACAATTTCTCGGGTTTGTTTCAAACTTCTATATTTATCCTTTAGCAAGTGATAAATAAAAGAACCACTTTTTCTTTCTGTGAACTTCTGATGCTTTCTACAGCCAGTAAAATTCAACATTAGTTTAGAAATCTCTCAACACTGTCAAATTTTTAGAAAAATATTATGGTTTTAAGGTTGGGAAGAGGAATATGAATACCTCAAGAATATCCTGAGTTAAAAACCAGAAAGGTCAGCAGGGGTTATGTGTACATTTAACTTTCAATCTTTCTTTGTGAAATCTTTAACCACAACTTCAGCTAACTCTAATGTAACTGCAAAAGGTGAGATCTGACCTTGTCCTCACCACAACCTATATATTGAGAATGACCAAAAATGCCCAGGAACATGCAAATCATTTTCCTGTGAAAAATGAGCTGCATAAAAATGAAAATAGCAATTACAACTTTGACTAGTAATGATCATGTGACTCTAGAGAATGGGAAAAAATTGTGGTGGAGTTTTATTTGCATATTTTGCATGCAAGGTATTTTACCTTGTTTTGAAAGTAATATACAAGATGTGGAAAACATGCTGAGTTATTAATCAAGTTCTAATTTAATATTGAGAAATGCAATTAAATTTAAAATTTAACTAGGACTCATGGAAATAAGACTAGCCCAAGGAATTCTTACATAAATTCACCTACGAACTTGCATGCATATTTGGGATATAAAGCTATTGTCCTGCCCTCTGTAGCATATTTATATTAATTTGCACTGTGAAAGGTTTTGCAGATGATGTGAAAGGAAAGGTATTCAACTGCTTATGTGTCAGATAATCACATCATACGACACTGTTTTAAATTGTTGTTTTTATCATGAAGTTGCACCATAGTTCTCATACACTTTTAAAGATTATCTTGTTGCAATTATATTGATGCACATGTAAATACTCAAAAAGAATCAGCCTAATGAGAGATTAGCCTAATTAGCATTTTAGCCACATGTGTCTTTTTCTTGATCAAAGGGTTCTTGTATATGTAGGTATCGCAAATGTGACTTCTATGTCCCTTTTCTTAAGTGTCTAATTTGTTTGATTTTTTTCTAAGATACAGGGTCCCATAACTAGCACTTTGAGAGCTTATGTGATACAAAATACTTTCAAAGGTGAACGTCCAATGAGAGAAGAGTATCTTTCTTCTATACAAAGACTATTTATCAAAAAATTCAAATGAAAAATAAGCTTGGTTTTGAGGTATGAAATTAAAGTACATCTGTCACAAGAAAAGTCCTGTAAACATCTTTCCTATAAATACAGAAAAAATGACTGTGACTAATGTGTGAATACTCTAAATAATTTCCACTCCTTTTTAAACACCACAGGAAGGAAATTAAGTCTTTTAAGAATTGCTCCCTCTTAACAATGTTGAAGTCTTCTGTTTCTCCTTCCTGTATTATAATCACATTAAGCCCTTTCTTATTAGAAGAAATTTTCTGATTTCTGTGTAAGTTATCAGTATGCAGAGAAGATTTCCCACTTCATCTTTCATCCTTTGTTTATATCTGATGTAAAAAAACCCCTTTTCTTCAGTGGAATTTCTTGTTTTATACCATCTAGTATAGATTTTGAGAGTTCCAGTCCTCAAATGGTACATTCAGTGAACTTTTTAAAACAAAGCTTGTGGTAGATTTTTTTTTCTTTTTTTTTTTTTAGTGCATTGACAATGTGAGCAGAGTTAAATCAATACTTTTGAGAATACCATTCTGGTAAAAGTGTTCTATATAATACCTTACCTCTAATAGTGTCCAATACCAGACATTACTGGCTACAGTGGAACACACTGAACTAAAAAATCCCTCAGAGTTCACCTGAGCTGGATTTTTATTCTTTCTAATCGAGTATATATAAACTTTTTTTTTCTGCCATGAATTGTTTTACCACTTTTGCAACCATACTACAACTTCTGTGACTTATGACATGCAACATTATGACATGACAGATTATG
The DNA here is from genome assembly GCA_013400975.1 of Atrichornis clamosus. Classification (NCBI taxonomy): domain Eukaryota; kingdom Metazoa; phylum Chordata; class Aves; order Passeriformes; family Menuridae; genus Atrichornis; species Atrichornis clamosus. Next base: position 1,412 of record WBMZ01002724.1, on the reverse strand, counting down.
ACATGCGTTGTAATTAAATAACCAGATCTCCCCCTTTATTCCAGCACTCATGTTCACTCCTCCTATGCTACAGATGCATCATTTTGTACTAGGCAACGGGAAAGAAAAGAGGTATTCCGAGATTCCTAAACCTGCAGTTTGTTTGGAGGCTCCCTCCTGTTCACAGACATTAACTTTTAAAATCCAACAAGAAATAACCTTTGAAAAATTGACTTCAAAGTCTCCAGGTGCAATAGCAACTTTTCTTGCTACAGCAGTTCGTAGATTTCCTTCACCATTTCCACTGTGAGCGACACAGCAGGTATCTTTTTTTTGTTCTCTGAAACACATATGAATACCTACCCACTGGCAGACAAAAGGAACTAAAATCATAACTAACACATTTGTGTTCATTTTAAAGAAAATCAAATGATCAGTCACAGGCTTTTCTATAGAAACCTGGGGAAACAAAAGTTCAAAACAGTAATTCAGAGGCAATGTTGGGCATGTTTCAGTGCAAAAAGGACTGTGGTGCACCTTAATCAAACATATCCAGAATAAGATCAAATCATGAGAAAGAGAAAATTTTGTATGGATTTCCATGCATTGAGCAGACAGAATTTTCTGGAAAACCTAAACCTGTGACTATTTCTGACAACCAGACAATATTTGGTAGTCACTAAACAATCTGGCTTTAATTGTGCTTTCCAGTAATTACTGTAAATGACTTTACAGTGCACTATAGAAAGTTTCATTCTAGGCGTGTGTTCTAGGTTGCTTAGGTGTGAAAATTTCTCTGGATACTCATTTTCATCTAATTATATAAGAATACCACTGTATTGTTATTCAAGGCTCCATAGGAACCATGACTATCTTACTAGACTGAAAATTTCTTCACAGTTTCTCAGTCTGGTTGAGGCATTTCCATATTCTCAGCCAAAATCCAGATGACGCACAGTTTTGGACCACATTGTTTTTCCCTACCTGAGTTTATATAGGTGCTTCATCCAGTTCTAAAAATGCATTTCTGCCATTTGCTGTAGTTAGTGCTGTAGTTAGTTACTGGTACAGGTGACCAAGCACTGGAACAAGTTGCCCAGAAAGGCTGTGGAGTCCCCCTCACCAGAGAGATTCAAGAGCTATCTGAATGCAGTCCTGCACCACATGCTCTGGGATGATGCTGCTCGAGCAGGGACCAGATGAACAACTGTGGTCTGTTCCAACCTGACCCATTCTGTGATTATTGATGTAAGTGAACTTTGTGAAATGATGTGTACTATGTGGGATATTCCTCCCACCAAACTGAAAAATATTTTGGGTCCCAGAGATGCAATCCAAGGCTGAATTTGACCCATTTTCAGTGTAAGTACTCATAGTAGAATCATACTTGAAGCAGAATTTTCAGAAAAATTAAATCACTTCCGTCTTTCTCT